>JANSLN010000011.1:7500-525787 GCA_029298715.1 Ophiostoma ulmi | reverse complement strand
AAACCTAACCCTAACCTAACCTAACCTAACCTAACCTAACCTAACCTAACCTAACCTAACCTAACCCTAACCTAACCCTAACCTAACCCTAACCTAACCCTAACCTAACCTAACCTAACCTAACCCTAACCTAACCCTAACCTAGCCTAACTAACTAACTAACCTAACCACACGACTTCACACATTACAGCTTCACACGGCTTCACACGACTTCACACATCACAGCTCCACACGACTTCACACATTACAGCTTCACACGGCTCTATACATTACAGCTCCACACGACTTAACACAGCTTCACACATTAAATTAGTTTTACACCGTAGATTAAAAGTTGAACATTTAATCTTATAAGAACTAAAAGTTTTAATACGGACGGCTCGATACGGTCCACTTTAAATACAGGCTTCTGATTGGTTGTAATCGTCGAATATTTTAAATAAGTGGACCGTTTGGGCCTTAAACGGCTGGACATAATAGCTAGGTTTAATACGGACGGCTCGATACGGTCTACTTTAAATACAGGCTTCTGATTGGTTGTAATCGTCGAATATTTTAAATAAGTGGACCGTTTGGGCCTTAAACGGCTGGACATAATAGCTAGGTTTAATACGGACGGCTCGATACGGTCTACTTTAAATACAGGTTTCTGATTGGTTAAAATCATCGAATATTTCAAATAAGTGGACCGTTTGGGGCCTAAACGGCTAGACATAAGGGTCAGGGAGCTTATTAGTAGGTATGTCTGCTTTTATAACGAGATATCCCGGTTTTCGACTTTATACGTTGATATAATGTATTAAATAACTAACTACGTTATAAAACTGTTTATAAACTAGCTCGCTTTTACTTATCGGAACGGTAAAAACTCTTTTACTAAAGGGAATGTTTTTTAGTTATTAAATTAAAAGTCTTTTTAGTAAAAAAGCGACGAAATCGGCATTTAACGATTTAAATCAACTTGCCGATTTTTTATTACCGATATAAGTATTACTATAGATTTTTTATTAAAGGGGACGTAGAATATTATTAAGTCTAACTTAAACTTTAAAGATATAAAAGACTTTATCGTATATTATAGTTTAAGCACTAACATCGCTAGCTTTAACCTATACCTTAACCTTAAAGACGGGGTAGTGATTAATATAAACTATTAATAGCTATTTAACGTTAACGACGTTTTTAACTTAAAGATCGTAATATAGCTTAACTATATAAATACTTTCCGGATATAACTTTTGTTTTTATTATATATTTAAAGCGGCTAGCCCGGCCGCGGTCTCGAAACTATAGTATTAAGATTTGTAGACTTTTAAACTTAGTCTAAGAATATGTTTATACTCGGAATAGACGTGGTTTTAATTACTTCTTGCGATAAGTCCGCCGTTTCCGTTTTAATACGCCGATATGTAACATGTTTTTTATTAACGGCTATAAGTTAAATCTTAGTTGCCGCAATCTATTAGCTACTACTAATAAAGTAATTACTACTCGAAGTTACCGGGCGTTTACGTCTAAGCCTCGACTAATTACGCTTTTTTTTTTAATCGTCGATAAAGACCGGGTGTTAAAATACCTCGGTCTTATCTATTATACTACGATTTATTTTCGAGGCTAATACCGGCGTGTTTATTATAACCCGTCGATATCGATATATAGTTATTGTTATAGCGCGCGAGATTTTAAGCATGTTTAAAGAGATTAAAAGAAGACCGACGAATATTATTATAGACTTATAATATAACTATATATTAACGATAATACGCGCTCGATATGCCGTTTTAATAATAATATTTAGTAGGCTAGCCGTTACCGTTAAATAATTCCGAATTGTCTTTAATCTTTAACACGTATTTTTACTCGGTACTACTTCGTTATAAGTTAAAAACGATACTTTATAGCTCTTCGTAACTGCCCTTAAAGTAGACTATCTTATAAAAGTTAATAAAGCTTTAAAAAAAATATTTAGTTTAAGCGCGGAGTAAATAAACGAAGAATAACGAGATACGATAGTAATAATACTATTAACTTAACCGTACTTAATTACTACAATAGTGCGCCTTATAGTAGCCGAGAAGTCCTTTACCTTCTTTACTTTAACCGTTCTTAATTAAACGGGTATAATTATTATCTTAATACCTTACGTAGCCGTAATATAAAATATTAAATAACGGGTTATTAACTTATTTATTAACTATATAGCTATTACGACTACCGACTTACTGCGGCATAATACCTTTAATAATAACTTTATTATTGTTTTTATAGAAATCGTTATTATATATACGTTTAAATTATAGGTTTAATATTTTTAAGCGAATGCGTTATTAAGCTATATTGTTATTAACGAGGCTTACTTTATTTTAATAAATACGTCGTATAGGAGCGTTATAAACGGCTTAGCCGATACGGTAAAAACTAAGACGCTAATCCTTCTTTTAATAACGACTTTATTAGTAAACTTAAAAGACTACCTTAATAAAATAATTAATACCTTATATATAATTATTAATCGAAGACTTAGCTATAAGCTAAATACATCGTACCGGGTCGAGCAAGTAAATCCTAACGAAGAACTAACTACAAAGGTAGCTTCGAAGATAGCCTCGTATTAACCGACTAACCCTTAGTTTAAGAGTATTATATTTTATATAACCCGCCGTCTCTACGATAAAATCGTAAATGTTCTTTACGTTTTTAAATATTATAGTAGCATAAGTAACGACGACCGTACTAAAATTATTAACGATTTTAATTAAGATAGTAAGATATAGTAAATCGCTGTTATAACCGTATTTGGCTATGGTGTAAATATCCTTTATACGACTGCTATAATTCACGCGGGAAGACTATATAGTCTTATAGATTACGTTTAATAAACTAGCCGCGCCGGTTGTGAGCCGTTTAGTACCGTAACATATGTGTTTATCGATAAGGAGACACGCTCCACCTTCCCGTACTCCGTGGTTGAGTTTATAGAGCGCTTAGTAATGAAAGTATTTGTGGAGGAGACTATATGTCGGCGGTCCGTGTTAGCACGGATTATGGACGGAATAGTAGATATAATGTGCGATAACAGCGTATAATACGACTTATACTTTTAGCGACGGACGACGACATTTATAAAACCGACTTTCTTTAATAGAAACACGCTTTTTGTGTCGACCGAGAACATCTAAGACATTATTGTTAATAATAGCGATCCGTTCACGGTTAATGCAACGTCGAATAGTATAGAATATACCTTGCGTGTTCCCCCTCCTTATATATCTATTATGATTATTAGTAACGATATAAAGCTTAAAGACTCCCTTATACTAGCCTAAGTCCCGCCCGTCTAACCTTTCGTCGTATCTACGTTAGAAAGTCGTAAAAGGCAACGTATTAATAAATTATACTCTTTTAATTATATAAGAACTATAATTTATATTTTATAAGATTAAACTTATAAAATTATAAATAATATATATTGATTATAATAAAGCTCGAGTAAAGATCGCTATAATAATCTTTTACGTCTTACTAATATCGTTACACTTATTAAATAACTCGACTATTACTTTTTATAATACTTATCGTACCGCTACTTATAATAATACCGGCGTCCGTACTTATATAACGTAATATATAATAAAGTTATAATATTATGCCTTTTAAGAGTGTTTTCGTATTATTTACTTTAAACTTAATATTCGTATTACTAAATATATAGTAAACGTAATTAATATAAAATAAGCTTATATATATTAAGCAGTAGTACTAAACGTATTACTACTTAATAAGCTATAATATACCTTATCTATTATATACGTTTATTAAACGATATAACACGTAATAGTCGGCGGTATAAGGTAAAGGAATTAGGCTATATAACCCGGCCTTGTATACTAAAGCCGAGAACCCGGCCTATATCTCACGCCCGTTATACTACCCTTTAAACTCGGAAAAATCTACGTTTACATATATAAAGTATACGACTTATTTCTTATATAAAGCACTATAAAACGTTAATTAATATCTATATATTTAAAGGCATCGATATAATAAGTAGAATGTGATCGATATTATTATTATACGAGTAATAAAACTAAAAAGCTAAGAGGCGGCGGTCGTAGAAGAGTTGTTTTAGTAATCTTTTAACTTTATTTAAAAGTTTATATACTAAGCGGGTAAAAAGGCTTAACTAAAAAGCTTAAAAACTATTAACGACTTCCGTGTCTTTATAAAAGTAATTTACTATATAAAACACGGAAACTAGATTACTAGCTAGTACGGGCCTTTTTAAAGTCGGGCAGTGTATTCTTTAAACGTCGAGTCTACGGTGTCCGAGTTTACGTTTTACTTTAGTACTTATACTTTAAGCTTTTATAACTATTACGGCTAATAGAGTATCTATTTATAATAACGAGGAAGAGGTCGAGGCGTCGTATATATACTTACTTAGCTTTTCGTATCCGTTGTTTTTTTATACCGCGTTATAAGTCTTACTACTATCCCCGGCTTTATAATATCGGTTTCGTAAAAGCCTTTTATATTATATAAAAGCTCGTTATAGCTGCTACCGATAAATATATTTAAACCCCTCCTTTCCTATAAATTTACTAGCCTCCGTTTTACTATAGCATTTTTAGTCTTTATCTTTTCTTTCTTTCGAGCGTTTAATAATATCTGCTTCTTTTTAACCCCTTTTTTTAAGGCTCTCTTAACGACCCTCTCTTTTTCCGTCTATTATTTTTTATTCGATTATATTTATACTTTACTCTTTCTTTAATTTTATTACTTTTTTATACTTATTTTAAATAATCTAGCTAGCTAACTAAGATTTTTCCTTTTTACTAATACTTTATTTCTTTTTATTTTATTTTATTATCTCTTTAATTCGTTTTTTTTTAATATTATCTTTCTTTATTCTCTCCTTTTCTTTTTTACTATTTATCCTTTCTTTCTAGCCGAATATATCGTTAATCTTTTTATATTTATTAATTTATTTTATATTTCTTAATACTTATTTTATATATCTCTTTATTATTTATTTATAACTATTAATCTTACTTTTTCTTACTAACTCTTAAAATTATTAATTATAACGGGTCGTATAGTTAAAACTTATAAAACCTCAAAATAACAAGCTTAATTCTAATAATATATATAGATAAAAAGAAAAGAGAATAAGAAGGCGAAGCTCGCTTAATCTCGCGACTTTTCCTTCTTACTATTACGTCGTCTCTACCCTCGTACGGGTCTTTAGCCTATAGCCTTTTAATCCCTTGTCTCTATTCTTAGTCTTTAATCCTATAAGAGTCGAGAGTTACGTAATTTCTTTCCGTCTTATAAGATTAAAGATATATCTTAAGTAAGGCATAGCCTGTTTTATACTTTATCCCCGTCTTATTACACTAAATTTTAATAATATATATAAATAAAGAGAAAAAAGAGAAAGAGAGAGAAGCTTGTTTAGTTTTATTACTTTTTAATTACTCTGTAGCTTTATAATACGTGCTCGATAGTACTTTTCTTTAATTTATTTTATCCGTTTAAAAGTTTTAATTTTATAAAAGTAGAGAGTTACGTAAGCCTTTTTTATTTTATAAGATTAAAATTAATTGTTAATTTAATAATAAAAAGTATATACTTTTTTAATATAATTAATAATTATTAGGTGTCGTTACGATATTTAATATAATTTATATAATTTATTTATTTTTATAAAGTTAAACTAATATAAATAATAATATTATTATTATTATTATTACTATTACTATTACTATTATTATTACTATTATTATTATTATTATTATTACTATTACTATTATTATTATTATTATTATTACTACTATTACTACTATTATTATTATTATTATTATTATTATTATTATTACTATTATTATTATTATTACTATTACTATTATTATTATTACTATTATTATTAGTATTATTATTATCGCTATTATTATTTAATCTTATAAAAATAACGATACTATATCGCTATTATTCTTTAATCTTATAAAAATAACGATAATATAATATTATTATCTTTATTTTTATATAGCCCTATATATTACAAATACTTTACACAGCTTTATACATCACAGCTTCACACGACTCTATACATTACAGCTTCTCACAAGTTTACACATTATAGCTTCATACGGCTCTATATATTACAGCTTCACACGGCTCTATACATTACAGCTTTACACGACTCTATATATTACAGCTATACAGCTTCACACGGTTATATAATAACATAAATCAGCTTCATACGGTAAATGAAAAGTCTAACATTCAATCTTATAAGAACCAAAAGGTTTGATACGGACGGCTCGATACGGTCCACTTTAAATACAGGTTTCTGATTGGTTGACATCATCGAATATTTCAAATAAGTAGACCGTTTAAGGCCCAAACGGCTAGACATAAAGGTCAGGTTTAATACGGACGGCTCGATACGGTCCACTTTAAATACAGGTTTCTAATTGGTTGAAATCATCGAATATTTCAAATACGTGAGTCGTTTAAGGCTTAAACGGCTAGATATAAAGGTTAGGGCTTAAACGGCTGGATATAAAGGTTAGGTTTAATACGGACGGCTCGATACGGTTTACTTTAAATATAGGTTTTTAATTAGTTAAAATTATCGAATATTTTAAATAAGTGGACCGTTTAGGGCTTAGACGGCTAGATATAAAGGTTAGGGTACGTATTATTTTACTATTTACTTAATTAATAACTAATACACTACTTTAATATTAAAACTAAATATATAAGTAAGAGGCCGGGCTAAGCTTTTTTAACTAAAGGCTAAAAGGCTTAATTTATATCTTTACAAGTATAGATCCGGAAAGTTTAGAAAGTAGTCGAAGAGGTTCGTAGTATACCGATCGAGACGAATCAAAAGTCTGAAATAAAAAATATCAATTTTATATCGCGTAGTCGTCTTTAAACGTGTCTATATTTATCACTAAAAGTAACCGATAAGATTAGTAATACTAAAGAAATAGGGGTAGCGGTAGGCGGTATAGTACGGCATTCTACCGTACTATAGCACCTGTACTAAATAATACAACAATATAAAACAACACTAATAATAGTACAAAAATGCCAAGACAAAAATCAAAAAGAGAACAAAAATCTAAAAACACAACACCTTAGGTCCTATATGTTAAGTCAATATAACCTTTATATTTTTTTAACGGTTAACATACTATATTAAAATAAAAAGCTAAAAAATAATAACCTCGACTAAAACTAGTTCTTTTCAACGGCTTCATACTTTTTAAATAGGGCCGGAAAAGCTGCGGTTTTGCTTATTTACTTGGAAGTAAGCTCTTGGACCTGTAGAAAAATCTGGCTCTTCTGCATTTAGGCCGATGATGTCGTGGTGAATAGTACATTGCGTAGAGATAAAACGCGGCAACAAGAATCCACCCTTGATATGCACCATTCCATCGTCATTCAAAGAATTCTCAATGTTGGTTGGGTGAGAAAGCTCAAAGTTTTGGAACAAAAGAGCCTTTGTTGTAGCGTCGGTCGTCTTTCCTAAGCAGAGAACACTGCCAGATTGACCTTGCACAGAATGGTTTGTGCGTATTAGTGTATCTCTAGTTTGAGACGGCAACCCTTGGAGTTCCTCGGGGGCCGGCACAGAACGCCACAGCAAGGATATAGACTGGTCTAGCAGGTCCCTGTCCCATGTATACTGCACTGCTTCTGCAGTTGCAGGTACTGCAGTTTGTTTTAGCATTCTGCGAATAGCTGGGGTCAGAATATACCCACGTGTTGTTTTCAAGCCGGACGTGTATGCCACAGTAGATGTAACAAACATTGGCTGTCCATCTAAGGCATCGGTTATGGATCCCCAGCCGGTGATGACTGGCAAACCAGCGGGAGAGCTAAGTGTGGGCAGCGCCTCTTCCTCTCTCTGCGATGTTGCATAGATGAGCGACAGGTCGTGTTGGAATCCCACAGGGTAGGGACGTGTTTGACTCGGAGAGTCAAACGTTGCTGCAATTTTGCCAAGGGGTTGGCCACCTAGCAGCTGAACCTCCTTACCAAGCGCCGAATTGCTTGTCGGGGTCTCTGATGGGTGTACATACGGATGGTCAAAGGTCATACGGCCTGGAGTGCGAAATTTGAGTAGTGAATCTTTGGCGGCCCAGAACGTGTTGACTGCAGCGTTGGCAATAGTGGTGAAAATGGAGTTCGACTTGACGACGGTCCTAACAAACCCATGTGTCACTGCCGTGAGCACGGGTTGTCCATCAGGAAGGGTGAGCTTGAGGCCGATGCAGGACTTCGGATTCTTATTCTTCAACGGCACGACGACCTGTCCACACTGGGCACTGCTCGAGGGATGGCACTTGATAATATTGAACTGCACTGGAGAGCCACCGACCACATCAGAGGTGGTACATTGATCGTAGTATAGTGCCCTAGTAGTCGGATATAACATTTCGACTGTGCCACTTAGCCAAGTGCGAACTCCACACGATCCGGGGTACATCGATCGTAGGCTGTCTAGGTCGTCTTCAGTCAAAATACGTCGGGGGTTTAGAGTATGAAAGATGGAATCAGATCCTGCTGAAATGAGCTGCCATGCGCGGTCGTGAGGGTATGGGGTGGTCGGGGCCATGTAGATGTGAAGACCAGCTGCGTGTGAGTAGCAGAGAACCAGCGATGTTGAATTGATGACCCACGCACACCGACCGCACCGCCAGTAAGTGAGCCGGACTTTGACATTTGCGGTGTCAATGAAAGCCGGATGGTAGGTTCTGATCAGTTCCTCATTCTCCTCCGTGACTTCGGTTTGGACAAGAGCAATTGCAGCTGCTTGTTCCGGTGGACCCCAAGTACTGAGTATTGTCCCTATAAATTGTTAGGTGTTCTGATATCTAGACTTAGGAGGGGACTGGAGTGTCTCTAAGCGATCCACTTACGAGGGATGGTTCTTGTGCCTAATATCAAACTTTCTATAGGAGGGTTTGTATCACGCTGGTCATCATGAACGTCCAGGGGCTTGAAGGACTGCGTGCTTCGTGCTCGCTTGTCGCGGTGCTCCATGATGGGCAGAGGCAGGCTGATAAGGTCGGTCAGACAATTATGAGCTCGTGGAATAGAAAATTCGAATTGAGAGATGACGGGGAGGCGGAAAATTTATGTGTAAGTGAAGATTGACGACATGATCCTCAAGGTGAAAGATGTCATTTAAATACTAAAGGAAGGGGCGAATAAATTAGAAGACAATGGAGGAAGGTGTCTACTGGCAGTGAAAGAACTGCTTAGTCATGCAGTATAGTACTTGTTCTTTGTTTACTAGTAGACTATTAGTTCTTATGGCTCAACAAAAGTCCATGTTAATAAATTGATAGATTGTGGTATATACTAAAGAAAACTTAATGTATACAATTGCATATTTATGGTATAATTTTTCAGTTGAAAACAATCGTTCAATGGAATGAGGCTACTTGTTACTAAGACGTTTAGCATGGCGAATATGCATAACAAAACACGTACTCTAAACAACTTCTAGATTTCGTCCTCATGTTTAAAGTTTAGAGTCCGTAAATGATCGCCTATATATCGAGACCCTGGTTCCTACAATCAGCGATAGTTCCATCATTCGGATTACCAGGCGTAGTGTCGCAGACGAGAACGTTAAAAAGACATTGTGCTGATGGGTCGAGTGGGAGTCCCGACTCCAGCGGATCGGTGAGCTGCTTTCCGCCATTCGCATCTTTGCAAGCAGCTGGTCCAAACAGGATTTGCTCCTGTGTCATACCGTATTTGCTTACTAGGAGGTCGCACTCATCTTTGACGGGATCGGAGTTCCCGTTGGAATCTCTCTTGGTCATGATAAGCTGCTGGAACGTGCCATCACTGTTGTTGATGCAGATGGCTGCGTTGCCCCACTCTTCTGTAAAGTTCCGGCAGCTGCCTGTTCCTAAAGTCCGCGAGAGGAATATCTTCTGCGCCTGGAACACAAGGCCGATAGAGTATGTTTGAAGGGAGGAAGTCACAGCCTTTTGCAAATCTGCCTGGCTGACGTTCTGTGAGACGCCAAAGAAGTCACCACTAGCGATAATGTCGTTGATCCCACCACTCTGGTTGACCGGCGCGTTGATGATATTTTGGAATCCGGTCGAGACTGCTGACTGGTAGTCTGTAACAACTGTGGCCATCGATGATGCGACGTCGCTCCAGTTCACGAAGAGATCCTGGGGCGCAGGGGGTTTGATAATTGATGTAACAAAGTTGAGTCCGCTAGTAAACGTACTGGAAGCTGTCGAGACAGGGCCAGTAAACGGAACAGCGCCGAGGACAGTTGTAAAAATCTTGACAGCGTTTTTGAGAGGCGTGATGTTGTCTGCTGGCTTTGGGTAGAAATCTTTCACGATGCCAGGTAGAGTCAACCCTGCGATTGTCGACGCAAATGTAACAGCGGTGTTCAGTGAGTTCATATAGCTGTTCCAGTTCTGAATAGCCACGAGAGCATACCTATTTATGATGTCAGCATCAGCATTCTGCAAAGACCAAATGGTAGTAGTGTATCTATCTTACCATCCTGGGACTGCTACCGGCTCACAGGGCTGCCCAGCATTACAAAATTGGTCAAGGCCGCTGTTGGAATAGGTTCAGGTTAGCTGATAGTTGGCTTGTTATTTAAAGAGAGAGTATACGAACCAGAAGAAGTTGGGTGCTCCAAAGGAAGCTGCCATGGACTGGACATTGTTCGATTTCGCCACCGTGACGTTGACCGCACTCCAGGTTTTGAGGAAGTCACCCATCCCAAAGTCTAGCCATGTTTGCTTTTCAATTGTATCAGCAGTACATGTTTGGCCTGGAAATAAATCGGCACGCTTGCTGAGTGAAGTTGACACCGGTGACGCCGACCCGCGGCTGCAATACATGGCTGTCACAGCCAACACCGTAAACAATGTAAACCCACGCACCATCTTGTTTATATACTAGACAGCTGTGTGAGAAAGGTAGGTTAAAAATATGATGGTATGAGCGTGAGCACCCAATGAAAACAGATAATGTAATCAAAAATAAATGGTATGAAAAGAATAAAGAATGTATGGCAAGGCGCTTGTGTTTTTTTTTTAAGAAAGGGAGTTTGGCAGCTGACGATGTTAATAGTAAAATAGTAAGACAAGAAACTCTGTCTAAGAAAGGGACTCTGGCCTTTTATACCACATGATGACTGCTGTCATCGTACACTAACGATGTTCGATTCTATGTGCTTTATCACAGATGCTATATTCAAGAAGGCTATGCTCAGATGTAGTATCATGATACAATGGTAGCTTGTTAGACGCGCTCAATGCTCAGCGGCGCAGCCAAACTTGCGGGGTAACCTTATGATGAGGGTCTATGATAAGCATAAATCCAAGTATGACTATCACCAGAAACGCACGATATGAATCTTGCCAAGAAAACGTTATGTGTGTATGCTTATAATTTGACCCACTATAGTTACTTGGCAGGGGTTCTGTCCCAAACCTAGCGATCATCAGTTCAACGACTGCCCCTGCCACTTCAGTTGAAGATCTATGAGATGGGACGGGATGATCATTTTCCCAACTTTACTTCGTACCCCCTGTTACACATCGTGCATTGATACTGTGTCGATCAGCGTAGCTATACGAGCGACTGCGTAACAGCTGGATTGGTAATAATCGAATATACGACCCGTGCTCAACACTTTACGATGCAGAGTCTTGTAGTCTCAGGTTCACTATGCGAGGTAGTATGCATAACGACTCCCAACTATCAGACAAGCTACTAGACTGTACTTTCCCTGTTTATTATATTGCTTTTTCGTTTCTTTATGCCGAAGCAGCCGACGCCTGTAGGGGACGGGAAAAGGTCTCTGCAAGTTTAATAATAATGTACGTAACAGGGTAACCATGAATAAGGACATAGAATAACAGGCCGGCGACTTCCTGCTAGCCTCGATTTTGTCAAATTCCAGGAAATTCTGCCAACATCTCTTACTACTCGCCGGCAACGCCATCTTAGCATGTCTCGTAAACGTGCCGAGCACAGCGCGATGTTACTAGAACACTTTGACTGGAGATAGGTCTATATTTCTTGTGCCACCTCCTGTATCCCATAATGATCGAACCATCTTGCTAAAGCATTATTCTTCGTCAGTAAAGATATTTCGAACTCTTCAGATGTATTTTCGGGTAAATCGGATATTTGCAGTACGATGCAGTGAGTATTGTTTCTTCGGAATCGCTTGTTTCGGGAAACCTGATCTGACAGGATAGTGCCATGGCGGGTCGTTCATATAGCCAATTACGATGCTTTCCCCTGTCTTCTCGCTACGGGGCTTGTCTATGGTTATGGGTGAGTTCAGCCTTACTTACAAATCCAGCACGTAGAGTCATGCGGGCGGGTACACATTAATGTAATCGTCTGTCATATCTTACACTTCTTGATAAAACAATATTCCGAAAGATTATGCTCTCAAGTATATCCTTCAACTGCCAATTCGAGAAATAGCTATAGATTGATGACTGGGCCATCCGTGCCAGTATTCTTTTATCCGCTGACAATATTCATACTTGAGGACCAACCTCTTGAGAAAAGTATAGATTGAAAACATTTTATGAAATGTAAATCTCGACTAAAGCTTAGTCATACACACTTTTGAGCTTTTTACTACCCGATAGCCAATTTTCATTACTTACCAGTCCTATTCTATCGCAGGTTACTTCTTGGCTAGTGTACATAGTACTAGACAGACATCTTTCGAACTTCTAGATATTCCCAAATAGTGTCATATATTTAGCAAAGCGATATGTATATTCATAGCTTGGCTACTTATTTGCTATCACCAACTCCAAGCTGGGATTCCCCGCAAACTACCCACAATCGAATACTTGTAGAGGATACTAACAACTGCACGACTGCATGGCGCGCCCCTTGTGACGTCTACTACTATATCTAGACGTGATGACTTCTGCTCTCCTTTTTTATCAGTTGTCTTATGTTTCCACATCTTTCACTTGCACCGACTTGGGATGCTTATTCTGTATATGGCTATTTGTTTATCCAACCTCCTGAAAATTAAAGCCTCTGAGAAAAACAAAAGAAAGAATTTTGCAGTATTGTTTGAGATCAATATTTCGGAATTATATTAAATTTAAGTATAAAACTAGTATTATATTGTACCAGTGTATTACCAGTGTATGTATATCGAATAAAAAACTATTGCGTCAAATATGCCTAGACATAAAATTATACCGATCAATACAAAAGAATCACCATTATCATATCCCCCGGCATTCGGATAATCGTCTGCAAATTTTAATCAGAGGATACTAACTCTAGTGGGGCAAGGCCCTAACGCTGTTTACACAATGGCTGTATTAATCCAAAACGACGGTTCTGCAATGGATACCAACGTAGGATGCATGTATCCTACGATGGAGACATCTCTTATCATCAACTGGCATGCTTATCTATGCAGTTTAATAATATAAGTTTTTTCTTCATGATTTTGTCGGACAATGTAGAGTCCCTCTGCTTTGATTCTGCAGAAGTACTTGGGCGCTGATTATTGGCGTCTGGAGTCAAGACAAGCAGTATTCGCTATACGGCACTGATGGTCAAATGAGGACGTAGATATTGTTCCCCCAGAGCGGCGAACATAGAAACTGTGCATGAGTCGTATTAAAAATGTCCCTGAAAACTGCGTTCTAACATGCCCATCCATAGTATTGACTACATCTGGCTATGGCTTGCTGATGGTGCCAAGGTTGACACATGCAACAGGCAGGATATATTGTTGCCATGGGTCTAAGCTGGCGCGAAGCATCTGCTGCCATGTGGGTTTGCCATAGTTTAATTGGCATAGCCTTATGATAACAATTCCGCACCAGTGCTATCCGAAATCTTCTCGCTGGGACAGCACTTGGTCTGAACGGTATCCTGGGTTCTCGATGCCACATCCCAATGTCTATTGGCATCCGGCTATTACTTGGCGTCTATTTCAGCTACTTTGCTGTTGCTTCTCGATTTGTATTGGGTATGATATACTTCGGATGAGTCTTATTATGTCTGGTGTTTTTGGTGTCTGCACGGTTCTAATGTACTAATATCCACATACATTGGCGCCTCTTCTATGCTCATTATGCTGGAATCAATCTGGCCCAGCTTGAAGTAAACCCTAATGCTCTTTGACTGTCTGCTAGCATTGCAAGCAACACAGATACTTGGGACCTCAGTAGCTCGGCGACTTTCAGCAATTCGATTTGCTTATATGGAAAATAATAACGCTTTCGATCAAACCATCCGCATCTCCGATCAGGCTGCCGACTATCTTGCAACGGTAGGCCAAATGCCATTTCTTGACTTTCTTCTCGACAAGAATTCCATCATGCGCATCGGCCCTACCTACCGCAGAACCGTTACAAACATCTCAATGAAAAACCTAATTTCACGCATGCACCCCTCGCCTATCAGGATTGGTTTGCAAGCTAGCAAACTGATCACAGCTCTTGAATGAGGTCAAATCCTAACTCGGTCACTAATACGTGGATGTCAATTATGATTTTCATTGTAATTTAGTGTTGATTGTGGTACAATGTTATCATCAGTATATAAAATAGTCTCAGTTTTGTATCAATTACTTTATGGGTGTAAAGATGGTAATTAATTTCTGTGAAAAAGTCTCATCAGTTCCATACATGCGATGCATACCACACCAAGGCTTCATCCGAGAGTACGATGTCGTGTTCAGTGGCATTAGCCGGAAGTCTGAGAAACAGACGAGTGAAATCGAGACGCAATGGACCCCTGGTCACATTGAACGATGTCGGGTCCAATCGCTGCGCTAAGCTTGCATCCTCATACGACACTCCAGGAAGTGACCATACGATGTTGATTGTTTGAATGCATGTGGGTTGTAGCATCGTGATACTCGATGACGATAGCGAGCGTGTTGTTGTCGCGCCTGGGCGAGTAGTGATAGCTTCGTGCTCCTGCCATTGTTCGATGAGAATACGCTTCTGCGAAGCGTCTCCTGGGAACGCCTTGGCCAAAATCACAATTTTGACTTCATGATTGGAGTTTGCGAACCAAAAGTGCATTTTAGCCCGTAGTGAGACTAGAGACTGTGTGAACCCTGCCTCAATGATAAGAGTCGGCCAAGATTCCCCAGAACTTCGCTCTGCTAGTGGTCTGCCTCCTGAATCGCCCTCTCCTTGCGATATTGCACCTGAAGTCAATCCTGGTGGGAACCGAGTCGCACCAGTGGTCCACCAGGAGCGCTGAAGACCCATAGCATTCATATGTGCTTGAATGTCGGAGTTCAAGCCTAGATGTAGCGACTCGTGCGGACTGTTGGGGATAGTGATGATCAACAGCTTCTGTTTACCAAAGAAAAAGAGGCGGCCCTGCCCTTGAAGGCCTTGATCTATGGCAGTGAAAGTTTTTCGCGTCACTTTTCCCACCACAATGGAATCGATATCACGTGGTCTTGTGTTGATGTATGCTAGAAGCTCGGATACGTTCGTGAACATAAAATCTGCCTTGGGTACTGCTCCAGTGGCGTGAAGGCTTGGCATGCTCTCGTCAACTGCCGTTGTCCCCGATAAGAGATCGCTGCCGCCAGCGACGGATCCACGATTAGTCGGTAATGTGGATATTCCTTTGATTTTAGGAGCTTCGTCTGAAGCATGTTTCTCGCTCCGCGAAAACATCTTGCTGCGGGTATGTGCGTAGGCAGATTCTACAAGTGTCACGTCTGTGAGTGTGAGAATAGGATTTCCGGTCTTGTCTGACATTAGATACTAGGGGCGCAGTAGAATCGGACCTCAAGGGGGCGACTGCTTTAATCAGTATTTTGTGGCAGATATTAAGACGCCGTAAGTGGCAAGCACGTTGGTGATTTGTTTTGGCTGTGAATGGCCCCTTTTTGCCTCTGGATTGCAGTTACCCTATCTGTACTTTTGGAGACCAACCATTTGTGGAAGTGCTCATCACCGCAGTTGTTGCCCGCGACATAGTTGTAGTATATAAGATTTACTATTCCATTTCGGAGCTAAGATGCACAAATAATTCACATGTTAAATTCATAAAATGTTAATGGCAGCTGCAGGAAGAAACTCCTAATATGAGTCTTAACTTACTGCGATTTTCGCACCACTGCTGCATAGGATCATGGAGCAACGCTATCATTATATCAATTTGTGGTCTATCAGAGTAGCACCGCACCCTACTTATTTCTTTTTGCAATGATTTCTTCAACAACCTTATCCGCTTCATAAAGATACACCCATGCGGCACTAGACTTGCCCTCTGCAAGCCAAAGACGCTTGACACGTTCATTGATTTCGTCATGAACTGGCAGCTTAAGAGCAGCGACCTCACCAATAACAGCTGCTCCTTGGTCTAGAACTTCGTAAAGGTTTGCATAGTGTGGGGAGCGGGCCTCGTCGTAAACGGCGAGAGCTGCCGTCAATGGCAGCGATTTTTCTCTTGCCCATGACAGAGCGCGGGCTAGGGTGTATGCATCCTCAGAAGCGAATCCGGCACCCGCGCCAAAAGCTCCCGACAGAGGATGGGAGGCATCGCCAACAAGCACAACGCCGGATTCTGGCTTCTCTGATGTAAATGACACACAAGTCGATAGGCGCGGGCCGTTGAAAAGTGCAAACTCTTGGGTGCCGCCGACATCTGCCGCAAGGCGGAGAATTTCTTGCAGAGGGGGTGCAAACTCCTTGTACTCATCGATCAGGTTGTTCAAATCGTATGGCTGGCCCCAGCTGACGCGACTAGCACGGTCTTTGTCCGATTCTCCCGGGCGAATGCGAACAGTAAGTTCAAAGTCGTCGCCACCAAGGGGGCATGTGTAGATGTATTTGCCGCCCACATTCTGCCAGAAAATGGGAGCTTTGGGAATGCCATTTATAGCATCGACATCTGACTTGCGTAGAATGGTGCGGTATGCAGACTGGCCGTTGTACTCTAGTGTATGGCCGGGGGCCACAAATTGGCGGATAACAGACCGGATACCATCAGCCCCCACAACAAGATCTGCCAGGACCTCCTCGCCGTCGTCAAACACAAGACGGAATCCTCCACTTGTCGGATTGCTGTCGTCATTAACTTGTCGTTCCAAAAGAACCAGCTTCTTTCCTACTCGCACGCGCGAGGCATCGACACCCGAGAGCAGGGCACGCTGCAGCTTGGCACGCACCATGCGACAACTGGCCTGATGGGGTGGTGTATCATCTGAAGTATAGCGCTTTGCAATCAGCACTCCCGTGCGTGCATTGCGGTGTTCGACGGACCGGCCATCTTCTGGGCGGAAGAAATCACGGGCGTCAATGCGATGGGCTACGCCGAGGCGCTCCAGCATGCGCCAAGTATTGCGCTGGATGCTGATGCCGCCACCGGTTTCGCTGATGCGGGGTTTCTTTTCGTATAGGGTCCAGTCCACAACAGGGGGTTGGCCCGGTTTGTTCAGCTGGCCAAGGGCGATGGCAGCCGCTAGGCCACCTGGGCCTCCGCCAATGATGGCAACTTTCCAGGGCTGAGTCATCTCAAGAAATTGGGCTGTTGTATTGTTGATTCTAGCTGTCTCTTTTTTCTTAAATTTACTTTTCCATAGCATGTACAGAATATATATATCTCAGACGGCTTACCTCTGCACAATGTGCAAGGTGAATTAATAATTTCTAGGAGTTGATATCATGGCGTAGTGTAGGCGTCAGATTGCGCCATTGTGTTGCGTTATTCATCTCGTTCCACCCCTCGTCAAACTAGAACAGTAATATACATACATTTCTCTGATGCATCATAGCATGAGACCAGGAACCTGTAAAAATGGCATGCTCTACGAAGTACTGGCCGGACATATGACTATTTGGATCTAAATCTGATTCATTAATAAGGATAGCATAACCAGAGACGGATATACAATCTGGGGTGCTTATCGGTTGCAGATTGTCGGCTGCAATATTACCCATCTCGTCCACTTTTCAATAACATTCCATTGGTCGTGTTGATCGTGTAAAGCGGCTCGAGAGAGCTTCAGCAAATGCACAAGCCAGCGGTACATGTAAAGAACTGAGAAAATACAAATTGAATCTGTATTGATGTGTATGTTCAAGTTAAGTATACTGACATTTACCTTGAAGACATAGATTGTTTCATGAATCAAAAAGATTTGATATAATTGGAATTCAATTTTGTTGGATATTTCATTTCAATACACAAATAATTTTGTGTTCATGTTCAATTTACATAACTGCAAATCCTAATTACTGTTTTCGGCATTTTCTATCATAATGCATTTCCCATATTTCTCGACATATTCATAATTCCCGGCCACTAATAGTCAAGAAACTACACGGGACTGTTAATCTACCACCCGAAGCCCCAGACTAGCTCTAGTCAACATATTTCGACTTGGCGCTATTCTTTACATAATCTGCCGTCCCTTCTCCTCTTTATGCTAGCATGCTCTAGTACCACCAACCTCAATGATACGTCTCCAAGAAAGCAATCATATAAACCGTGAATAGCCTTACCCTGCATCGCTGTTTCTGGCAGGTGTTTACTGTATATTCGCATCAGATACGAGTCGGTGAACTTGTCGGCGTACGGAGTAAAGTGGATCCATGACTTTGTTGTTCCTCGGCGTAAAGGATGCGGGGGAGCCTGTCTGACAGCACAGCCTTGATTGTACCAAAGTACTGTTATATAAATGACGTTTGTATTTGTTGCTACTGAGCCTCTAACCCTACTATAGTCATCTATTACATCGAATCACATCTTTACCCGCCATGTCTTCCATTAAACTAGCCGACTACCTCTTCACCCGCTTGCGCCAGTTGGGCGTTGAGTCAGTCCACGGCGTGCCTGGCGACTACAATCTGGAGTTGTTGGACTATGTGGAACCCGCCGGCCTGCGGTGGGTGGGCAATGCCAACGAGCTGAATGCGGCCTATGCCGCCGATGGCTATGGCCGCATCAAGGGCTTATCAGCCGTGGTCACGACTTTTGGTGTTGGCGAGCTGTCGGCCATCAACGCCATTGCTGGCGCGTATACCGAGTTCTCACCCATTGTGCACATTGTGGGTATCCCATCACGCACTGCCCAGGACGCCCGCGCTCGTGTTCACCACACCTTCAATGATGGAGAATATGGCCGGTTTGCTCAGATGCACGCCCATGTGACTGTCGCCCAGGAACGGCTTTATGACATCCAGACTTCTGCGGAACAGATCGACTCAGTACTGCAGCAATGCCTCATCCACCACAGGCCCGTATACCTGCAAGTTCCTCTGGACCTTGTCGGGGTGCCGCTGCCAGCGGATCGCCTCGCGACGCCCATCACATTACCTCCACTTCTGCCATCAGCTGCTGTTGCGGCTGATGAAGTTGCAGCAAAGGTGCTTGACGCTATTTATTCTGCAAAGCAGCCGTACATTCTTGTCGATGGCGAGATCCGCCCGCTTGGCATTGTCGATGACGTGCAGGCAATTTTGGATATAGTCCAGTGGCCTACATTTGTGACACCGTTTGGCAAGGGTCTTGTTGCTGAGGACCGGCCATATTTCCACGGCATAGAAAAGGGAAAGTTTGGTGATGCCAGCGTGCAAGACTTTACTGCAAAGGCCGACCTTGTTCTCAACTTTGGCCCTCACGACAGCTCTACCAACACGTTCTACCACACAAGCATGCCCAACGCCGTTGTCACAATCTCGTTTACACCCCAGGGAACGCAATTCGGCGCAGGCCAGGAAATTGTGCGGAACGTTCCAGTCAAGGCCGTATTGAAGAGCTTGCTTAAGAGCATAGATGCTAGACGGCCGAGCAACGTGTACAAATCCTCCTACCCCCCAGGCCTGGCCCGGGACCAGATTGTTTCTGCTAGTGAGTTGCCCGCAGCAGATAGCATCATCACACAGGACAAGCTGTGGCGCTTTGCCGCCCAATTTTTGAAGGAGGATGACATTGTCATGGGTGAGACCGGCACGGCAGGATACGGCGTCCGCGAGATGCCATTGCCAGCTCGTACGCGTTTTTTCACGCCAGTGACGTGGTTGTCCATTGGATACATGCTGCCAGCTGCACAGGGTGCGGCCCTGGCAAAACTAGAGCAGCAGCAGGCTTCGAAATCCGAGGGCGCACGCACAATTCTCTTCATTGGCGATGGCAGTTTCCAGATGACAGCTCAGGAGCTGTCGACAATTATCAGGCTCGACCTGAACGTAATCGTATTCTTGGTCAACAACAATGGCTACACCATTGAGAGGTGCATTCACGGCCGGAATCAAAGCTACAATGATGTTGCGAGCTGGCGCTACCTGGAGGCGCCGTCGTTCTTTGGCGCGGACAAGAATGCATTCACTGCATCAGTACGCACATGGGGCGAGCTTCAAAGTGTCTTGAAAGACGACAATCTGGTCAACGGAAAGGGCCTGCGCATGGTGGAAATCCATCTCGAGGTCGAGGACGCGCCCGTAGGAAATCTGCGGCACCTGCTACAAACGCAAAAGGACAAGGAGTAGAAGTTATGTAGTAGTCAAATATCATCACATTCTCATTATATCTAAAGTAATGTCGAACGGTCTAAGCCACCATCAAGATGTGACGAGTAATCCTCTAAATCCTGCCAGAACCCGATCTCGAAGTCAAAGTTCAGTGATCCCATATACGGTGAGCCCAAGTCGGCTGCCTGATTCCAGCGGGCAGGTGGCACGGCCAAGGCTCCTTCGGTTTCTGTCCTCTCAGCTACCTGGCCATACTGGGAAGGCGAGACGAGGAATGCTTTGATGGTCTGCGTCACCTGAGACAACAGTGCATAGTTGGGCTCATTTTCCTTGACAATAGTGCCCATTTCCACCTCAGCCACAAAGACATTCAGGCTTTGTAGTATGCGGGCCTGCCATGGTCGCGGCTTCCGGAGGATGGCCAACAAAATGACACCAACCGCTGGGATGCCAAAATATACCACTTTCCACACCAATCCTGTCCCGGAGTTTGCCAGTTGGTCCCTCAAAAGAATAGCCTCGAGCACAACAGCTACGATACTCTGTGAGACTTCAATTATTTCGTCATCCGGGTCTGAGAGTCTCTCTAGCTCAAGGAGTTTGAGAAGGAATAGAACGTGTAGATGGTGAAGACGGGCGCTCACTAGGTGATCCCGGCCAAATGGACTTTGTGAGGCTTGCTTGAGGCTTGCCTCGAATTTAAAGTGGGCAGGTAAGGCCTCCCACTGCTCCATCTGAATACGGCGTATCTCACTACAAGAGTTAGCAAGTATTACACTCACGTATACGACTCGAGCAACATACCTCGCTTTCTGAGCCAAGTCGACATTTTTCTTGTGAGAGAGAAGCTCAACGATGAGCTCTTTGCGAAACGCGCATAGTGCGGCCCAGCGCATCTCAGATCTGTAGCACAGGGGCGTATTGGGTCGCCAAACGTGGATCTCTTCGCCTTCATTGTCATGCAGCGGCGTTTGAAAGACACAAAAGTGCTGGCTCATGCGTGGCGGGCGTCCCAAGAAGATTGCCACATTTTTGTCAGCAGAGTAGAGCGAGCAAAAGACAGTCCTTCTGAGTTCGAGCATGTACGGAGGGCACCGTGCGTCGACCTCCATCTTTTGATGATAACCAAGGGCATAGACAGATGAGATGACATCACCCATCTTTCTCCACGACCGGTAGCCTAGAGTATTAGATTAGTATACTATTGAGCATGACTTTGATCTGTTCAACATCGAAAGTTCTCACTTTGATCACCGTCTACACAGGAGTGAACGATAAAATTTTCATACTGAAAAACAAGCTGCAGGTCATTCATGCAGTCGAGTGCTAAGCACAAATCCATGCACAGACTGCTAATCTCGGCAGCAAACTTTCGCACTTGCAGGATGCTGTCGACATCGCGGTACAGTGGTGGATAGAACGTCACGTCGATGGTGGAGCGCGCAAGGGCAGAGAAGAAGAGCCCCAGTGTCTCCCAGCGTATATTTTCCTGAGTAAATTGCTTTGAAAACTCGCGCGGGTCGGTGGCCTTGCTGGTATCTAGCGGTTGTATCGAATTACTGAAGAGCAGCCTGGACTGTGCGAGGCACCAGTCACTGGTACTTGAGTTACGGTCTGGCCGGAATCCGCGCATAGCCTCTGTGACGAGCTCGACAAAGTCCTCGCCGACAGCCAGGTTGACTCCCCGGGCCAGCCAAAAAGAAACAAGGGTGCGCATCGCGTCCATGTCGTAGGTCAGGGCACAACGCTTCACAAGATCGGCACCGCGCTGGATCAGGGAGCTGTCGGCGAGCAGCGGCTCAGCCATTGGGCTATGCCCACTTTGTCCGTTAGATCTGCTGGGTCCAATACGTGAGACAGAGCCCGGCGTTGCCGTGCTATTCTCATCGGCATCGCGCCTCACGTTGTCTGTAGAGATGTGGTCGAAGATGGTGGTGTGGCTGGAGAAGCCTTGGTAGCCAGGATTGGGGTAGGCATTTCGGGTGGGTATAAAGTTGGGGGTGGCGGTCTGGCTCTGTCTGTGCAGTGGTCAGCTATTGTTGGAATGGTAAGGTATGAGATGTACCACGAGGTATGCGGCGTATTGGAGGGCAGTCGTACGGCGAAGTTTCTCTTGGGGGCGTGACACGTCTGCGCTTGAAGGGGCTGTCACGGTAGCTACAAAGGTGTCCCTTGCGGCTTGTTAGACAGCGCGTGCATGGTACATTGTGGTCGCAAGCCAACTTAGCCTTGCGGCATCTCTCGCATGCAGCTTGTCGCGTGGCCATGCTGGTGGTTGCCGTGCTATTGGTGGTGTTGATGCCGAGGAGAGACAAGATGTCGGGGTGTCGGTCAAATGTGGGTCGACCCTGTAAAAGTTTTCGCCGACCGTTATCTCTTTCTCCGACGCCCGATAAGGGGGTAGTTGCCCAATACAGACTTACACAAATGGAAGGTGCGGCTACAGTGACACCCCTTTGTTGATGACAGAGCATGCTCAATCTCCATTGTACGTATAAGTCAAGTATAACTAAGGCCAGATCTGAGAATGAGTTTCAAGGGTGGGAGCTTTTGTAATTGTGTCATCAATTTTATGCACCCTTGAAAATAACGCCCAGCGACGGCCTATCCGGTGCATTGGTCTGTCTTCCGCACCAGCCCTTCTTGGCCCAAATGCCCATAAAGCTATGGTGGACATTGCTTCCAATAGGCTTCTTCCTATATGCCAACTTTGGATTTTGTCAATCGAAAAGACCAAGGCCGGGTCCAGATGTTTAGCTAGGCATGGACCTGTCGATCATGACCCAAACTGGTTGATTAGCAGCCAACTAAGCTAAGGCAGTCCCAACAGCATTATTCGGCTGGCTGTCTACTTGAATACGTTAGAACATCATACCCATCATTATTCAAAAGAAGAATCGTCTGGATGCTGAAATCTTAGTTCTAGCCTAGGCCCTGATGTTATAGATTGAATATGTCTTTGTTAGTTTTGCTTAGTCGCTACCCTTCCCAGCGGTTTTATTTCTCTGCTATCGACGTCAAAATCATAAATTTCGCTCCAATTATTAACAGCAGTTACGTGCGCTATGCTTCGATATAGTACTCTGGTGGCTTTTCTTTAGTTTTATCTACTTGAAATAAATTAATTTAGTTTAATTTTTATATGAGCCGCCCTCAACAGTTGACGAGTCATGAAACATTCAATGTTGTCTACAGCATTATTCCCAGTATTATGGTTCCTAAAAAGATACGAGCTAGCAGTGTTGCCATGATGCAAGAAAATGGCGATGCATTTGAATACTCGCACTTTCTTGTTACCAAGTCGCATTTCCCCCTATTCCTTTCTTGATTGTTAATCTGTTCTTCAATTTCCCAGCACGACGTATGTTAGTAAAAGCGGTGGCGGAAAGCCACAATCAAAGTGGCGTTGGCTGGAAGGTCTACTGAATGGCGACATTGCTTGGTAGCAATCGTATCGGCCCATTATCCTTTTTCTTGGCTATTTGACGACGGCTGCCTTATGTCATACGTCGGCGCCATGTTATCCCACGGGAAATGTATTTCGCTAGCTGACGACGAAGAGCTAATCTTTTCATATTGCCTCTTTGAACTCTTTTTCAACATGGGAGCTCTCAACCTAATGCGGGAATAGCCGGTGAAAAGCCGCTGGAGGGTGCCACTGTGCCATGACACTAACGCCCTGACAGTGGATATGCTTACGAGTTTACTTGGCTATCCAAGATTTGGTGGTTGATAAGGCAATGCTTATATCGGCTTGACATTGCTTGTAATTCTTGATCTTATACTACTTAAAATAATGCTAATCAGGCCATGTATTGTTGGCAAGAAAAGACTATCAAAGCTGTTGTCTACTGCTACACTGACTCGAACATCTGTCGAGTACGGCTTTTATAGATTTTTGGCCTAGCTCTTCGTAAAATACATACACTCAAACACTACGCTGCTGATAACGGCCATACCGACTCGATTTGTTACGGTAGCAATGGTGTCATTTTCGACGAAGGTGTTAGTGATAACACTATATGTCGCCATACGCAGGCATAAAGACGACGACTATAGCCTGCTAATTGAACCACAAGATGAACAATTTTAGACTTCTGCACCGAGCACAATAAAGTACGCAAAACAATATGCATGTGTATATATATACTATGCGCATGCACGACTACAACAATGGTCGATCCTTTGATTATCACCACTCACGTAGAGCCAATCAATTGGCAGACCGACATTGTCTGACATCTTTGGCATATCTTTGTCAATATGACGGAAAAATCAGACTTCAATCCCAAGGTGGCAGCTGTCGTCGACAGTGGTGTCGACATCTCATCTGGAGAGGATGCGTCCAGACACAGCACGGAGAAAAGAACGTGGAAGTCATTCCTTTGGTCATGTGAGTTGCGACCCAAGCTTCTGGCATGTTACATGACTAGACAATGATAGGAACTAACCGTCATATCCTGTAGCTCTCGATGTCTCAAAGGAAGAGGCATTCTTTCTCACCAAGCTCGACCTGACACTGATCTCGGCCTCGGCTCTGGGTGTCATGTGTCGCTATATTGACCAAGTCAACATCAATAATGCCTACAGTATGGTACCCTTTATTTTTTGCTGTTCAACTCACGCTTGCCATCTTAATGCTAACAATGGACAGACAGTGGCATGAAGGAGGACCTAAAACTGTACGGCAACGAGCTCAACTATGCCAACGCCGTCTGGAGTGCTGCATACGTCTTTGGTCAAGTGCCATCCAACCTGCTGCTGACTCGAGTAAGTCTTGAACTCGTCGTTAGCAGGCTTAAAATTGAATTAAAGCTAACTCTATAAGGTCAACGTTCCTCTGTATATTGCATTCCTTGAGCTGTCCTGGAGTGCGTTCACGTTTGCTCATGCTGGTATTCACAATGTCAATCAGCTATACGTCTTTCGCTTTTTGTAGGCCTTTGATCTCCCTCAAAATGTCCCAGATTCGAGTGTGTGCTGACTTATATTACAGCGTTGGTCTCTTTGAGGCCGGACATTTCCCTGCCGTGATGTATGTCTGCTCCAGCTACTACAAGCCGCACGAGCTGGCCAGGCGGAACGCACTCATCCAAATTTTCGTCAACGTCGGCCCACTCTTCTCTGGTTTCCTGATGGCTGCTGTTTACAGCGGTCTGAACGACGTCAACGGTCTCCCCGGGTGGCGTTGGATGTACATGTAAGCAAGACATTCGTCTCTCCAATGATGGTCACGTTTTATTTTCGGTCGACTAATCATCAGTGTGTGTGGCTGCATCTCTGTTCCCTGTGCGGTATGGACTGCCTTTGCCATGCCGCAGCTCCCCTCTCGTGCAAAAGCCAACTGGATCTTCACTGAGAAAGAAGTCGAGCTTGCTCGTGCTAGGATGCCGACAGAGAAGAAGCCCATGACCGGGCTTTTTAAGTGGAAAGATATTAAGCGATGGCACACGACATGGCACGTGTATCTCTGTGAGTATTGTCTCTTTACACATTATATGTGGCACTCATAAGCTAACCGTTCCAGTCCCATTATTCTTCACCTTTAACTCTCAGCTTGGCCAGTCTGGTGGATCAAGTAAGTCTATACCACGGATGCTTTTTTATTCACACATCTAACAATGCAGTGATTTTCTGGGTCAAGAGCTACAACGTTGCCGGAAAGGTCGCACGCTTTTCCGTCGCTGAGATCAACATTATCCCTCTCGGTGTAAGTTACAAAACCAGTCTGCTTTTTCATTGTACAAAGACACGAATAAATACTTACAAAATAGATCAATATTATCAATATTGTGTGCACACTCATCAACTCGTGGGTATCGGACAGTCTGCCCAAGGCTCAAAGATGGCCCGGTATGCTGTTCTCAGTTTCTATGCCCATCATCTTTTCAACGGCCCTTGCTGCGACTCCTGTGCACCCCAAGAACATTGCCAACCGCTGGGCCCTCTACTGTAAGTCAATATCATCCCCATTTGGGATGAATGCAAAGTTACTAACAAGCTTCCCAGATCTGACGGCACTGTCGGGCACATCTGCAGCCATCACATGGACATGGGTCAACGAAACAAACCGCAGTGACCCTGAGAAGCGCGCCTACATCTCAGCCATGATGAATGCCTTCGCCTACATTTTCACTGCCTGGGTTCCCATCTTTACTTTCCCGGCCAGCAAGCAACCTTACATTGTTACTGGAAATTACATTACTGCTGGCTTTGCCGGTTGTGCCGTGCTGACTGTATTGACCATGCGTTACTTCTATAATAAGGACAGAAAGAGAGAGACTGAGGAGGCACAGGCTTCCATCCAAGGTGGTATCTAGTCTAATAAGATAATAGTACTTCATTTTGTTGGATTCGTGCTTTGGTTCTTGTCTTTATTGTTAGTCATTTAAGAGTTTCTCGTGAGGTTGCCATTGCTACATTCCGGCAACAAATCACACATTACCGAAGATCCGTGCACCATTCCCAAACATTCCGGCAACAAATCACACATTACCGAAGATCCGTGCACCATTCCCAAGTAGTTCGTGAAGTAAGCCTTCCCTGCACAGCCCAGCTAAGCCAAGATGATAATCTGGGGAAGTTAGCTTGTGATTTTCAGTATCGAGGGATGCTAGATTATAATATTAATCTCAGAGCAGGATGCGTCCTTAAGATTCAAGGCCGGTTTTAGTCAAAGGCGTAACCATCGTATTCTTCTTTTCGAGGCTGAACGCCGTGAAAATCATAATCAATAAACTATAAAAGTACGTCTAGAAGTTGACGATGTTGCACAAGTACAGTTCACGCCGTTTATTCCTTGTCTCCTCTCAGGTGAGAAATACTTCACGTCGTGATGATAACTAAATAATTACTATGTCTTGCAAGAGACCGTTGACAGATCCAATGACCTGTATAACCACCAACTTTGAGTTAATATCCATGTTCCTATCCAGTACACAAAGACACCATTTTCGTCCCAGGATCCAACAACAGGCAAAGCTACTCTGCATCGTATTGCCCTCTCCTAATTGGGCAGGTAGGTTGAAAAACCTCCTTATAGACACCGCCGAGGATGTTAACCCCGGAGTGACGATAATGGCCGGGTTTTTGCTCGTAATATGTAATATTAATGAAGTATATTCCTGCAAGCCTTATCACTACAATTCTCTCGTCTCAATGCTTCCCGGATATTCTTTCAGGTGTCAGCGGCTTGTAATTATAGACAGAGATCATGCTGACAGCGACAACAACTGTTCCCTGCACGACCAGCGTAGTCGCCGACACTCCTAGTACACCTTCTGGTATACATGCCTCCAACATAGCATCAGTTCAAGCACCGTCATCACCACCATATTTACGAAGACTGAGACGGTTCCCTACACCACTGGGTCCAGTGTCGACCTTACCACAACAGAGGTGATCATAACTGAAACAGCTACTGTTCCATGCACAAGCACCACTTTGCCGGCCATAATCGTTCCAACGACCACAGCCAGCGGCGGTGGCAACTCCGGTGCAAGTGGTTCTAGCTCGCAGCCTAAATAGAGCTCACCCAAAGGTAGCTCTAGTGGTAATCCCGGTTGTAATTCTGGCGGCACGGGCGGCGGTTCAGGTGGTAGTCTAGTCAGCAGTACAACTGCTCCGGGGTCGGGCTCAGGTTCTGGGCCTGGTACAGAGACACATACGAGCACTGATGACGGTCGTTCCAGCACAGGCCCCTCTGGGTCATTTACCTCGGACACGAGCAAAACAACCAGTACTGCGTCCAAAGTCACCACCAGTCCCACGACGGTTGCCACGGCCGGAGCCGAACGTAGCTCGTACGGTATTGGTGTCGCAGGATCATTGTTTGTCGGGGCAGTTGTCAGGCTTGCTATTTTCGATTGAAGTTTTAATTATAGTAGTAATGATTCGAGCTCAACAATAAAAGGAAACAGACATTTAAGCATCATAATTTGGATTATTGAATCAAGATGAGATGTGCCTAAGTAGGCGGGCGGAGAACCGATGCGAGGTGCTTATGGAGGGGCAAGTGGGCCATATGATATAGACTGCGTTAATTCGACCTCCAACAAGCGCCTTCCATATAGGAACCACGGGCAACATGGCGGAGTGGTTAACGCGCGGGCCTGCTAAGCCCGTTCCCTCGGGAGCGAGAGTTCGAATCTCTCTGTTGTCGTTTTTTTTTTGCATTATTTACTTTTTGTCATTTCGGTCAATTGTATAATCTCTCTGCTTGGATAATATTATGCCTTCATTACCATTGAAGTTTTACAGAATTTCCTTTTTTACTAGTTAGCAAGACAGCCACCATCTTTTGATTTTTAAGATCGTTGAAATTATCGTCAGAAATCCATCATTGAAAACATCAATGTCGTTTTCTTCAAAAAAGTATCATCAGTAGTCTATACAAGAGATATCACCAAATTAATAAAGCATATCGCTCTTGTCTAGATCATGTTCCGTTTGACCGCACCAAGCCCGTAATATGGCAGAATCAAACAGCCGACGAGAGAGTAATATGGCCAGTAGAGGGCCGTGTGCTCGGCAAAGGCAGTGTATATTGTTAGTAGACAACAGGAGAAGACACATGAAAATACGCTTCACTCATAGCTTGATTTAGACTATTCATGGAAAGCATCCTTGAATGAATGTTTGTATATATAATCAAAGCCGACCCTGATCGTTAAAGGACATCTAGTGTAGGCACTCAAACAATAGTCGACTCACAAAACCGGCATGGCTACTCGCGCAACAGCTCTGAAAGACAATGAGCGGGTAATGTTAATCACCTGTTTAATTTCGCATGCCAATATCCAGTGCGGCTTTGACGCAGATTCCAGGCCATGGCGGGCTTCCTCGAGATCTTTGGATATCGAGGCGGCGGTCGACGGCACTGTTGCGCCCAACACGCAAGCAGCGGCCAAGAATTTCGTCGCGTTCTCGATCATCTACAATATGCTGTACGGCAGCTTCGCAGCAGCCGTGACATGGCCATCTCAGCCGAGGTTGTCAGCTCGCGACTGCGCGTGCCTACACTATCTATTGCGACAGCCATCGACTATGTATTTTTATAGCTCACGGCGTTTTGTTCGCCTTACTTTATCAACCCGGCATCCCTCAACTGGGGCGTCAAGTACTAGTGTTCTTCTACCTCTTTCTTCCCGAGATGAAAGGCCGCTCTCTCGAGGAGATTGACGAGATGCTTGAGAAGCGCATGCGCACAAAACTTTGCGACGTATGAATGTGACTGCTCCCGACTACAGGTGGTGTAGCCTATTATCATCGAGTGTTAAAAGCTGGAGTCGCTGTTTGTTTAGGAGGTTTAGCTCCTTTGGTTAAAGTTCTTGGTTGTTGTTGTCGCGTGCCACTCAAGGGCCTATTTGTTGTCCTTTCAAATGTTCAGGGCCTGTGTTTACCAAATTCAGCGCTGAAGCGCTAAAGACCCCGCAAGCCCGCCACGTGCAGTAGCCTATGATGTAATTACCTGTTGGCATTCGGCAACCTCGGCCAATCACAGGGCGCGCGTCCGTGCCCAAGATCTCACCTCACCCCGCCGTGTAAAACAACAGTGCGAGTTTTGTGGTTGTAAACTTCATGATCACCAATAGCCTGACTTGTCGTACATTTGTTGCAAACCCAGTACATCGCCTTTAACTTGCTCAATATTTGGCAATCAACAACCAACTCGAAATCAGTACATAATGTCCGAAGCTCGCAGCCACAGCCCACCACCGCGGTCGCCGCCGGCACCGGAGGCGAAGCGCCCCAAAGGTTTGTCTTTTCAGTCTACTCTCTCTTCTCTCTTCTTGTTGACTTTCACATCTAACAGTGTAGGTATTCTAAAGCGTGTTTCGCATCACTCCCCACCGACATCACCACGAGTGCCTTTACCCACAACCGAAGTTGCCGACCAGCCCCTCACCGACAAGGAGCTGACCCTCCACAACACGGCAGTCAACGCCGGACATCGTCGGTCGTCGTCTGCAGCGCGGCTCCAATCGCGCCGTCAGTCGAGCCGCACGCCATCACACCAGGGCGAATCCGCAGGCACGGGTGAGAGCGAGGATGAGAATGCCATGCGGCTAAAGTGGGATGAGGTCAACTTGTACCTTACAGAACAAGACCGCACAGCCAAGATGAAGATCGACGAGCCCAAGACGCCGTATGCCAAGCACTACGATCCGTCCGAGGACATTTCTGACGATGGAGGACTTGATGGCGACGGTGACAGTGGCATTCCCGGTCTGTCACTGGGCGAGCCGGAAGAGGAGGTGCCCGAGGGCGAATTTGAGCGGCGGCCCAGCAAGGTGCATGTTGACGACTCGTCCGTTTCGGGTAGTGTCCACGGCGACGACGATGCACTGGCAGGACTGAGTTCCGAGGAGCGCGAGAAGCACAAGCGGTTTGAGGACCTGCGCAAGAAGCACTACGAGATGCGGAATGTGGCGCATTTGCTGGGTCACTCGGAGGAAGTGAAGGACATGGAGGATGAGGACGAAGACGAGGAGGTGCCCCCCCTACCCAAGGCCTAGTCTGGAGGTATGGTGTCTGCCATTCAACGTCCTTTGCCCATTACTGTTACTGTATTGTTATTGTCTTTCTTTTTATTTGACTTGATGGAAGGAGTCATGTATTGTATCTTTTAGTCTCTTGCGCGTCTGTAACTTGTTCCGCGGCATCGATGCCAGTTTATATTATTAGTTTTGACATCAATTCATCCTTGCATGTCACTCAGCATCTAAACACCTCGTCAAAATCTGATCAGAACTTGAGGATTAGGGAACAGATTTCTGGCCCTTTCAAGCTGCAGCTTTTCGTCTCTGTGCGGTCGATTTGTCTTTCTTGTGGGAGTACTTATTGAGTTATCATTCATTGCTATTATAATTGTTACATATCTTTCCGTCCTCTATTCTGTAGAGTTTTGTTCGGTACAATGATTACACCCATTATGTCTATTGATTTTACATTGCGTATTATATTTATCTTTTTAATTTAATTTAATTTTATCTTGCCAACCATAACACATCTAAAAATAAAAACAATTTCAACCTATAAATCTAATTAACAGAGATTATATTAATGAACAAAATCTTAGCTTATACGATTTATTGATTTTCATCCGCGAAAACATTTCCTATGCTCTTTTCTCGATGCCTTTACTCCTGCTTATATAAACAACCAATTCCATAAACGGCAAGCTGCGCGACATCAGACAGCTCCACGGCTGAACGTGAACAGGCAGCTCTTACCCACTCATCCCCAGTAGGAAACGCCTTTATCTGTGCCACCTGAATCGGTGTTGAATTCGCGTCTCATAGACTTTCAATTGACACAAATATAGCAGTCGTTGTAACTGTTGAGCTGCATCTTACGCGTTTGCGGGTCTTGTTGCCTGTTATTTAGACATGTGTCGGTCGCTCTTACCTTCTCTGGACGGCATATAGACTGCATACGGCCAATTGACGATGCCAAGGGCCGCTGCTGCCTTATTGGTTTTTAGTCGGGGCCGTCTCTTTTTATCTTCTCGCTTCTTATTACCCCATCGCTCCTCCCTTTCATAGCAAAGAAGACAAAGCTCAGCTTTCTCCACCAGTGTCTGCCTTGCAGCTTAACAGGCAGACCCCTGTCTGTTTGTACATTGTAGCTTGTGTTGTTAGTGCTAGCTTGTCCAGCTCAATTAGCTAGACAGAGCTATTGATTCTCTTTTATTATTTTCGTCATTCGTCTCCCGTTCATCTTCTCTTCTTCTTCTTGATTTTATTCATTTCCTCCGTTTTTTCTCTTCCTATTGATATGGCCATCTCCCTCAATTGATTCTATGCGATCTAATGCTTCACTGCCATTGAGCCAGTCTCCTTAATCTATCTTACCTGCATCGGCTATTTAGCATCACGACCATCATTTAAAGCTTCTTTTTTAAATTTTGTTTCTGACACTATTGCATCATACACACCCAAGAATGCCTCCTCGTAAAAGAGCTGCTGCAAAGGCAGCCGCCTCCCCTCCGCCTCCGGTCAAGGCCCTCCCTCTTGCTGGCACCAAGATCACTATCTGCGGCTCGCACCGCGGGCACAAGCAAATCGATATCAAGACTATGATTGAGGACCTTGGTGGTGAGGCCTTTATCTCAATCTTCCATAGTGACCACACTCACCTGCTCGCTAGCGCAGCCGACTACAAGGCTGACACCAGCTTCATCACCATGGCCAGAGATGCCGGTGTCCCAATGGTCAAGCTCAAGTGGCTCCTTGATTCCCAGGCACAGGACGCCAAACAGCCCGAGACACCATATCTCTATGAGCAGCCCGACCTAGCCAAGCGCACTTCCGTGTCTAGTCCGGCTCTTTCTCCGACGCCCGCCTCCCCAGCTGCTGCCCCGGTTGCTGTCCCGACCAAAGGCGGTAGAAAGAGGACTGCAACTGCTGTTGCGCCTCCTGTGACAGCACCTCTACATGCGGACACCAAACGCCAAAAGACAGCTGACCAGCCCGTCAAGGAAGACGAAGATGCGGATGAGAAGGCAGTCGTCAAACCGGTACTGTCAAAGAAAGTCAACGTTCCTGTCGACGAGTACTGCCACATCTCGAATGCTGTAGTCCACGTTGACGACGACGGTATGGTCTACGACGCCTCCCTCAACCAGACAAATGCTGGCAACAACAACAACAAGTTCTATCGCATCCAGATCCTGCGCCAAAGCAACGGCGAGTTTGTCACATGGACCAGATGGGGCCGTGTAGGCGAGCGTGGTCAGTTTGCCAATATACAGTGCTCTACCTTTGCTTCTGCTCTTAAAGAGTTTGAGTCAAAGTTCAGGAGCAAGAGTGGTCTCAAGTGGGAGAACCGCAATGATAACCCCAAGCCAAACAAGTACGCCTATATTGAGCGGAACTACGACGACGATGACGACGATGGGGTTGATGGTGATACTGCAGACACAAAGAAGGATGCAGACGTCAAGGATGAAGACGAAGAGGAGCTCAAGCCCCCAGAGTGCACCCTGCAGCCGCCAGTACAGAAGCTCATGGAGCTCATCTTCAACAAACAGCTGTTTGCTGCCACCATGACGTCACTCAACTACGATGCCAATAAGCTACCGCTTGGCAAGCTCAGCAAGACAACCATTAGCCGTGGTTTCCAAATGCTCAAGGACTTGTCGGCACTTTTTGATGACCCCTCCACAGCCTCCGCCGTCCACGGCTGCTCCTACAACGACGCAGTCGAGCGTCTGTCCAACCTGTTCTACAGCGTGATTCCTCATGCTTTTGGCCGCAACCGCCCGCCCATTCTGCAGTCCTTTGCTATGCTCAAGAAGGAGATCGAGCTGCTCGAGAGTCTGAGTGATATGAAGGACGCCGAGCTGCTGATGAAGGCCGACCGCGGTAAGAGCACCGAGAAAATTACTGTCCACCCGGCCGACAAGCACTACAGAGGTCTCAATCTGGAAGAGATGACACCGCTCGATCACGCCAGTACCGAGTTCACTGAGCTGGCTCGCTACCTTGTAGACACGCGTGGCTCTACACATTCCATGAGCTATAAAATCGAGGACATCTTCCGCATCCAGCGCCAGGGTGAGAAGGACCGCTTCGACCAGTGCCCACTCGACAGCAAAGTCGATACCGACACGCGCCTTTTGTGGCATGGCTCGCGCGTCACCAACTATGGTGGTATTTTGGGCCAAGGCCTGCGCATCGCACCGCCCGAGGCACCTGTGACGGGCTACATGTTTGGCAAGGGAATTTATCTAGCCGACATGTCGTCCAAGTCGGCGGGATACTGTAATGCATACATCTCCAACGGTACCGGACTGCTGCTGCTATGTGAAGCCAAGCTGGGCTCGCCGATGCAAAAGCTCACTAACGCCGAGTACAATGCCGGCGACATGGCTAAGAAGCAAGGCATGTACACGACACTGGGCCAGGGCCAGACAGGCCCGCTCAAGTGGAAGGATGCCGGCGCCGTCAACAAGGACCTGACCGGCGTGCAGATCCCTGATTTAACGACCATGCCGGGTAAGACCGATGTGGCCAACGCGAATCTGCTATACAACGAGTATATTGTATACGATGTATCCCAGGTCCGCCTTCGCTACCTCTTCCGCGTGAAGATACAGTAGTTTTTCTTTCTTCTTCCCTTTCCCCCCTTGCTCTTCCATTTACCTGTTGTCGCCATTCTATCTCATGTTGTCCCGTCATTGTGGCGTGTAAAATACTGTTCTTAATGTGTCATGTCATGTCTCTACGTCTGCGCTTTCTCTTTATTTTATGCATGTGTTTTATTTTCACCTGAAAGATTTGAATTCAGTTCAGCTAGTCTGGTAATATATTTTTTATCTTCCAGTTGGCATCCCAGTGAAAAGCAGCCTCAAACTCCATACTCCAGCCAAAGTCCAGCTTTGATTTTCCTCATTTGTATTCATTCAAAAACGTCTAGCAATACTCAGAGGCCAAATCAAAAGCCTAGAGCACTGTTGAAGGCGGTCGCCGTGGTCGCATCCTTGGTACCCAGGCCTTGCACCACCGACTTGGCCTGCGTGCACAGGTCCTTGGCAGCCTGGTTGGCATCGCACACATTGGTCAATTGATCGCAGATGCGGTTCGTGATAATATTGGGGTTGAGTGCATCCTGCTGACCCTCGGCCACGATGGGATCGGTGGGGAGGAACGTGCCCTCGGTGGCCTTGCGGCCCGGCCGGCCCAGCTGGAAGTCCATTGTCGGTGTGCAGGAGCCAAAGTCGGCAGCAGCGCGCAGATCCAGCACGGAGGCATAGGCCGACGCGGCAGCGAAGAGGGTGGCAATGACAGTAGGTGCGTGCATTTTGGAAGATATTGGAAGATGTCTTTGAGACTAGTCAGTGTTGTAAATGAGTGTGGCTGGGAAGTGTGATCTGATGAAAATGCAAGTGGCCTGATGTGATCTATCCCAAGTAACTGAGACTGGCCGCACCCTTTATACTCGTCTCAACCTGACTCGATCAAATTGATGAACATATACGGTGAACCGGAAAGTGAGCCCACGGCATTGACGCTCGTCTCTTCTTGTTGCTTCGCATATGCTCTTTTTGCTTCATCTCAAAGCCGAACCGTCCATTCCGATCTGCCAAGAGATCTCTGGAACAGAGTTTGGACGGCTTCCACTTGACTGCTACATTGTATAAATTAAGGCAATGGCAGTTGATCTGTAATACGACTGCGACAACGGTTGGGTTTTCTGTACCACAAGATGATTGAATTGGTCGGCAAAGTAGATGAAGCAGACATTTGTTTGATCGGCACTCGGGCAGCATCGCGAGCAGGTGACAGTTTTCTTAAATTCAGAAACATTGTGGATATCGCTCTAAGTGTTTCAGAACAAGTCTTTTGGGAGTTTTTGCTTACTTCATTGGCATTTATTGTAATAGGAATGATACTAGCAGCTATCGAACTACAGACCGACCATGTAATGCAGATTAACGGGTGTTATGGGCTTTGCGCCATCCAATACTGCCATAATGTTTCGCATACTCAGCTCCTCAAAGCCAATATGCGTCTCCAGAGCACCACCGGCATTGTGGCATGTAAGCATGACTCGTCCGGGTATGCCTTTTCCTTTGATTCCTTCGATTCCTTCTTGGCTGGGGAGAGAGGCAAGTTTTGCTAGTCGTGGGTTTACATGCGGCTCACTGGCGTGGACATCCAATGCTGCTGATAGGAGCCTTTCGCTCTCCAATGCATCGGCAAGAGCCTCTTCGTCGACAAGAGAGCCGCGCGCAACGTTAACAAACCGCGAACCTTGTTTGAATAGACTGAGTGCTTCCTTGTTGATAAGGGTTTTTCCATCAAGAGACGCGGGTGTGCACAGCACGACACAGTCAGCCGTCGACAGTAGGCCGCCTAGCGTGCTGTGGTATGTGGCATGTAGGCTTGCTTCCAGATCTGCCGGCTTGCGCACGACATCATAGTAGTGTATCCTCATGCCAAAGGCAATACACCCCAGCTTTTCCGCCAGGAACTGGCCGATATTGCCCATGCCAATGATGCCGAGAACGTGTCCGCGCAGGTTACGGGCATGCGCCGTCGCGAGGTTATGGCACTGGCTAAAGGCACTCGGTGAACCAGAGGAAGCTGCGTTCATGCACCAGGGCAGGTGGCGAAAGGTTGATATGACCATGGCGACAGCGAGGTCGGACACTGCCTCGGCAGCGGCCAATCCCGAGTTGCAGTAGACGATACCCCGTTTGGCGAGGGCACGTGTGTCGGCCCAGTCAAAGCCGGCACCAGCACTGGCAAAAACACGACAGGTATTTGGTAGGAGGGCTACCAGGTCCTCATCCCAAACTCCCATCTCGCCGCCGGAGCCCCAAAAGGGACGGAAGATGGCAGAGAACTGACCCCATTTTCCGTCGCGCAGGGCCCGTATGAATTCAGGCCGCTGGCGCTCGGCTAGACCCGGTCGGACAATAGTGAACTTGGAGGTGAACTCGGCGTAGGTGTGCATATTGTAGCGGACCTCATCGCCGATGTGGAGCACGATGGGCTTTGTGTGGGTGGTGGAGTTGTTTGCGACCGAGGTCGAGCTCGGCGTCGTGTAGATATGCGAGACCGGCGACTGTGACCGCGGCGTTGCGCCTGGAACTGGTGTATTGAATGGTTCGGCCATGATAGATGCTGTTGATTGTCTTGCTAATCAATCTGTGATGTGATCATCTCAAGTTTAATAGTTAAATTTTAAAATCAACGAATGATGGAGAGACATGCGAGCAAAGGAGCCAAAGATATGACTTGAGCCAGCCATGCGCAGGACTCAGGTATCAATACCAATAAAAAGTATGAATAAAAGTATTAATACCATGGGCTAGTTGCTATGAACAGTCACCCAGCCCGCGCCCCCTGGCCAGAGAAAAGCTAGACCAGCAAAGTCAAGCAGCCTGTGTGCTTGGATATCTCTCAAACCCGCCCCAGCCGTCTTGCGTGTGGCCTACATTGGATGTGACATGCACATATGCATGTGTTTCGCTATCATTATTAAGTTATAATAAATAGTGACTGTTTCGGGATTACTGAGTTTGGCATATCGAGCGAGGGGTCATCTATAGTCTGGTAGTGGCTGCAGCCGGCCAATCATTCTGCCAGCAACAACTATCAGCTATCTGTTGAGAACGATTAAGTTGCTAATGAGATGCGTATTTCGATGTTATTCTGTATTTTGGTAGCCAATATTAAACTACAATAAACTTTGTCAAATACTTTTTAATATATTCGTATCTGCCAAAGTTGCACCAGCCGAGAAAAGCCGAGTCCAGCGACCAATGGACAGGCGGGAGAGAGAGCATCAAATGTGATATCTCAACTGGGCCGTGGTTGGGTATCATTGTGCCGACGAAAGTGATAGCGGACCGGTGACTGGGGTGGCCGCAGCAACGTTTAGTAGAGTCTACGTGGTGTCGAGCAGAGTCAAAATCCAGAGGACTAGAGAGATGTTGATAAGAAAAGAGTGTCAGTTGCTTTGATGGCGACAAGAAAGAGAAGAAAATTAAATAGTATGAAGAAGATGATTTATGGCGTAAAGGAGAAGAAGAAAGATGAAAAAGAAAGAAAACAAATATGCTAGCCGTGGTATCATTAAAGCACCCTGTGCCTCGCCCTGTGCAACGCCCGAGTTTATCACCTCACTATACCAGTCTACTTGAATACACGCCGACCACCGGTGCGTGGTGGGAACCGCTCAACACCCGTGCTCTGCTGTGCATGCCACAGATCCATGGCTCCCGCCGTCTTGCCCTGCACAGACGCCTTATACCGCCGCCACGCCTCACGCAGATGGTCGGGTCGTAGAGGACCCTTGGGCGGCTCGCGTAGGATGTGGTCTGCTGCCTCGGGCTCCCATTCGGGGATTGCGAGAGTCGACTGCTTGTCGTAGAGAGCCTGCACCTCGGGCTCGCCGCGCGACAGGACTAGCCCCGGCCACGGCTTGTCGCCATCCACCTGCACGCGCTCCTCATCGTCGGCATTGATCCACTCGTCCTGAATCGTCTGTGCGTTGGTGATGAGGTCTGTCAGAAAGTACTTGGTGACGGAGCGTACGGCTGTCACGACAGAGGCCGGTACCGACTGCGATACAGTGGCGTTGACGAGACGCTTGATGACTGCGTCGGGCAGCTTCGCGGCACGCCATGCAGAGATACGCTCGTATTGGTCCATATCCATGCAAGCAACAAGAGCGGCACGCAGCCGTTTCTCCTCCTTGCGTTCCTCGTCTGTGCGCTTGTCGGCCGCAGCACCTGAGTCGGGCTCGTCGCCGTCGCCATCGTCCTCCTCAGCTCCACCGACACCGTTGTTGTCCCCCGGGGCCCCTGTGCCAGACTTTGGTCCTACACCGACTGTGCTGCCAGCTCCGCTGCCGCTGACGCCACTCGCCGCAACAGTTGACCCAGCTTTGCCACCGACCACACTAGGAGTCTGCTCGCGCAGCTTGTCTGCTTTGCTTTTGCGGCCCCGGCGTTTCTTGCCTGTACCTGGTGCAACGACTGAGCTGTGACCTGCACTGACAAGACTGACGTTGTCCATATCAACTGACGGAGACCGAGCTGAGAAAGGTGTCATGGCGTCTTCGGCGTCGGGTGGGAAGGAGGTCTGTCGTAAAGGGTGCGAAGCAGGAAATGAGGCCGACGAGACGTTGGAAGGCTTGCGCCGCTTCAGGGCCGGCGCCGGGGAGCCATCTGCGGTAGCTGTGCGTTTTTTCTTGTATGATGACGGTGCTGGAAACGATGCCGACATTGTATAATGTGTGCAGATGAAGCTGGATTGATCTGCTTAAAATTGAGGAGAGATGGAGTCGTGATGAAATACTGAAGCTGAAATCAGCTCCTGATACTTTCTGTTGCGCTAAACTACAGAAAGCGTGTCAGACGCGATTCCATGCGTGATATATCACGTGCATGGTACACTCCTGACGTCAACGCCAAAGACGAATGATCGACCGATAAGATAAGCCGACAGTACCCCTAGCCATTAGCGCACCAAGCCGAAAAGAGGTGAAAACGTGCTGTAGGGGAACTGCGCCAATCGCTCGAGCTAAGAAAAAAATGTATGGAGAATTTTAATAAAAAAAGGAACTTTAATAAAGAGTAAAAGAAAAAGATGAAAAGAGACGCAAAGGATTCCGTGTAAGAGGAAAAAGAGAAAATTTGAGTGTACAAAGGGACCTCACTAGTCAGCATAGAGCACAGCGACGGCGAGCTAGAGACGTATCTTACCTGCCTCTTATGTCGTGAGACTTACGGTGCCTTTGCCCTGTTCCTTCCCTTCTTCGTTCCTCGTCTTTCCTCTACTATTAGTCACCCTCGATCTCGACTTACCCTCGCCTTTACCTGCGCGACCTCCTCTATCCCGGTCTCGATCACCACTCCGTCACTTCGTCACTAACCTCTACCACCCCCACTACCACTCTACGCAATGGCCGGCTCACAGAACGGCGAGGCTGTCCAGGCGACCCAGACTGTCCTAGTCCCTGTCCAGACAGCATCCACACCAGCACCTGTGGGTGAGACACCGACCGGCGACGTGAAGGCCGAGAGCAACGGTGGCGACGAGGCAAGCCGTAGCAGGAAGCGCCGTGGTCGCCGCACACGCAGCAGCAACAACCATGCTGCTGGCACTAGTACCCCTAGTACTCCCAGTGGCACTACTGGCAATGCCGGCGTGTCCAAGCGCAGCCACAGATCACGCCGCCAGCCCCGCCGGCATAGCATGAGCAAGGCTGCTCGCGACCCGCGCGACGAGCCCGAGTCCAGCCACAAGACACGCTCGCCCACCCCTCTCGAGGCCATCGGCGAGGCCAACGCTACCAACATCTCCAAAGCCCTCACTCGTGCATCACCCAAGACGACAACCACCCGCTCGCCCAGTCCGGTCATTGACTTTGACGGCCTCAGCCGGCCAAGCATCGGCACACGCAACCGTCTGGAGGAGAACGACGACGATCGCGCAAAGCGCATAGAAAAGATTCGGGGTGCCGTGCGCACGATTCTGGAGTGTGTGGGCGAGGACCCAGACCGGTCAGGCCTGGTGGGCACGCCGGACCGGTATGCGCGCGCGCTGCTGGACTTTACGCAGGGCTACCAGCAAAACGTGCGCAACATTGTCAACAATGCCATTTTCCACGAGGGCCACAACGAGATGGTGATTGTTAAAGACATTGAGGTGTTTAGTCTGTGCGAGCACCACATGGTTCCGTTTACCGGCAAGATGCACATTGGCTACATCCCCTTCCACTCGGTCATTGGCATCTCCAAGCTGCCGCGCATTGCCGAGATGTTTAGCCGGCGCCTGCAGATCCAGGAGCGGCTGACCAAGGAGGTTGCCAACACCATCATGGAAGTGCTGCAGCCGCAGGGTGTTGCCGTTGTGATGGAGTCGAGCCATCTGTGCATGGTGATGCGCGGTGTGCAGAAGACGTCGGCTACGACAATCACAAGCTGTGTCCTGGGCTGCTTTGAGCGCAAGGAGAAGACGCGCAACGAGTTTCTGAATCTCGTCGGTGTCAACCGGAACTAGGGGCAGACGCCCACAACTCTGTAAGATCCTGGGGATCTACGATCTAGAAGCTGCATCTACTTGTCTATACGGTGGCTAGGGTATTCAACAAGACACCTAGCTGGCTATATTGGAATTCTTGTCAGGCTTTGGTTTTTTGCATTTTGTTTTCTTCTTCTTGCTTCTTGCTTCTTTCGTTTTCATTGGCATTTGCTTGTCATTTCTTGTCTATATCTTCAGTGTTTTTATCATCATGGCGTTATGTTGGCTCAACTCGGCATATACAGGAATCATTCATCATTTTTCTGGGATCTTCAATATCATTCGTTCTTATTTTCAACCTAAACCATGCTTGACTTTATTGTTATCATATTATTACCATACTGTATCATCTTGAGTCTCGGCGGCTTTCATTTGCCTCTATGCCCCTATGTGACATGCCGCACAGTGCGTCCGACCTCACCGCGCTCAACGGCCGCTACCCGCTTGCCTGCTACCGCCCATATCGACTCGCTGACCTCTTCTATTGTCGACGATGCATCAATCACCTGTAGGTCTTCCTCCTCCTCGCGGAACAGCCACTCTTTTAATTCGCCACTATCACCACTGCCGCCAGGTACTGGCACCCGTCCAAATGACAGTCCCCAGAATAGCTCCCGCACCTTGCGCTGCATCTCGGCCTTTTCATACTTTTCGTCGCCCCAGCCGCCGCGCTTCTGCGCCTCTTCTTCCTTGAGATTCAAAAACACAACCAGGTCCGGTCGTGGAAGGCCCACCTCGGGCGCCCGTGCCCACGGTAGCGACAGCGTCGGGTTCTGTTTTGCCGCTGAGTAGACCATACCGCTGTAGTAGTAGCGGTCACAGACGACGGTCGTCCCCTGTTCGAGCAGGCTTTTGATCTTTTTGACGGCCTCCCAGCGGTTGGCAGAGAAGAGCAGGTGGATGACATGGTCGTCCATGTCGGCCTGGCTCTTGAGATAGCTATCAATCATCTGGCCAATGGGCGTTGTGCGGTCGGGAAACCGCATGACCTCGACATTGCGATGGCTGCCGCTCTCACCCTGCTCGTCCGCGAGACGCTTTGCTAGCAGCTGCACCTGCGTCGTCTTGCCGCTGCGGTCGAGGCCTTCAAGGATGACCAGCGCACCTCGGACAGGTGTAATGGCGGCCATTTTTGGTGTATATGAGGTTGTTCTGGTGAAAGTGAGACTATGTACTTTTGGAAAGGTTTCAGATAAAGTTTTAATGCTGAAATGAGAAACTAATGTGAGAAATTGATCGTGACATGTCTGAGTGTCTGAGTGTGAGGTCTTATACCGGTCTCGAGCGTGCCGACAGTGGCACCACTAAGATGCAAAGCTCTCTATATAAATATCAGTCCACCACACTAATCGACCCCGCCAGTGTATTAGCATCACGTGAATCTACGCGCTGCTCAATGAGAAGATTCATCACGAAACAACTTTGTACGAGGATATAAGCTTTATATTTCATATAATTTGAGTCACGAAGAGTTAAAAATGAGCAATAATGTCTCAGGCAATCTGTAGAATTAAACCGTGCTGTACTTGCAAATGTGTGCTGTTGAATAGTGATGGCCCTGGGCCATGAAGAAGTGAAGAAAAAAGAAATAAGAAAGCATCCAGACAAATCAAAAAGTAACAAAACATAAGAATAAAGAAACGGCCAAGAGGAATCAAAAGAACAAAGATCATAAAACAATGCTGTCATCCAAAAACGTAACCAGGTAGACTGTTTCCCATCCGTGATATATCCCAAACCAACCAGAACCGTGGAGAACGCCGTGAAGCCAAAAACAACTAGAAGAGCCAATGAAAGCAAAGCAAAAAACTAGCATAAGAGAGTAGAGCTATAATTATAACTCATCAGCCTTCTGGCTGCTGCTCTCCCACACCTGAAAGCTCTCGCCAGTGCCCTCAATTGGCTCCAAAAGAGCAGCTTCGTAGGCAGGCTTCTTACCGGTCATGATGCTCTCCACAGTGACGGGGACCTTCTCCTCAGCCGCCTTGGTTTCGGCGGCATTGACAGTCGCCACAGTCTCAACAGCATTCTGGCTGAGAATCTCGTCGATCGTTTGCTTGGGGGCAGGCTGCTCCTCCTCGGTCTCGTCAGCATGGACGAGAACAACAGACTCTTCGTCACATCCGGCAGCGTAGAAGTCGGCGGCATTGAGCTGGGAGAGTGGGTTGCGGGACTTCTCAAAGTTCATCTCATCTTCAGAGTGTGACACCTCAGCTCGGGCAGTGCTGGTCTGGCTGACATCGTTGGGAGGGGGGATGTTCTCCTTGTCACGGCCCTCGGCACGCTCACGGCGCAGCTTCTGCTCAGACTCCTCGTCGCTGCTGATATCCAGGACGCAGGTGCTGTGCTGAAGAAGGTTGGTCATCTCCTGCTCGGGGGTGTCCTCGTGAATGTCAAAGAACCAGTTGGAGCTCATGCCGGACTCATCAATCGACGCAGTCAGGGGCGAAGGCAGGGCAGCTGCGGCCATGCGCGAGTCAAAAGGCGAAAATGTACCCTTGAGAGCAGCATCAAGCGAGAAAGGAAGACTGGACTTGGACGAGCCAGCAGATCTGCGCTTGTTGGACAGGATGCCACCACGGCGGGGGGCACGCAAAGAGCGGTCAGACGAGGCGGAGAGCGAAGAAGAGATGGACGAAAGAGAAGGAGACGACGTGGAGAGGGGCGAGAAACGGGCAGGGGTCTTGGAAGCCTTGAAAGAGCCAACCTTGGTGGATGGGGCCCGGGGCTTAAGAACATTGCGGGGAGAGGGCGAAAGGGCGGAGACAGAGGGCAAGGATGGCTTCAGCTTAGAAGCGTCAAAAGTAGTGGTGGTGTTGCCAGAGGCAGTGGTAAGAGTGAAAGCAGGCTTCTTGAAGAGGCCGCTGGGCGAGGCAGAGTCGGAGCCCTTAGAGCGCTTAGCAAACATGTTGGGGTCGACATTCTCCGAGTCGTCGGACTCGGTGTAGACCGGAGCCTTTCTCTTGGAGATGGAGTGGACAGCTGCATTGTTAGTATTTGTGAACAGGCAGATTTGAACAGCGTGAAGCGTAAAGTTGCTTCAAGGCTTACCATTCTGTCTGTTCTTGGTGCTCGTCAGAGCCTGCAGGCGAGCACCGTCTAGGGGAGCAAATGGCTGGCGGGTGATGGTGGCCATTTTGAATATAAAGTGAGGGTGTTATAAAAGAGTGAATGGGTGAGTGAGTTCTGAATAGGTTGTGAGATATTAAACAACGTGATTAAGTGATTAGTTGATCAAAAGAGTGAATCAGTTAGTGTCGATAAAGAGCGTGTGAGAGATCGGGATCCGAAAAGAATGACTGGATGCTGCTGATTCTGAAGAGAAAGATTCAAGATAAGAGAAAGGAGCGAGGCAGACGATGCGTTTTGTATAACGCTGGGTGGATATCGACACGATAGCCAGGTACACGTTCCAGAGAGGGAGACTGAGATGGCCGATGCTACTGAAGCTACTGAGGCTACTATGAGGCTGCGGAGGGCTACCGGCTGAGGGTAAAGTGGTGATGTCGCGAAAAAGGGCGACCAAAAGCTCTTCTAGGGAGTCTTAGTGTTGAAGGGCAGATAGAAAAGTTGATCAGTCTTAATTGAAAGGGTTGATGAATGGAATGTAGAATGTTGGAGACACGAGTCGAGAAATACTGAAGAAGTGAAGAAAGGGAGAAAAGATGGAGAGAGAAGAGGAGTCAAGAAGAAGAGAAGAAATTGTAAGAGGAAAGATCGAAAGAATCGAGAGAGGAAGGATCAAAAAGGGAAGAAGAGACAGTCTAGGGAGTTGGGTAGGGGGAGAATATGAGGGAGGAAGTGGAAGGAGCGATGGAGGGACAGTGCAATGGAGGAAAGAGCTGAGGGGAGAGAGAGAGGAGAGCGGACGAGACACGGAAGGAGCGAGCGTGAGCGTGTGCGATACGAAATTGGCTGCTATATGGGATTACAGAGGGGACGGCGCGTTGGTGGCCGCCCAGAGTGGCACTTGGCCGTGTATTAGGCCTGAGCATTTATTACAAGCATATATGATAGAGGAAAGATCAGGTGGGACTTGGGAGGGTCTCTCTGTCCGAACGGGGAAAGAGTGTCACGGCCGACAGGGGGAAGGGGTATTTTAAGATATCCGGAGAAAGAGCGACCAAGCATCGAGCGTGTCTTCGTGTCGGCTCTTTACGCGTAGAAAAAGACGAGACAAATATGGTAGAGAAAACGGATAACACGAAACAAGCAGGAGCAAAGATTTAAAGGAAGTCGCGATGCTGCAAATGACTAATATCACGACAGTTGAAAGAAGAGTGATTACACTAAAACTCAATCAATGCAGACCTAAGGTAGCGATGAGTTGCAAAAACGCAGGTCCTCGTCGCATGATTCTATTACGACAAGACACAGTAAATCAAGGAATACGAAGTACACAGCCATAAGGTGGGCAGCGGCCGCAGGTTCTGAGGTGCTTCTGAAGCGCTGGCTGAGGGAAGGTCGGGCAGTGCTTGTGGTGTCAGGAGGGCAGATACTCCGATAGTATCTTACAGTGCTTAAAGGAGAAAGAGTGGAATGTAAAATCAATTATTGATCTAAATATCAGACGGCCCCAGGAAATACCTGTAGCCACTCACTATACCAGCATGCCACCAAGTACCCCCAAGAGCCTCAGTGTATTCTTCTTCTCTTCCTTTTTTATCCGTTCTTTTTTACTCACTTTAATTGCTTGCTGCCGAGCAAGGGAGGTCGCAAATGGAAGAACAGTACGACGTGATGTGAGAGGTGAGCTGGCAGAGACTGGAGACTACTCAGTCGAGACGAGACGTGCTACTGCACTTTGAGAGTCTCAATCTAAAATTGTGGAGATGCATTATCATGTATGTACTTGCTGATTGGCTGGCCCGTACTGTGACCAGAATTAGTGTTAACACGCCTGCAGGAGCGAGTTGCCTAAACAGCCAATCAACGCGCGTTATGCGTCAGAGCGAGTTTAGGTCTAGTTTGACTTCATGTAGTCTCCACTGTTATGTGCCAGTATACTCGATTGATTGGCTCGCTTGCCTGCGGCCACTTCCCGCTCTACGCGTTCTGATGCTCCTTGGCTTTTGCAACACTGGAAGTAACAGGATATAGAGACAATCCCGATGCGACGGCTTTTTGTTCGTCATTTTAATCAGCGAAAGACAGGGTGTGCTATGCATGCATATGCAGCTTATATTTATGCACAATAATGGAGGGGACGAGCACACACACGCATACACACACATTTGCCACGCAACGACATATCACGACAATGTGTACATAAAGATGGGGAGAGACAAAGGGACAGATGAGCTGGGGAGAAACCGCCAAGTGAGAGGCGAGTCGACAGATCAAGCGAGCCAAGGGAGAATGAGGCGCACAACGAGACTGGTTGCTAGTCTTGGGCGTGGCAGTCTATATGCACAATGCACCCCGGATGTCAAGTAGTCGGTTGGGTATTCAAGAGATGTGAGATATGAACCAGTGTGATAATTGGCTTGTAATTTGTATCAAGTCAGCGTGTTTTCGGTATTATATATTATCAGTAGAAATTGACATTACATATAAAAGTATATACGAGTATATATTATGTGCGAGTGTCCAACGCCGTCATCCCAGCCGTCATCCCAGCCGTCATCCCAGCCGTCATTCGAGCCCAAACAGCACATCAAGAGGCGGATGATAAGAACAAGCAGAGAACTAATGGAGAAAACTAACAAAGAAAAGTGCAAGCAAAGGAGATTTTTTTTTAAAAAAAAAAATCAAAGATAGATGGAAAGCTAACTAAAGCCTGGGTGAGACATATCTCCCTGGCCAAAAAGACGGCCAACCAAGCAAGTATCGACTGACCATTGATAATCAAGACGGCCAACGACCACAAGACAACCCAAAGACAATCTCACTGACTGGCCATCAAGCGTGCAAGACAAGACAGTCAGTCGGTCAGAGCTGCCTAGTGTCGATCAGAGGGGTAGTTCGGGCAGAGATACGGAACACGATGTAAAACGAAAGTGAAGAAAAGAAAAAGAGAAAAAAAGCAAAAGACAGACACAAGCTTGAAAGAAGAGACAAGACACAAGCAGCAAGAAATGCAAGATCAAGTCAAAAGAAGACCGGTAGATAGGCTCGATGGACCAGATCAGAAAACAATAGATAAGAGATGGGCAGACTGAAAGACAAGCGCGCAGGAAAAGCCGAAAGACGAGAGACACAAAAAGTAAAAGAGTGAAAGACAAAAACAGAGGGACAAGACCGTACCTGACCTACCCGTAGCGTCCATTCCAGCACAAGTCCCGTAATCTCTGTCTGTTTATCCCTCCTTTGTTCGTTTATCCTCTAGTCGTCCTCTACTGCATGTCAACGCTCTCCCATTCGCGGTATATATCTTGGGCACATAGCCGTTTCCACCACGCCGCCTCTTGAGGCAGCAGCACCTCCTTGTCAACGGCCGCATCCAACAACACCTTGAATATATGCGGCAGGTCGGTGGGTGATCTTTTCTTTCCTCCCAAGTCCACTTCCTCGAAAGCATCAAGGTCGACAGCGCCGCTGAACAGGTCGGCCAGGACTTCCCTCTGACGTAGACGACCGAGAATGTGGTGCACGCTGTGCTGCATCTGCATCAGCTCCAGCTTGGGTACCGGGTGCTTGCTTGGATTCATGGTCGACAAGGAAAACATGTCTCCCGTGCGAGCTGCTCCCGGTATGTATCGTATGGGCCGCCTGTTGGTCTGGCTAGCCTTGCATGGTTGCCGAGCTGTTTGGGATGCCCTCTCTGACAGCATGGCAGCTTTCATTGCCGTGTTTGCCGCTTTCGCTGCTGCCTTTTCGGTGGCTTTTATAGATTTTTCACTATCGCCCTGCAAAAGTATCCAGCCGTCGCCGAACTCGCTGTTCAGGCTACTGTCGATGTCGTCACTTTCGTCGTCATTGCTGCTGTCGCGACTGTAAGAGCTGCCGTCGTCAGGCATAATCTTCTCCTCTGCGTATGTTGTTTCTATGCCCATTCTCTGTCGTTCTTTGGGGTACACTCCCGGTACGTTCTTGCCTGCTGCAATGTCATCTGCCCACTGCATGTGCACAATGTAAACCTTTCGGCTGCGGCTGATCGAACTGATAATGACGGGCCGCAGTGAGAACTCAAACCGATCCCATCTGTCGTGCAGCTCAGTATCCAGCGGTAGCATCGTAACATCAGCTGGGTCCCAGTCGGAGTCTTTGAGCTCCATGTCTGGATCGCCAAGCTGCAACAATTTCATCGGCAACAGGTCTGACAACTGTCTGCGCACATCATAGAGCCAGTCGCGGCAATGGGAGTTGGGTACAATGTCGATGAAGTTTGTAGGCGCCAGCTGCATCTCCTCCGGTGCGCCATTTTCCTGGTTGAGCTCGAGCAGCCGCTCTGTTTTCGGTCTGCAATTGAGAGTCGTACCCATCTCTCGGGGAGTTCCTCTCTTGCGCGGTGTCCACTGCAGAAGCAGCGTATCAGCCAGCAACCCGAGCTTGAAGATGGTGCCCTGTACCCACGCCATAGACGGCGGTGTGCCATTGTTGATTTGGGCATCGCTCATGGTCAGGCCCAGAGCCTCTTCCATTCGTAGGCGCTGCACAATCGAGATGTTTAGCACCACTGAATGCGCGACGTACAGCCTAAACTTGTCATACACCCGCTGCAAGGTGGCTAAGTCGGTGCTGTTACCATTGCTGCAACCCTTGCTAATCGACTTGAGCTGTTTGTCAATGTGAGCCAGGAGTACACTCTGAAGCTTGTAAAGAGCCTGGCGCTCAGTGTCTGACGAGAAACGTATCTCACTGTCACCATAAATGTCCTCGCTTGCCCACGAGTGCTTAACAAACCACATTTTGAACCCCGCCCCATTTACATCATCCTTACGGATGCTGTTTTTGGGCTGGATGTCTCGTGGGACAAATCTTTTCCCGTCCATTGCTTCGGTTTAGATTTGCGGCTGCAGTGCAGCGGATGCATTGAGCTTTTATGCTTGGTGACGTGGACTCGAACAAATGATGGTGGTAATAAGCTGTAGATGCTAATGATGGAATAGACAAGATGCTGATCATGAAAGTTGAGCAAGAAACTGCGCAGAGGCAAATTGCATTTTTAAGTCATGATTCGCCGTCGTATTGCATCTATCGACAAAGGAAAACCAGCGACTTTTACCAACTACCACCGATGTCTGTTGTATATCAAAAGTACATATAGTTTTCGCGTAGATTCTCTAGTAGCTTCCACTCAGCCTGTCACATGCTTCAAAATTTCATTATACAGCTTTACTAACCCTGGTATGTTGACAGAGGTAGTACTCCAGTGCAGTCCGTCATGGAGTTGAGGTTGTATACTCCTAGGATGCTGAGCCGAAGGTATTCTGCTGCAAATGCCTACGTTGTGTCAGTAAACATCGCCCAATTTTACAAATGTATTTAGAATAAAGGTGAAGTATAAAGTACTTACTGTCTGCCATATACTCCTCCCACTTGATGATCCGAAAAGAGAGAACGACGCAGCCGTGTCGCCGTGCTTCGCCAGAGATACGTCACTGGGAAACCGGTACACCCCTGGCGGTGGCGTCTGTGCTGTCGTACTTGTATAGTAGTCACTATCCCATTGACCGGGCGTCGGATCTTGGCTCGCGCCGGCAAGCTGCGGATCGGCCACAAACTGCTGGCTTACAGTGTGCGCTCCGATAAGGGCGGCAAGGCCGCCTGCCGAAAAGCTCTTTTTTCCAAACAGTGCAATCGTAGACGTAGCGTCATCGGTTAGTTGTGGAAGGAGCCCGTCGAGTGCAGCATCGGTGCGGTCTTGTCGGCCAACGAAGAAGCGCATGCGCGGTCCTCCAGGACACGCCGTAACGGCCAACATGGCGCCCAATTGGATGAGATCAGCCATTGTGGCTCCATACTGATGGTACTGAGCATACCACTTTCGTGTCTGGTTGGCGATAGCCTCGAGACCAAGATTGACAGGGCGCTCAAATTCGGTATCAGACAACAAGACGGATCCGTCCGCACCGCCACCGCCGTAGCCGGCATCCAGGTCCCGGGCGCCAGCGTCGTGGAATCCTAGACGGATAGCGCCCCGGGCTAATGACGAGCAGCCGCTTGTTGCCGAGTCTTGAAACGCGCTGAGCATGTCGAGCATGGCATACTTGTAGACGCAGCAGGTATCTTTTGAGCATGCGGTCGACCCCAATGGACCAGGTGTATTGTAAGTGGGAGCGCTGTTATTGGCGAGTGGCTGGCCAGCGCCACTCAGGATGGCCTTTATATCGGCGCCAACTGGCGATAACGCGGAGTCAGGTAGGTTCGAGATGTCACCAAGAAGCCTCGTGGACCCAAGGAAGCCAGTAGGGGTTCGGCCGCTGTGCGAGTGGTTGTGTTGTCTCTGGAGGTCGGCCATCAGCTTGCCCATACCCAGATAGGCTGCTGCACAGGTTATAGTCGCCATGAAGAGGAGACACCGCTTCATTGTGGTGGTTAATAGGGGTATTATGTGCGACTTTGACAGCTGATGATTTGCGAATGTTGTTGTATGATTGCGATTTATAAGCAGTATGATATGGTTGATAAGGAATGAGGAAAGGTGCATGCATCGATCCTTCTCTGGTACGTCCGGCAGACTCGACCGTGCCTTATATACAGCTCATTATATACAGCTCATTCCATGTTGTCTCCTTCCTCATCGACATCTTTTGTCGGCTCTTACTTCACAGCGTAGGACATGTACCCGTGCTCGCACAAACCAGCCATCGTAACGCAATTAGATGAGGTTGGAAGAGGGTATGTGAGGGGGCAGTGGTTGAGGTAGGCAGATTGGTGTATGTTAGATGATGCGTAAGTCGGTCATATACATCAATTTGGTAATACTGTTTACATCAGTAAAACAGTAAACGTGGCTGAAGTGGCTAGTAGGTGTTCTTAATGCGTCTGCCATTTCCTTTTCAAGAAAGAATCGTCAACGCGGTAGGCCAGCCGGCTCCTGATGTTTGCATAACACGGTTTATTACCTAATATAGGTTCGCTGGCTATATGTCGATGATATGGCTCTACACGGCAGACACCAGCCAGCCGCTGCCACCCTTATTCATGCAAACATTTCATTTTTGTTTTGAGATCTTTATACACATTATATCCTATACACTGTAAGCTAGCAATTGCTTTTATGACAAAGGGTTTGGAGGAAAAACAAAGGACTACGCCTTCTCCTTCTTCTCCTTCTTCTTCTTCTTCGACGACTTGCTGCTCGCCTTGGTCGACTGCGTCAGCTCCTTTTGCTGCTTCTCCAGCTCCACCGTCTGTCTCCGCTTCTCGTCCTGCTTCAACCGCCGGCTGCGCAGCATGCCGTGCCGGCTGCCTGGGTGCCGTGTGCCCGGTGTGTGGCCCTTGTGCATACCCATCAGACGACCAATCATCACGTTGGACTCGCTGTACGCGTAGTTCTTGCCCAGGAACAGCACGCGGTTTGTCCGCTTGACGCGCACATATGCGTTCCACCGGCGTGCCGCTGCCGATGCCTTGGTTCTCTTGGGTCCGTCCTGTGCCTCTGACTCGGCCTTGGCGGCTGCCTCGGCTGCCTCGACAGCCTCCTTGTCGGCCTTTGCCTTAACCTGCGATGCGGTCTCGGTGGTGGCGGCGGCGGTGGCTGCTTCAGTGTCTGGCTCAACCACCCCTGACGCTTCAATAACGCCCGGGCGGCGGATAATCTTTGTGGGAAGGCCGCTTGTGCTAAATGAGGGGCGCGCCACGTGCTGCTTGATAGGAACGGCAGTCATGCCAACACGACGCTGGCGTACGGCCTGGGGCGAGTATGGCAACTTGTCGTTGCGCTCAAAGGTGACACCAATATATTGCCGCCGGGGATCCCGTGCGGGGTCGCGGTAGTACTTGACGTAGCCGGCAATGGCCGAGTGGATGGTGTGGTCGCGGCCGAGGATGGTGTTTTCACCAGCATGCCAAATAGTTCCGCGCTGCTTGTAGATGATTGTTCCGGGAAGGACGTATTGCTCTGTATCTCGAGTCAGTCCTCCGTATCTTTCCTGTAAATAAGTATATAGTAGAGAGACGTACCACCCACGCGCTTGGCGCCCATCTTCTTTGGGATCGTCTTCTTCATCTTCAGCCGGTAAGCACCCTGCGCCTTGACGGAGGCGAAACGCGGGCCTTGCACAGCTGCGTTGCTGGCCACTACGCCTATTCTCGGCTGCCATAGTGTCTGTGGTGATGATGTGCCTGCTCGTAATGATGTGGTGGTCGAGGCTGATGTGGTCGGACGCACGGCAGTGCCGGCGGCGCCGAGAGCCGGCCGAAATGGCAGCCGTAGCTGTGCGAGACGCATGGCGAGATCTGTGTGTTGTCTGGACGTGACGTCTTCAAGTCGAGAGATTCGTCCCTTTTTCAATGCCTCTCGTCAGTCGTCGGTCGTCAATCGTCAATCAGACAATCGTTAATCATCACCAAATTTGCCGGTCCAGTAAATTTTCGGCTGCACGTGATCCACATTGCTCCTAGCTTCTTAGTGTGCTCCTCCCACACCAATTGACAATTGAGCAATTATACTGATAAGATAAGCTCAATGTGGGTCCATTTCATAGCTCCAACGTGTCTCATCCAACGACCGTCATCACAGCTCGCATCCAAGCAAACGAACGATCAACATTGAGCTCGCGTGAGGCTTGTCTTTTTAACCTTTTTGTTCACTAATACTTTTGAAGAACACAATAAATAACTTGCACTACCATGATCACTTCCAGACTCATCTTCCTCTGGGTGCTGGCCCTTCTCCAGGTCGCTCACGCCCAGTTCAACTTCTTCGACCAAATGTTTGGCGGCCAGGGCCACGGCGGCGGTCAAGGTCACGGCCATGGCCAGCAGCAGCCCCAGAATGTCCCCAGTGACTCCAACTGGTACCGCAGCAATGTTGAGAACATGCGCTGCGATAAGTACTTGTGTCCCGACACGTTAGGTGAGTATCCAACCTATGATCAAAATTATGCATAAATTATTTAGCAAGCTAACAAGCAGCCTGCGTTCACTTTCCTCACCACTGCCCGTGCCAGTTCCCCAGCGTCGAGGACAAAATCGAACTTGCCGACGGTCAGCGCATCTGTGTCTCGCGCGGTGGCTTCAAGGACGGCGAGGCCGCACGCAAAATCGAGCTGGCACGCAAGGGCTTGCTATAGTGCGGTTCTTGATAGATTTCTGATAAGACGTTGCTTAGGCATTGTTTGATTTGTGATTTTACATCTAGATGGATATCATGAGGGAAGGCTATGGATTGAATCAAACAAGTCCTCATCTTGAAGTATATATCGTCGTGATACCTGTCACCCCCAATAAACATCAGTGCTCTCTCTGCACGCTATTCTTCTGCTTCCTCGTGTTCTTCTTGACCCTCGTCATCTTCGTGATCTCCTTGATCATGTTCCTCGTCTTCATCTCGCTCCTCATCTCCATCATCATCTCCATCGTCAATAATGTCCAATTCAGGTGTGGTATGCCGATACTCTAGCTTCTCGGCAGCCTTTAAACACTTATTAAAAAGGTTCTCGCCTTCCTCCACTTGAATATTAAATTTGTAGTGTTCACGCTCGGAGACAACCTTATACGTTCTCGCCCGGATGCGTTCGAGCGGCCCTGATATATGCACTCGCTTTAGGTTTGGCGTTACAACGGGCATCTGCGTTAAAAACTCTTGCCACAGGAGCGTGTGTGTGGTGCCCCTGTCCTCTTCGGACACGAGTGTAATCTTGTGTAGAGACAGTGTCTCAATGGTCGGCAATCCCTCAAGCATTTTGTAGACGCAAAAGACATCCACTTTTGCCTGGCCCAAGTCCAGATGCTTCAGTTTGGGATATACGATTTTGTCGTCAATATCCTCGCTGCTGCCGCTAGGGTTGGTAAAGTATTGCACAAAGGAGTCGGCCGTACATGATCCATTGGTGTTGATACCCTTTTCCTCGTCCCCATGGAAATTGATGCGTAGCCACTCAAGATTTTGTGCGGTATGAGCAATATATTGGTTGCAGTTGATGCCAGACTGAACTCCGTCGACAACCATTTGGGGCAGAGTGAGACGTAGGATCTCCGGTATCCTGACAGCATAATTGGTAGAGTCCGAGAAACGGTTAAGAACAATGTCAATGTGCAGCTTCCGCACCCCTGCCAGCAAATTCTTGTGTCTTTCCTGCTCGGTTACGCTTGGCGATATCCAGAATCCCGTGTCCAACACGCCTTGCTTCTTGTCACACAACAGCAGTTCAATGTTCTCTGGGCGCGCACCCGATCTAGCCAGCGCGGTTGACACGGCATTAAAAACATGCGTCAAAAACACGGTTTTTTCATTGGCAGAACTGCAACTACCTCTGAAGCCTGTCGTTTTCAGAAATGTGGGATAGCCGTAGCTGTGCCAATGTCTGAGGCCGCTATTAAAGTCCCGAAAGCGCGTGCGCGAGGCTGAGTCGCGGATGCTAACCGTCTTCAAGTTGGGCAGATGTGAGAATGCCTCTGTCAGCATCTCAACCGCCCGCCCAGACGAAAACAAAGTGCTCTGGTCCGCCAGGGCTTCCTGGTAGAGACGGCTATCTGCAGAGGGGGAATAGACCTGTGCCATAAAGTTCCCCAAGTAATCGAGGCCGATGGTGACATGCTCTAGCTTCCCTGACAAGTTCGGGTGCCGTGCTATGTCAATCAATGCCTGGAGGCTGAATCCGCTCATCATGAACTGCTTGCGCGAGAAGAACTCGTGGCTAAATGCCCGAAAGAGGCGCTGCTCAACCGTCCGGCATGACAGCCGGAACGCGCAAAACTCAACTGTCGACAGATGGCGTGCAATACGGTATAGCAGCTCCACGGGCAGATCCCCCAGTGGGTGTGGCGTATACTGTGGCCTTTCCGCCATGATGGCCGCGGATGCATCACCGGTGGTCATTTTGAGGGGTGATGGAAAGTAGGGGATGCGAGCACAGGTGATGAGGAAGACTGCCTATATGTATCGCGTCGACTCAATGCTTGGCCATTACTTGAATACCATGTCGGGATGGGAGTGCCTATATATGCAAGTTCAAAATCGCGTATCAATTAGTTCAAAGATCGCTTACGGCAGAATCTGGCGACATCATAATCAACATCAGAGCTCAACGAGGCTGTCAGGTAGGCAGATCAGGCAGAGCAGGCAGATGTGGGTAAATAGGCAGAAGCTCCACAATAGCTCTGAGTTACATTTTGCTTAGTCATTCCGCAGGATTTGGTTTGGTAAGTCAAACAACTCTATGTGGTTATTCTATGATAAACTCACATCATGACTCGGTGTGTTATCGTTCGAGTTTTGCTAGCATTTTCGGGCCACGGCTTCTTTCACATAGCAAATGTTTTGACTTTATACTTAATTACTATCTTATTTAATATCAAAAAAGCTTTTGAAATATTTTATTTTCGAGCAGTATGAAAATAGATAATCACAAAATAAATACTTTTAAACAAAGAGCTCATATAATACACACACACAAAACGAAAGCAGCATGCAATAAATAATACAATAAATAATATTCGATGTAGAATTGAATCAAGTTTCATACTATTTACCAACAGCCAACAATGCATAATCTGCACAGACGATAGTGGCTACGGCGTTCATAAATCAATAGTTAAACTTTATTCATCCCGTGATAGTGCGTACTTTAATGTGGCCTCTATAGTGCGGCCTCACTATTGTGATTGCAAAACCACGAGTCCGACAGTTGTAGCTTGTTTCCGTACAGACTTTCCGCCCGCACGGACTCGGCACAGACTGGTCGACAGGTATGATACAAAGTCCGCAGATGGACGCAGCTCCGTGAAGCCACGGGTCTATTTTTTTTTATCTATAAAGGTAAGATAAAATGCCGAGCAAGAAACAGGAAGACAAAAAAGATCTTGCATCACGTGAAGATCTACCATATCATATACATCTGTCTTCTATACATCGAGCTTGCTCAGGTTAAAGCGAGTAACTTGTAGAGTTCATGTAGTAGACCAGTCGGCGGAGAAATCTCCCAGAGGAAAGACTGATACTGCGTATGCATCGTTGCACGCCGTTGGCTCGGTTAAGACGGCCTGCTCAATACTGGCAACACGACCACTAGCAATCAATAGTAATCTGGATAGGTGATACCAAACGAAATAGTATAAAAAATACGCAGACAAGTCAGGCATTGCACAACAAACAGCTAGGCCCGTCAGTTGTCACAACGCTACTACAAAAACATAATGTCAAACTCTTCAACATCCCAATCCTTCGTGCCCCCCCCCCACCCCCCCCCCCTCTTCTCTTACCACCACGTACGTTTAGTCAAACGGAGCATTAATATCGGAAGCAGCGGCGTCCTCTTTTGCATTGGTTATCTCTGCCCTGACTTCGTCTACATCATTTTACTCCTTGCATGTCATATCTTTGGATACCAGCCCCCTCTCTTTCAATATATGTCCTGATGAGTATTATATGGCATATAAATGATGCATAATATATACGACGATATGCTACGCTCAAAAGCGTTACATCCAATTATCTATATGCCACAGACTAAAACACATTATTGAATCTTACCACCACTAGCCCGACAGCATGGATGGCGGTTGCGTTCAGCTCTTGGCATCAACACCTCTTTCGTCGTAGTGGCTATTTCCTCCGTTTGTCTGGCAGCATTTCACAGTAGCGTCCGACACTGGTCTAGAACCACTGACGAACTTGGAAACACTTGGGAGAATAGGATGATTTTTGCTTTCACCCTTGATTTTCTTGATGGAGAGAAGTGTAGGGGAGCTGGCCGGGCTACTCCTTAATTCTTGTCCCATGCATGTTCTAGATTGTTACAATCAGAGTGGCATACACGGCTCAGTGGACGGTGAACTCGGAGAGTCAACGAGGCAAAAATGGGTTCCCCCAATTTATAAGAATTTAAAATGTGGTGTATGGTGTAAATAAGACAGAATCTACCAATCTGCGTTTCAGGTATCAAAAAAGAACAAAAAAGAAAACCAAAGAGGTAGCAAGGACAGAGAAAACCAATAATAAAAAGACATAAAGAAACAAAACGATTACACCAAAGTGTACAGTAAGAATATACAAAAATATCGACCACGCTAAATCCTAGAAAACTCCCCATTTCGCTTTCCATCTCATGAGCTCGTGTGCTGATTTAAACAGTGGATGATGTGGTGACCAAAAAACCAGTCAAAGTAGGGTGCAAACGGCAATGGAGACTGAGCTCGGCTGTAAATAGCTATTAGAGTGCTATACAAATTTAACCTCTCATGCTGCGAGCATCCTCTGTAACGCTAAACTCGTTCGACACAACAATGCCCTTGGGGTTGTTGATCCGGACGCCGCTGTTCGGTACAACAGTGGTGGCAGAGTTGTTGGAGGAGTCGTCGTTGGCGGTAACGACAGGAGTGGTGTAGGGGCGGAAGTTGCCCATCTTGATGCCGTCAATCATACGCTCCTCGCTCTCGGCAAAGGAGTGGCTAGGGCTGGATGCCCGGTTGCGGCTGCTGCCAATAGTATTGTTGGCGTGGCTGCCACCACCAACCTGACCACCACCGATAGTGCGGAAGCCGGTCGACTTATTGTTGTAGTTGTACTTTTGGTCGCCGTACGAGCCACCCATGGCGCTACCGAACAGGGGCTTGAGCCACTTGCGGATAAGAGGGAAGATCATGGGCAGGTTGGTGATGGTGACGGAGACAAAAGCCTCACGGGTACCCCATGAACCAGCCTGCGAGGCACCATGAACGGGGTCCGTAACGACGAAGATGGTCTTGAGCAGGGAGCAGACCAGGACAAAGATACCAGCGCCCAGAACAATAGACGAGGCGATCTTCTTGATAGGCTTGAGGGTAGTGCTCCACAGCATGGGCAGCGGGATCATGATGAGGTAGAGATCGCTGATAACACTGGAGGCAAATGTGATCCAGACCAGGGGGAAGGCGACAGCAGGTTGGCAAGAATCTGTGTTGTTAGCATGAGTTTTGTAAATGATATTTAAAAAAAACAGGTAAGTGATTTGAAAAACGACGGGGAAAATGACGTGAATATGACAAATCAGTGCAGATCGAAACTTACTGCCGGGGTCAGGGTTGACCTGCCAGTTCTTTTCGAACGGAAGGCACTCGAGGTAAACGGTAAGGAACGAGGCGATGAAGACGGCGGTGATGACGCCGAAGCCGATTTGAATGCGGATGCGGTAGCGGGTAAGACCCTCGGTGAGACGGTTGTAGAAGAAAAGCATGCAAAGGCGGAGGAGGAAGATGAGAACAATGTACATGGTCCAGCCAACGACCTGGATCTTGGAGCCGAGGACACGGTTGGCGTACTCAAGCGAGGTGACATCAAGGTCGGCACGCTCCTCGTCGGTCATACTGTTGTTGGCAAGACCGTTGACATGGTTAACGACCCAGAAGGCGAGTGTTGACTGGGTGGTATAGACAAGAATGGCGGCCCAGACAAGAATGTCATCGGGACGCATTGTGCCAGAGATACCGCTGACTCTGGAGGTGGCGGCGATGCGGGCATAGGTCCGGAGCGCAGTTAAACACACACCAATAGCCCAGAGGGTCCAGAGCTCGGTGTTGAACTTGGCGAGGGCGGACTTCATAGCGGCGGCGGCAGCGGCGGCGGCAGCCGCTGCATCAGAAGAGTCGGACATTGTGGTTGTATAAGAATATCTTTAAAATCGTGAAAAGAGAAGAAGAGAATAGAAAAGAGAACTGGGGCACAACGACACACAGACACAAGGAAGGACTTGGGTGAGAAGTGTAAAGATCGAAGCCACAAACAATAGTTCCGAAGAATCAAAAAGTCAAAGCAAAAACAAAAACAAAGAGGCCAGAGAAGAAACGAGGGAGGGGAGGAATAAAGGAAAATAAAAAAAAGGTGGACGAGGAAAGGATTAATAGATGAAAGAAGGCGGGCACTAGTTGTGAATATGGGTCTTAACAGGACAGACCACTAGGCAAGACTAGAGAAAAATACTAGTGGTAGCTCCTTGACCTTGATAGAGGCGAGTGAAGCACCGGAAAAGAAGAGTCCGGTCGAGTCAGGGTTGAGGTCAATTCGAAGTCGATTCGAGGACGATTCGATATTGAGATCGTTGTTGGCTGGAGCTCAGAAAGAAAAGGCTATTTTTTTTGCAAAGGCATTTCCTTGCACAGACGAAAGTGAGAGACAACAGAGAACCCTGAAAAGTCAAGAGAGAGAAGATCTCGAAGCAGGGGGATGGACGGGGGAGAGGAGGGAAATAAAAAGACAAGAAGACACAAGAGTAAAAAGAGAGGAGAAAGAAAAGAGGGAAAGAAAAATCTCCGATATAATTTCGGGGCCGAAGACGAGGGTTGGATATCTTTATGTATTATTCGAAGAGGACAGACAGGGCGACAAGAGACCGGGGATGTGCGTTTAAAGAGAACATATGATAGAATCATAGCGAAAAAGAGGAAAAGAGGCCAGGGAAGAGGAAGACCCAGCGGAAGAGACCCATTGTGTTGCGTCTTTGGGACAGATCAGAACCGATTAGAACAGATGAATGGCCAGGATGAACAGCATCGAGAAAGAGTTTCTGCAGATCAATTTTTTTAATACTTTAAATATATTTAATCCTTTGAATCATTTAGATATCTATTCTACGAGTCCCAGGCGTAGCTAATGCCGTAGACAAGAGCTGTGATGTCCTACGGAGTTTTGCTTCTACGACGTACATTTTGGTATTAGAAACGGGTTGTGCATATCTGTGCATATGCACCCCTATTCGACTATATCTCGGGTATATATTACTCATTATATAAATGTCAATATTTCGGGCGTTGTGCCTAGCGACTGGGGCATCTTCTGCTTTTGATATGGTCTGCAACCTCCGGTCTTATCTCGTCGAGTGAGAACGTGCCTATTTTTTTTTTCTTTACATTCCCCTTTTCATTTTGCTTTCTATTTTCTATTTTATGTTTTCTGTTCTCTAGTTTCTTACTTATTGTTCCTTTGGTGTTACCTACGCTCGGTCGTTTCGACATAAACATAAGAGGTGCATTATTCATAAGTGCGTCGTATCATCTTGTCCTGGATGCCATGTATGCCATCACTCTCCGACGAAGAGACAAAAAGCACATGACATTGACAGACGTTGCGACTTTCTTTGACGGCTTTGTTTCACTGCAGCTATTCAATACGACGATCTTGCCTCCTTAGTAGCCAGTATTGCTGCTGCTACTCTTGTGTGTAACCCCAAACCACGGTGTTTTGCTACTAGGATAGTTTTAGTACTTTGCTCGGACCTGCATTATAAACGTCTTACTTAAAGCTTCTTAAAGGGTCGAGGTTTCTCGAGACATTTTCTACATCACGATGGAAGTGTTGCTGCACCCGAGTACTACTGAGATGCTGAAAGAGCCCAATGCGTATCCGTTTAGACAAGACTGAAAGAGAGAAACAGAGAAACAGAAAGAAAAAGAAAACAGAGAAAACGCAGAGGGATAGCAAAGACAAGAAACCAGGACATCAGGAAAAGAGAAAACAATATGGCACATGCAACTACGACGTATTCTATGAACCATGATATGCCTTGAACGGCAAATGAAGTTACCGCGTCGACGGAGACAGGGAACTGTTGCAGCTCTGGACGAGCAAACGGACAAACTCCATTCTTGGATATTTTTCTATTTGCTGGCTACTTTCTATTTTCTCTGCTGGGATGGTACGATGGCTAGATGGATGTGATACTATGTAGATCAAGGGAAGAGAGGGGGAGCAACGACAAGGTCATGCAGGTGAGCTGCTAGGAGATGATGAGGACGGCGAGGACACGGACGCCGGCGACTCAAGGGTTATTACTCCGTAGTGGTCATGTAGTTGGTCGAGGCTACCGCAGGCTTACCAGTTTGGATAAGAGAGAAGAATCCATGAATTACCTTCCCTTTGACGTTAGCTTCTTTGTATCCAAGCCATTTCATTTCTGTTTCATTTCTGTTTCTTTTTTAAAATTTATTTTCATATTTTCATATTCAATTCATATATTCATTTATTCGACTCGCTCTTTGGCTACCGGGTCATGTAAGAACTTTGCATGTAACTTGACATCTACCCAGCGGATTTAAAGTTAGGACAAGACCAACTAATATGAGAAAATTGGAGAATAGAGTGGACAAAGATGGCGTGGCTAACAATGAGAAAAAAGGCATAGGAAGGCTGGAGGGTCACCGTCCTCCCTCCGAGCTTCAGCAAAGTAGGCAATGTAGTTTGCACCGGAGACGCTAGCCAAGGATGGTGCCTTAAAACAAAGAACCGTCCGAGGAGATGGAAAAACGATGAGAGACGATGTGGGACTGGCAATGTAAAGAAAGAGGACAAGTAAGAAGAATAAAGAAGATGGAAGAGAGAAAGATTGAGATAAGATGCTTGAGTTTCCAACATTTTCCTCCCTATTTTATCATAATTCGAGTATTTGACTTGATAAAATAAGAGGCTACCGATACCGAAGTTTGCAAGTAGATATACTGCGTATCATTTTATATTTGATACATAGGGCTTAAAGACAAATATCAAATAGAGCTGAGTGGATAGGACAGGACAACAATAGTGAGGAAGAAAACAAAATCTGGAATCAAAATATCCAAATAATCGAAGTCCAAAGTTACCCACCATATAGCCGTTCGGAACCAGCGACTCGCCGCACGTTGAGCTTCTGTACAAAACTACCCGATTCGATCATTTATTAAGAATACCCTGATAAACTTTGACTCTGCATCGTCTATGCGTTTTGGCCCCTATGTTGCAGTCGGCCATACGTATAGGGTGCAGATGCGACTATATGTCGTATTCTGCCGCAAGTTACCTCCGAGACGGCAAATACTGATACGAACAAAAGATCCAGTTCAAGATCTAGGGTCGAGGATGTCTTACCCGGCTGCATGCATGTTGTTACTGACCAGGTGTGACCAGGTGTGACCATGTGTGACCAGATGTGACGAGATTTTACAGTGAGTGACTGGCCCCCAACGGGCCCAAATTTGCTTTTTTTTTACGAAGTAGTTTGCACAATCGGTCTGTTGGTTCATGACCGTTGGGTTTCCAGGAATTGTAAGAATGCGGGTAGGGGCACTTGGGGGTACTAGTAGAGGTGTGTGTGTGTGGATGTGTGAGTGCGGCGTGTTCCGCAAGGGCACGATGGTGTGTTTCTTTGTTGGGTTTCTTTCCTTCTTTCTCACCTCTTTTGAGATTGTTTAGTAGGTTAGTATATATTCCTAGTCCCACCTCCTCTTCTCTTCTTGATTTCTCGTTTTCTCGGTATCCTTCTTCTAATAATACGAGCTATCTGCGATCCCTCAAATCCTTCGCGACTTACTTCCTCCACCTATCGAACCGACCTTTTTCTACTTGGCCACTGACCTTCTTTTTCTACCCAAATTCTTCTCACGGCCGAGGATGCTAATACTACTACTGAGCAGTCCATTCTGTGCTTTTTTTCCTCTTTTCCAAGTTTGTCACATTATTCCCTCTCTTGTTCTCATCTCATTTCACTCATGTGTAAATACAACTGGCGTATCGGTGAAGTATAAATACTCGAAACAAAACTATGCATTGCATATCTACTGAGCATGACCGGCGACTACGAAGTACGACCACAGCTGACGATGCCCGTGCCTGAACTAGATCAAACAGTCACCCAAAACAACCAGTGTTTCTTGTTTCTGTCCGCAGCTTTGATCCTTTACATGCGGTCTTCCTGTGTTGCGTCCTGAATAAGATTACGGAGTTGTAGTGCGTATGATTAGAACAAGGTTTGCACAAATACTCATAACTCAGTAATACTTGCAAGATAGTTCACAAGGATCTACTTTGTAGCCAATCCTGCCAAGGGTGTGCGAGATCGTGCTCAGGTGTGGCGATCTCGGCGTACAGCCGCGATTTGCGCATTGCTTCTTTACATCGTTTTTCACAGCGACTTATTTCTCATCTATCCTCTGTCCCATTTCCTAGTATCGTTTTGTGGAAGAACATAAAGACCCAGTCGCATTCTACTACGTAGAGTGGCATAGTCGTTCACATGGCGCAATAGTGTGATATGCCAACCGACATTGTGAACTGCACGCACATCCCAGTGCGCTGCGCATCAAGACGATCACGACCGGAGAAGACCACCACTAGCCTCACGCAGAACAGACACACACCTGTACAGAATACACTCTCACTGCCAAGTACGTAACTTTCCCCAAACAATACTCAGTAAAGAGCTCCATATCTTACAAAGCAAGCCATATCCACGACCAAATAGTAGCATGCCCCGATGGGAAACTCCGTTGTGGAGTGGCAGAGTTTGCCTGCCGTTCCCTCTCCCTTCTCAGCTTGCCGCTGCTTCCTCTTGGGCTGAATTGGGCATAGAGAGAAATAAAGTGCACAGACCTACTCCGTAATACGATATACCCCAAGCATGCAGACCGATGCCGATGGCCCCCCAGACTAAAGCATCTCATGACCCAAGAACACGACCAACAGCCACATCCCGCACAATACTCCGCCAAGTCTTACCCTACTCTATAAACCATCTCAAGATATCTTACAGAGTACTAATACCTGTCGGGTATGCGTTCTCGCTTCGAATGCTTTCCCCTGAGCTAGGCTGCTCTAGTATAGCTGCAAGGCATCAAAGGCTACCTGCCAGCCTGCGTTTGCGCTAGCTGACACTACCCAAGCACTACTCAGTAACATATGACGGCTTCTGGCACTACTGAGTACTCGTATCTGACCTCCATCGGCACCTGTTTGCCGAGGGTTGTCTAGTGCTGTGTGGGTGGTGTTGTGCTCTGTTCTACTGAGTATTGTTCTTGGTAAGATATTATCCCTCACCTTGGCCCATCCACCTCGGCCAGCTCTAGTCCCGTCCTAGCATGTTAGCTTCAGCACGACAGCATCTAGCTTGCATCTAGCTCGCATCTAGCTTGGCTGGCCTAAAAGTAGTGTCATGCTCCGTGCCAATAGTCTGCTGCTTTCTGCTTTCCGCATCTTTCATCTTTCATCTTTCCACGTAATCTTCCCACATAATAGGCCGCCATTCCTCGTCTTCGTTTCTTTTCTTTGATCTTTTTGAGCTGTTCAGCTTTCGCCGTCTTTCGCCTCCTGATCCCATATACCATCTGTCATCGATCGGTCTAGTTGATAGTTGGCCCGTCAGTCTAAATCTCTTTTATCGGGTTCCGGTCTTCTTGGACATTTCAATTTGCCCTCTATCATCTACAGATTATCCGAGTCTTCTTCATACATCTATCTTTGCACCTACTGCATTTGCTATATCTGCTTTGCTTTCAAGTTCGTTCCGCGCATTCGGCCGAGGCATTGTCAAGACTTGACAAGCATTGGTATTGCGTCCTACGCTGCAATTATACCGCATAAGATACTGGCGACGCAGTGTCCGCATCTCCTTTCTGTTTCTCTACAAAGTATTCTTACACCTCCTTGTTCCCTCGCTGTTCATCGCCCTCGCTTTGCCATCTCTCCCTTGCATCGTATGGGCCAGTGTGCCACGTCGTATGCCCTGTGTACATATAATATACGGAGTAATTCTTAATCCTCCGTGAAATCCGTGAAAATATTACCAAGCAAAGCAAAACTATCATATTGTACGAGCCTTCGTTATCGCTCCCAGTCAAACGATAGTTCCGTCATCTACTCCATTGCGTGCTCCATCCACGCTTCATTGAGCATGTCCCTAAGTTTATCAATCATGATGCCCACTCGTGATGGTGCAAGGATATTTATTGATTTGTGTCCCCTCATCGTCATTTCTTTTGTCTTGTCGCTTTTCTCTCGCTTTTCTCTCTCTCTTATCTGCAAAAGGAAAATCTCAAAAATGACATAATCTACCCATAATGATATTGATACCCATGGTCCATATTGGCTACCCCCATCTACGGTGTAAATACAACAATATCGACCCTCTTGTTGAGGACATGCCCGCTGTTGTTATCTTGACCCATTATGACCATTATTACTCAATACTCATTACGGAGTATTGCATACCCTGTTGGGCTTGTCGCATTACCCCTGTTTGGCGGCTGGCGAATGTAACGGTCAGCTTCCATGCGCTGAAGAGGTGTTACTGTTTGTGATGTGTCTCTTTTTTTTTTGTTCTCGCAAAGCACCTGCCTGTTGTCACTCATATTCTATGCCATAAAGCTGCCTGCATGTGAAATAAAGCCCGAGCTTGTCGAAGGCTTGACGGACAAAGCAGGCCACATGGCCAGGCCGGGACGCAAAACGATCAAACTCATGGGTAATAGACACAGCCCCCCGTGGAGCCCGAGACGTGCTTGGCCGGGGCATGGCAGCAAATGAGGCAGCAAATGAGACACGGCGTGCGTCAGGTAATTATGCCTTGTGAATAGAGTTTAAACATCCGATGAAATATGGGTAGATGGTAGATGTCGGTCCGTGATGTCAACGGGCGACCTGATCATACACCGACTCACCTCTGCCCCTTCACCTCGTCTGCCCGGATACATCCTATCGGCAAAGATACTTTTCATTACTTTCGCATTTGCCGCATTCGCTAGCTGCTCATTTCCACAACCTGTTATTCTATTACTCTTACGTCGTAGAACACTCAATACTTTGTACAAAGGCCACAGCCGAGCATATCCGCGTCCCCCGTCTTCTCGCCGTTTGAACGCAGAGCTTGTAGTCCGCCTGGTCCTCTTCTTCTAGCCTTTAGTCCTCTTACCGCGTCCTATCCATGTCCACAGCCACGAGACTATTGCACTCCTCTCGCTTGTTTTGGTCATTTCTGGGGCTCCTTTTATCTTTAACCTCTTTTGAATCTTCATACTTTGATTATTCCCAGTATTCCACGTTGTGGATGGGGCTCTCGGTATGCTTTTCTTTTTGTTCTTTTACTTCTTCCGCTTCTTCTCTTTCGCTTCTTCTTTGTTCCCCTGTTTTGATTTTGCCATGCTTTGATCTTCCTACATCTCTGTATTTGCTTTGGTTTTCATTCTTCCTTTCCCTCTGTTTGCTTTCTTCCATCTCATGTCTTGCTTATTAAAGGCCATCTGCCTGTCGCTTTAACTAATTTCTCTGAATCCCATCTACAACATTGCATTCGCGTCCTCGCTCAGCCGCCTGTCGTACCTACGTACTTTGTAGAAATACGCAAATTATCGCAAATAACGATCCCTGTTGTATTGTCTCCTCTCTTATTACATCTCATTTATTACCTTGATTACTGTCATTCTACGACCCTCATCTGAGTCTTAATCGAGTCTTAATCTCACAAATCCTCGTCTGTCCCCCGTTTTTTTCTACTTTTCTCCATCAAACTATCCATGAAGCTTGCTCGATCCACATCGAGAACGTGGTAAAAACAGGAGCTCGTGGCAAAGACGGCGAATAGCCGTCCGGAGCAGCCTGCGGATGTACACCATGTGGACAATCTCCAGATGCTGCACTTTCCCGTCCTCCCAGGCTCCTCCTCGCCATGTACAGAGTATCTCCCTCCCCAGGCTACCGGTTGATCAAGGGTATATATAATTTGGATCAACAGTTCACCTTCTCTTCTTGCTTCCTCTTTTCCTCTGCCTTAACACTCTCCATTTGGCTCTAGCCGTTCGTTCTTTACCTTTCGTTACCTCTTTGTACGGGAGACATACACTCTTTTTATTATTATTTTAGCTTAAATAATTCCTAGTCGTGACTTCCTAGTCTTGACCCATTTTATTTGGCTTCTTTTGTTCTTCGTGTTCTTCCTTTTATTCTCTTGGCCCGCCCTTCCTTTCCTCTTTCACTCCTTCCTTCGACTCCTCTCTTCACCTCCTCAAGAGCCCCATCACATTGCACATCAATCACAATGCGCAGCGTCATTCTCTCTTCCCTCTGGGCGGCTACCGCTGCCGCTGTCAGCTGCACCTCGGGCTGCCCGTCCATCAACCTGACCAAGCTCCAGAGCAAACTGTCTGCCGATGCCGAGATCTTCACGGCTGGCACCGCCGAGTTCAACACGACCTCTGCTCGTTGGTCGGCTCTGGACGCTCCCGTCTCCCAGATTGTTGTTGTCCCCGCCACCGCTGCTGATGTCCAGGCTACTGTAGGTTTTCTCCAATTTTGTTGCTTCTGTTACTTTTGTTTCTCTTCAGCCCTCAGCATTTCAGCCACACCTTATTACTGCAATGCACTTTGTACAAAGGTACCCTTTTTCTAACAAGCACAGGTCCAATACGCCGCGTCCAACAACATCAAGTTCCTGGCCACTAACGGTGCTCACGGTTCCATCACCACCCTTGGCAAGCTCAACTGCGGTATTGAGATCTACCTGACGAAGCTGAACTCCATCTCTGTCTCTGACGATGGTACCACCATGACCGTTGGTGGTGGTGTCATTGCTGGCAACCTCACCCGCACTCTGTACGAGTCGGGTAAGCAGGCCGTTACCGGTACCTGCGAGTGTGTCTCCTACCTGGGCCCTGCCCTGGGTGGTGGCCACGGTTGGCTCCAGGGCTACCACGGCCTGGTTGCTGACCAGTTCATCTCCCTCGACGTCGTCCTGGCCAACGGCTCTCTGGTCACTGTCACCGAGTCCGGCCCCGACCCCGATCTGTTCTGGGCCCTCAAGGGTGCCGGCCACAACTTTGGCATTGTCACCTCTGCCACCTCCAAGATCTACGACATTGCTGCCGAGAAGTATGCCCTGAGCACCATCTTCATCCCCGGCTCCAACGTCAAGGCCGCCTACGAGATTGCCAACACCCTGTGGCTCGGCAACAACGGTGCCGACAACACTGTCGCCCAGCCTGTGGACCTGGCCGTCTGGTCTTACTGGTTCTACGACCCCACCATTGACGCCACCGGCCCCGTTGTCGTCTTCTACGTCATCCAGGCCGGTGTCGACACTGTCGACTCCCAGTGGACTGCTCCTTTCGACGCTGTTGACCCCATCATGACCATCCCCGATGTTGGTACCTACCTTGACCTGGCTGCCTGGACTGGCATTGACTTTGCCTCGACCCCTTGCGCCAAGACTGGCAACGCCAACAACCGTTTCCCCGTCTACCTGCCTGCCTACAATGGCACCTCTATGGAGGAGGCCTACGCCCTGTTCAAGTACGCCACGGCCCCCACTGTCGACGCTGCTACCAACACCTCGACTGCTGCTCCCTTCCCCAACTCGCTCTTCATGGCTGAGGGTTACCCCCAGCAGGGTGTCAAGGCCGTCGATGACGCTTCGTCTGCTTTCGCTTTCCGTGACGACAACCTGCTGATTGCTCCTCTGATTATCTACCCCCTGGACAGCGAGGGTGCCAACGAGGCTCTGGCCTACCAGGTCGGCACTGCCATCCGCGAGGCTCTGCGTGCTGGCTCGTCTAGCGCCAGCGGCTCGTACATCAACTACTCGTACGGTGACGAGACCACTTCCGACTGGTACGGCTCCGAGGAGTGGCGCCAGGACCGCCTTCGCAGCCTCAAGACGCAGTACGACCCCAAGGGTCGCTTCAGCTTCTACGCCCCGATCGCGTAAGTTGATTAAAACACTTTTTTCTTTTTTCCTAATAAGTGAAATGCCTTTTAAAGATAGTTTTAAAGAAGAATAAGAGCCGTATGCTCTTGATGTCAACCTATACCTTATACCTATCCCTTTTTTATTAGCCTTTTTTCTTTTATTATACGTCTTATTCTCGCATCATTTATATTTATGTATAATCATGTATAATCAATATTCATATACCCCTATCATTTTCCGTTATTCCGATTTCATCAGCCGTCAGAACAGAGAACAAAAACTAAAATGCTCGCGTGGACTACTAGATACCCGCCCGTGTGTGACGATGACGCCGACGAGAGCGTCGTTTCTGGCACGGGCAAGGACGAACTGTAGCGGCAGAAGCTGCAGTCAGCTCGACTCTTGCAATGCCTCTACAATGCACAGAGTGTACCTCCTCTGTGTTTATTCTCAGATTGGTGTCGCACGTGCTCGACCTTACTATTATAGATAATAACACACTATTAGCAGGGACTCATAATGGTGAGGAAAACAAGGATAGTGTCCCATACTAGACGAGGTCCGTGTGTCCCTTCTTCAGGCCGCATTGTGCGCTGCTGCTCTGGCAGTGGTCAGGTGTGGCCAACGATGTTGATAAAGGAGACAAGGTGAACGGCTCACCTTGCTCGTTTATCTGCTCTATTGCTTCGCTGCCCGATGACTGGTGCCAGCTAACCCATTGAGGTATTAAAATATTGAATTACAAATATAAAAGTTAATTAAACAAAACTAGATCTCAACGCTATGCATGGCTAAAACAATGACATTCTACAAGTGCTTTACCACCACGATCCTGGGATCTTGTAGTTTCCCCATTCCTCCCAAACCGCACTCTCCATGTTTCGACCCTTTTCCTTGGCCTTGAGTCCCTCGGCTGCCTTGTTGAACAGCCTCTTGCCCTCCACGCGCGGCCCGGCAGGTCGCCCTGATACTGGCTCGTAGTAGCCGCTCTCGTCTTCTCCACTGCGGCCGCCACGTCCTCGTCGGCTTCGACCACTGCGTCCTGGCCAGCCCGACTGTGACGGCGCTGGCCGGGGTCCGTACATGGATCCTGACGGCGGTGATGACTGCATTGGTGAAACATATGATGACGGCGGTAAAGGTGCAAATGGCGGCAACGGTGGCCTATGCCCAAGTCCTGCACCTGCGCCTGCACCGCCACTGCTATTGTCACTACTATTGTTACTTGACGATGCATCACGTCCCGGTGTATGCATTCCCGCTGGCGCTGTCGTGTACGAGCCTTCGTCGGCACGGCTCCAGACTTCACTACGCACAGCTGATGCGGCAGAGGCGGCGTCGTACATGCCTGGATTGTATGAATGAGCCGGTGTCAAGTGCCGTGACTGGTGGCTCGGCACTGATGGTCCCGACCTAGGTGTCTGTGTTGGCGGCATCGGAGGATACGACGATCTGGCCGGGGTCTCTGGTGGAAGGGCAAATGTAACGGAAGGTGTAGGCCGCACGCTGCTCTGGCCAATTGTGGCTGTCCGAGGTGTCGCCATTGCAGAAGGTGGTAGTGCCGGTGCTGGTGTGAGTGCAGGCGCTGGTATTGGCGCCGGTGCCGGTGCCGGTGCCGGTGCCGGAGCTGAAGTGGGTGGCGGCACTGCATGTGGTGCGTAGGGTGAGTATGGGTGGTGATAAGCACCATAAGGGTTGTAGGGTGCGTAGGCAGGATAAATGGGAGACGGTGGATGCATGTGTGCTCCCTGGATCATGAACGCTGCCGGTGCTGCTGGATTGGCTCCTGCTACTGCGGCTGCTGCAGCTGCGGCTATGGCCTCGGCTTCGACTGCCGCCGGTGGCACCACAGGTGTGTCGACGGGATCTGGTTCAGCAGCAGCAGCATTGTCACCTTCAACGTCGGCGTGTGACTGTCCAGCCACCCCGTCGCCAAGTATATCCTCAATTAATGCCTTGGCATGCAGCGACAATGCCTCGCCTTCGGGAACGGGCGGCGAGATCCATGGCAGTACAAAAGGCATGCGCGTGCGCTCAACGACAAAGACCACCAGCAGCATGTCAATGACATTGATGAGGCAGCATGCAAGGTCAGCTTTCAACACAGACAGCGAGCCTGCTTCAGACGACGGCTCTTTGGCAATCGTGATGCCCACAGCAAGCATGGACACCAACCACAGCGCCACAGTGATGCGACCAATCTGCACAATCGTTGTATGGAGCGGCCGACGGTACCGTCGCCGGAACAGGCCGACGCCTAGGCCCTTGCGTGCTGCCACGCAGTGAAAGCCAATGTACACAAGGCCAAAGACGGCCGAGAAGAGCACGAGACTCTGTGTGAGACCAATGGCATTCGCCTTGACGGTGATGGAGCCGCCCAGGACGAGGCCGGAGACGACAACGGCGACAAGGATCATGACCATGTTGAGAATGAAGGCGGCCATGACAAGCTTGGGCATGGGCAACCACTGCGGCGTCGACTTGAGGGAGATGACGTCGGCATCCTTGATTCGCGAGCCCGCTATGATCGGTTTGGTCTCGTCGGCGGCGTCATCGGCGTCATCGTCCGCTGCAACTAACTTGGCCGCCTCTGCATCGCCGCCATCCTTTGGCTTCTTCTTCCCCTTTTGTTTTCCCTTTTTCTTCTCCTTTTTTTCGTCTGATTCTGATTTCTTTTTGCGAAAGCCGGAGACGTCGACCTTGAAGGGGTTGTCGAACTTAAACTCGGGTCGCTCGCTGGGCATTGTGGTGGAAATTAGGCAGGCCGAGTGGCCTGAGTACGGCCCTGGACTTCGCCAGTGTTTGTGTGTGTTCTAGTAAACTAAATAGAGTCGCCTATGCTGGCAATTGTACTCGTAGTTCCGGTGTTGTCGAAATCATTATGCTTGATACTTTGAGGTGTCTGTAGGCGTGATGACAGTCGAGGAGGGTGTGTTTGTGACAAAGGCCAGGAGACAAGGACAACAAAGTCTGGTGGACAAGAGAGATTCCGATTTCTTTCTAAACACTTTCAAAGCCATGATGATCATACTGCTTGCGTTGTCTACGTAAACTCGCCGTCGTCGCTTACATTCCAGATGCATCTCAAGGTGTCAAGCAGCGGCCTAGCAACGCAGTCTTTGGAATGCTGGAGGGAAGTGCTGGTACTAGCACAAAGAATGCCAGCTGAAGGAGCTCGTGACATTACAAGATGAAAATTACAAAATTGAGAATTCTATGTCCTTGATTTTTGAAAATTGGTTGTGAGCTTGTTATTTCTGCATCTGATGTTGTAAGTGAGGCATCGCTGACATAATCGTGCATATTTGAGATGCAGCAAGACGGCGTTCAAAATAAACTAAATAGAAAAATAAATCATTTAATTATCACTTCCCCAACAGTGTGCAAATTAAGATAACATACCTCAGCCGAGAAGGTGCATTTAACTGCATGACTCGAGCTGTGGTGTTTGGCTGTTTCCTTTTTGGTGTGATGTGACTGTATCCTTCCTACCTTTATTTGCTGCATGCCGAGACGTCATTTACGTTTCCGCGATAATCGCGCCTTCCTTGGCGGCGGTGATTGATGGCGATGCAGCGGTTCACTGTGCTCTACGAGTCCCAAGATACAGCGCCGTCGGAGCAGGCACCCCCTAGCCGGTTATAATTTATAGTGGATCTGGTCCGTCGCACCTTCCTTTAGCCGCCCTATCATTCACTGTATTTCTGCTTACCATGCCGTAATAGCAACTTGTTCATCGCTCTTTCCCTTCCTTATTATTCCCTTTACCGGCAGCCCCGCAATGCCAGCGATAGTCGGGGATTTCCTCTGATGACTATTACTCGTAGACAAGCAGGAAAGAACGGCCTGGCCGATGCTAGGTTATAGTTTCCTATTTTGTTCAGTTCGCGCTTGGACTCGGCTGTAGCCTTTAGAATACCAGAGCACTAAATATACCCATAACCCAATCTCTGCCCTTGCGCCTCACTCTTACACCTCACGACCTCACCTATTGTAACGAACTCACCAACTTTTACGCGGTCACGAACGACGACAGAACACAGCCACCGACTGTCGGCTAATTGAGCGCCACTGACGGCTATTCTCCCATACATATTCTACCTATAACCCACTCTCTTCGACCGCTCTTTTTCGTTACCGATATTGGCCCGACTCGATTTGTACCTCTGTCGTCATCTATCAACCGCTCCTTGCCTCTCTCAGAGCATGGGTGCTTGATACACCCTACTATGAACGAATGGAGACCCAAAATACTACAGCAGCAACAGGGCCCCCGGCAGCGGCGTCAGTGACGGCAACACCAGCAGCAACTGGGCCAACAGCAACAGCAACAGCAACAGCATCGGCACCAGCAAACCAGCTGGCGCCGACAACGGCAACTGAAGTTGGCATGGACTCAGCCGCCGCCGCCAGCAACACACACAATACGAATAACGCCGCATCGAGTAACATCTCTTCTAATAATAATAACATACCAAAAAAGGTGTCCCAAACATGTGTTACGTGCCGCGCGCGCAAAGTTAGATGCGATGGGCGGCGCAATATCTGCTCCAACTGCGAACGGCTAGGATTCCCGTGCTCGTTTGACGATACACCAGGCTTGGGGCTGCTGGACGGCAGCAATGGTGCCAGCGGGAATGGAGTCACGACCGGAAATGGTGTCACAACAACGGGAGTTGTAGGAGCCGGCGACAGCACAGCAGCTCCGACGACGAGCATTAACATAACAAGCAGCACGGAACTGCTGCAGTCGATTCCACGACGAAGAGCGCGACAGGCGTGCCAGAACTGCCATGCGCGCAAGGCCCGGTGCACGGGCGGCACACCGCAGTGTGACCGGTGTCGGTCTCTAGGCATTGAATGCGTGTACCGGCCAGGCAAGAGGACACGCATGAGCCCCGTATCGGGATCCATTGCCGGAGACATCAACAGCAGCGCCAACAACAATGCGCTGAGCAACTTCAATAGCGGCAACAACAACACAACTGCCCACATGGGTCACCGCGACGACCGGTACGAGCGCGGGCTCAGCGAGTCCTCAGACCGTGCCGACGTTGCAATGACAGGAACAGCTCACGTCCCGGGCCAGGCATCCGTACCGATGGGCTCCGCAGCGAGCGCGTCAGGCCTGGCCTCGATGGCCGGTGGTGTGAGTGTTTCTGGCGGAGGTAGTGGAGGCGGCCTGGAAGCCAACGCTAGCCCGCTGGCAATGCGTTCTGTGCCTAGCGAGATCCTCGAGGCGCTGGCGATGCGCACCTTTGACCAGTTCTTCCGACACATTCACCACATCCCTACATTTGCTTTCCTACACCGCGCATCGCTCATGCAGCGGTACCGCGCCGGGCTCGTTGATCGTCCATTGTTGTTGGCGCTCGTTGGCATCACGTCGCTAATGACGGATCTGGGCCCGAATACACGCGAGCTGGGCAAGCAGTGCATCGCTGAGGCCGAGGCGCTGGTTCTAAGCCGGCTCGATCGGCCGTCGACTCTGGGACTGCAGGCGCTGGTATTTGTAATCCACTATCGTGTCCTGTCGGGGCGATTCTCGTCTGCCTTTATGCTGCACGGTGTAGCATCGCGGTTTGCGTCAGCCCTGCGTCTGAACCACGAGAATACGCGGTTGTGTTTCCTAGCACGCGAGTCGCGGCGGCGGCTCATGTGGGCGCTGTACATGATTGACTCGAGCATGGCGAATGGGTATGCCGACTTTAGTCTGTGGGCATACCGGTCCGACGATGCGATGAATATTCAGCTGCCATGCAACGAGCGCAATTTCGAGTTTGACTTGCCAGAACGCACCGAATCGCTGCGGCCACCACCAAGGAGTATTGAGGGTGATCTTCCGCCATTGCCGGACGATATTGGCTTCTTAGCTCTGCATGTGCGCATCCGCTCACTGCGCGGCCGCATCTTGCAATATACAAAGGACGTCACGTCGACGTCGAAAATGACGCCGGCCGAGATTGCGAGTATCCCGGCGCGATGTGCGGAGATTGCCGACGAGCTGGACTCATTTGCGGCACGGCTGCCGGTGAGCTTCCGGTGGTCCGAGAGCAATGTGCGTCTGCGCACGTACTCGCCGCGGCTGTGTGTGTTTCTAATGACACACGTATGGTGGGAGCAGTGCCACTGCGAGCTGTACCGGCTGGGACTCGTTGGGCTACAGGAGGCACTGCCTAACGCGATCATCTCGCAAGTTAACATGCAGTACCCGTCGTTTGTGCAGCACTGCCGCGACCAGGTGCTGGACCACGCGAGCGCCATGGCGGAAATGTTCCGGCTGCTGCTGACGCTGGACAACGGCGTGCCGGTGACGGACTTGGACCTGCCCATTTGTCTGTACCAGTGCGTGCGGCTCTTGTTTTATGTGAGCCGCGGCGACGGTGGCGTGCCGCATGATTCGTTCTTGGAGCTTGCGGGCGTGTGCACGCAAGTGCTGGCACGGACGGTGACAACGCCGGCGACGGTGCAGATCCGGGCGAATTTGGAAAAGCTCATGGCGCAAGGGTTGAGCATGGAGATTGCCCCGAGCGGGCGCAGCACGCCGGATATCGTGCAGATGGAGACGGAAGACGATATCTCTGGTCTGCTGCAACCTGCACGAGCGGCTCATGGCGGTGGTGGCCTGCCAAGACCCAGCCCGGGATCCGTGCTTGGCATGAACCGGCGCGCAGCGGCACCAGCTCAGGGCTTCAATGCGGGAATGCCCCTTAGTATGGGTAATAATGGCAACGGCAACGGCAATGGCAATGGAAACACAGGCAATACAGGCAATACCTCTGGCGCCCCCGGAGGTGTCTTGTTTGATTCATTCGACATTGCGAGTGGCGGCCTGAACAATGCTGGTGCCGGTGGTGGCGGAGGAATGCCCGGTCAGGCAACAGCAGCAGCAACCCCCAACAACAGCAACAACAGTGTAAACGCCGAGACCACCGGTGAGCCCTCGCCACAGCCGGCCGAGTCTGCTCTCGACGCCTTTGATCTAGATGTGGACAATTTTGGAGCGACCGATCTGGGCGGCTGGTTCTCTGGCGACTGGGTGACCAACAATGAGTTTGCCACGTAAGGTGTCTGCTTGGATTTGTCTTGTTGGATTTGTTGTATTCGATTTATTTTGGATATTCCTATTTGTTTGAATACATTTCTGGATTATCGGATAGCGTGGCTAGGTCACCTCGTCAACGATGGTGATAGTGGTGCATATGAGAGGCAATAAATCGAGCTTTTCATAATAAGTATATTTAAAGTCAATATTATATCGGGAATAGTAGCAGATATTTATTGTTCCCTTTACGTCTCTATATTACCATCTTTCCATCTTTCCATCTTGTTTTCTTGACTCCTGAAAAATCTTCGTCGCTGACAGCCGTCGAGCTGCTTCCCGGCCGTAGATGGATATCAAGATATACCACTACTCTCTTGAGCCGTGTATAAGTCGTACTATAGTCGTGTCTAGCTATTAGCAGCATAATCAGCACCTATTTTTGCAGTACGCTGTTCATATGTTGTACTTGTCGTGGTTGTAGCTGTCAATGTCGGATCGCCAAGTGGGCCCACACACACCTTCAGAGACCGGCTGAAGAGCTGCATATACTCAGTATGCATGCTGCATAGAAACAGATAAAGCTGCATATGCACGTCATGCTTTATCAATGACAATATAAGTTCCGAAGAGGGTGTCTTGGTAAGATGGAAAATGCATCGCCGAGTCGCAAATGCTGGTATAGATAAATAAAGACAGATCAACAGACGAAGAGGGAAAACGAAGAGGGAAAACGAAGAGAAAAGATGCATTGAAAAAAAGAAAAAAAGAACAAATGCTAGATAAAGACAACACCAATGGTATATGCAAACAACGCTAAACGACTCGACCGATTTTGATAATAAACAACGACAGAAAAAAACTACTGCAGGAGAGGAGTCTCCTCGCCAGGACCGGCATCACCAGACTCTTCATCTCTGTTTCCGTTTCCGTCTCCGTCTCCGTCTCCGTCTCCACCCTCGTACGCAAAGCCCAGCTGCTGCTCGCGGTAGATCCAGCCAATGCACAGTCCGGCGCCCGGTCCTAGCACAATCGAGGCCACCAGCACAACCGCCACTACGCGCCAGCCCGCCTCCACCAGGATCCAGTAGAGCACAGTCAAGAGCACAAAGTAAAAGTCAATCTCGATAAAGCTGAGCGTCGACCGGGTCATCTCCTTGCGGTCGTCGGCCACGGCAACCCAGTTGTACACCAGCAAGACCTGGGCAACAATGGAGCAGGCAATGGGCACGGCGTAGACGGCGAGCAGCGACGGGCGGTCCGACTCGAGGTGGTGGCTGCGACCGGCGAGCGACGACGCAACGCGGTGGATGCCCCAGCGCACCGCTTGGCGAGTGGCCGTCACGTAGAGCGGGAAGAAGAACCACGCGACAATGGCGTAGGGCGAGTCGGTTGCGAGCATGGCGACGGACGGGATGACGTAGCCGACGGCGACGGCCACGGGAATAGCCACGACCTCGGCCACGACCGTCAGGTGGCGGCTCGTCGAAGCCTCTGCCTCTGCCTCTGCCTCTGCCTCTGCCTCGCCGTCTCCCTCGATCAATTCTTTGGACCGCCGGAAAAAGGCAGGAATGATAACCAGCTGCCACACCATGGCGCCGCCCACCAGGTTGAACACCAGCCAGCCGCCCGTCGGGTACGCAATAAGCACGCTCGGGCCGTTGCAGATGCGCGCCGCCTCGACCGTGCTCACCGTCAGCAGCGACCCAATGTACGCCAGCACCACGCCCATGATGGCGACGGCGCGCGACGACGCCAGAGCCTCGCCAAAGAAGCTCACGAGAAAGCACGCGGGCGCGCCAATGACGGGCAGACGCGACAAAAAGTGCAGACGCGAGCGCGCGTGGCACTGCGAGAAGAGCATGGCGACATTGACGTCGGAGTGGGCAAAGAGGACGGCGGCTGTGGCAATGGCGAGGGCTATGGGCACGACCAAAAGGTAGCGGAGCGAGACAGTGTGAATGAGGTTGCGCGAGGAGGTCGAGGTAGAGGAGGTGGTGATGGTGATGGCCCGGAGGCGGTCCCGGAGGCGGGCCAGCCAGGGAGAGCTCATTATGGGTGGTTGTAAAGCGGTATTGGATTTGACTGATGGCTGATTAACTCAAGCCGTGTTCCGTCTAGTCGTGAGCCGTATTTTTATGCCGTAGTAGTCTGGTGTCGTTGTGTTGTTGAGTCGCGGCTATGGCCGTCGTCGGAATGGGCTGATGAGTTAAGATGGAGCTAGAATACAATGAATGCCCCGTCCTAATTACGTGAGAAGAGTGGGTCTCGCGTGTAAGCATCAAGTGTCACTTGAGCTTGTTTATGTAGTGCTGTAATTTATGAACTATCAGGAATAACGTTTCTTTTTCTTTGCTATTGATGATTTGAGTGCTTCATCCTGCATCAGATAATACTGAATAAAGAGCAAAGTTTTTGGATAGTTTCCCTCTACTTATTGTATTTACTAGTCTCATGAGTATTGATAGAGATATGAGTATAATTTTGAATATAATTTTGAATATAATTTTGAATATAATTTTGAATATAATTTTGAATATAAATATGATGAAAATGATGAAAATGATGAAAATGATGAAAATAAAAAAGAAAAAGGAAAAAAAGAAAACTACAATAGAATATAAAGACCAACTCCTATCTATGCCATATCCAATAACTTGACAAAAGTACCCAAATGCTAAAAACAAAACTACAGAAAAAGACAGTGCATAAAACAGATCACGGCCACATGCCTTCTGGGTTGATGTTTTTGTGCCGGCCAACGACCGCACTCAGCTCATCCCGGTACTCGTCACCAAGCTCCGGGGTCACCTGGGACGGCCCAGCCTCGGGCAGCGTGCCGCGCCGCAGCACAAGAGCCCAGCTGAAGCTGCTGCGCACAAAGCCATAGCAGAACGAGCTGTGCATCAGCACGTCGTAGTCGACGAGTGCCTGCTGGTCCCAGGACATTGTCTTCAAGGTCTCCAAGTCGTCGCCCACAAGGAGGTCCTCTTTGGTGAATACGTCCAGCCCTGCGGCTGCGGCGTCTTTGCGGAACATGAGCCGATGCTCGTCGGAGCCGGTTGCAAGGTAGATGGTGGAGAGATTGCGGCGCAGGGCTTCGGCGATGAAAAAGGGCGCCTGGGCTTCGTAGCCGGGCCACCCGACCTTGGCGGCATCGGCGGCGACGCGCATGTGCACACCCATAAAGGCGTCCTGGAGCAGACGCCCCGGGGTGAGGTGGTTGGTCAGTTCCACCCCTGCGTCTTTCGAGTCTTTTGACCCGTATAGAATCGCGTCTGCCACGACTGGCCGCTGCAGCACGTCCCCGAGATGCCAGAGCGTGGCTGCGCCGAGCTGGCGCGTGACCAAGGGGAAGCGGAAGAGGCGCGGGAACGAGTTGCCAAAGGCGACGCCGCTGCCGTTGATGTTGTTGATGGCGGCCTCGCGGTTCCACTGGGCCAGCACCATGCCTTGGCGCACGCGCACGGGGCTTGCAGCCGACATGAGGCTGGGGTCAATCTGCTTGGCCAGCCACACGTCAAACGCCGCGCGCCAGCCCGTCGGGTCGACGAGCAGGTACTTGTGCATGGTAAAGTGTGTCACGGCGGCGGGCTGCGCGAGGTGCGGCGCCAGCAGCTCTTTGGCCGACGTTGCTGCCAGGGCCGCAGCAAAGTCGGCTTCGGACGCGTACGCCTTCATCTGCGGGCAGACGCGCGCCCACTCCTGCAAAAAGTAGTCGACGTCGAAGAGCGCGGACAGATCGACCGAGTTGTCGCTGTTGCCAAGATCGATGAGGTCGGATGCGCGGGCGCCAAGCCGGGGCAGGATGACGGCCGTGGCGCCGGCCTCGATGGCATAGCGCATGCAGTTGAGCCACATGTTGCCGACATTGCCGATGCCGCCGACGACGGTGTCGCAGTGCCACGCGAGGCCCGGCTGCAGCTTGGAGGCGGCGCACATTTGTTGGACGGGTTCCGGGTCGAGCAGGCCCTCGACGGGGTTGCGCAGGACTGCTGCAATATAGTCGTCTCTGGCGAGGGGCGGCCTCAGCGACGACGAGGTGGCGATGATATCAGAGTGGTAGAGAAGCCCCAGGACCGAAAGAGCGAGGGCGGAGTAGAGGATCAGCCGGGCAAAGCGAGATCGAAGAGCATCCGGCCATCGTGCCAAGAGTGTGTTTCGGGGTGATGATAATGACAATGACGGGCTGGCCGGCAGGGCTGTGTAGGAGATGGAGGAGGAGATGGAGGAGGAGAAGCGGTCGATGACCTGGGCAAAGGTGTCCCAGAGGCCACCGAGGCCACCGAGGCGGGTGAGGGCCATGATGTCGATGCAGAGTACCAAGCAACGGAAGCACAGCACGATGCGACAAGGATGGTAGAGAGGTTGATGAATCAGAGAGAAAGAACAGCAAAGAAGGACAAAATCAAAGAATCAAAAATCATCTGAAAAACACGATGAAGTGTTTAGGAGAAAAGCAGATGCGTTAAGAAGCGGCAAATAATGGGAGACTGGACTGTTGGGCCAGCCTGAAGGATGACGGCACACTCCTGATTTCTGTGTTGATTCTACTTTTATCTGTCATTTATCTTATTTTCAGCTATTATTGAGCATCGCTGCGTCAGTTCGCCTCAATCGGACAAGCGTGGGCGGCTACGCGGATTCTGTCATATTGAGCGGTTACAGGGGAATGATCTGCCAGCGCGTAATACCCTGGTTTTTTGCCGGCCTTGAGAATCAGATGCCTGCAAATTTAGAGCGGGCTTACATATGAGTTGGTTCTTTTTTATTCTTTTTGACTCTTTTTAATTCTTTGTTGGGGCTCTTTGTTTGATTCTTATTCACTTGATACATCCGCCTTTTCATCGCCTCTCTGCTTTGACTCCTGAGTCCCGTATGAACCTACAGATGTTGGTTGGTATGCGCTTTACGCAACCATCTCTCATCACATTTGGGGGCCGTAGAATGGGGCGTTGCCAGTCTCAGGGCCATTTTTATAAGGAGTCCGCATCGTTTCATCGAATCGTCACCCACATGATAGGATTATATCTACCCAATTCCTCATTCTTCAATATTCATTCATATTCGTTGTGGAGGGTGTAGCCGGGATAGTTCTGAGACATCCGAGCTGTCTCCCATGCTGACAAGGTTAAGGTACGATGTATTCATGAATAACTGAGAGAAGCCAAAAAAAGAAAAGGAAAAGGGAAAAAAAGGAAAGCAAAAAGATATACCAAATACCAAAATACCAAAATAAATCGAGAAGAGGAAAAATGAGCAGAACTGGCAAGAAATAGGCGGCTATGGGCGGCTGCAGTTGGCGCACTGCTGCCGGGTCCCAGTCCAGGCATACCGCTTCTCATGCTGTCTACCATATGTCTGTCTTGTCTTGTGTCTTTTCTTATTGTCTGTGTGTCTGTCTGTGCTTGACTTGTTTCACTTATCTTCCTACCTGTTTTGTCTGATATCTTCTTCTCCCATCTTCGCCTTGACCATCTATCAGTGTCACACATAAAGGCCACTTACACAGTCACTTATATATACACTTATACACTTATATAACACTTGTACCATCAGTCACACAACTCCCGACATTACACCGCATCACGCTCATTGCACAAATCACACAGAAGAAAAAAAGAAAACAAAAAAACAAAGCACATCATGTCTCTTGCGTCGATGACAATCACCGTGTCCGGCACGCCGACTGTGTTCCTGCCGCTCGCCTCGGCATGGCCGTCGACGTCTGGATGCACCTCCAACATCTACCTGCGCACACCTGTCGGGACCCCAAATACCTTTATTGCCTGGGATCCTCTCTACGGCTTAGCCATGCAACAGACAAAGGCGTCATGTCTTCCACCACAAGTCACAACGTGGTGGCAACAGTCATCGTCTAGCATCTACACAGCTCTGGGTCCTGAATTCGAGTGTCCCCTGGCCTATTCGGCCATGCAGACTGTCGTTGTCGACGGCACTCTTCGCCAGACACTCTGTTGTCCATCGTATGTTGACATCCTGAATTCAGTATTTTCAATACTATATAGATACCCGAGTTCATAAAAATTATCTAACAAAAACAGCCACTACACAATGCTCATCTCGCAGCCGACAAGTGCCGGTGCCTTCCCATCGCAGTGTGTGTCGACGGTCACGAGCGGCCAGTCGCTGACGCACATTGTGTCACAGGGCCAGACCGACGCCAGCATCATCACACAGCTCATGACGGAAGAGGCGCTCGTCTATGCCATCCCCATCAACGGCTTCTCGATTGCCTCATCCTCTGCTGCGTCCACTGCTGCAGCTACAGCAACAACTACTTCTTCCTCTTCGACTTCTACAAACACGGCGGCCGTCAGCTCCCCAACGTTGCCCACTACAGCGACTCCTACTCTGGTTTCGTCAGATACTGGTACTGGCAAATCCACCCCCGCGGGCGTATATGCCGGCATTGCTGTGGGTGTCGCTGCCGGCGTTGCTCTTCTTGCTGCGGCTGCTTGGCTGTGCTTCCGCCGACGGCGAGCCCAGCGCAGCCAGCAGCACGGGCTCCTGGTCACAGAAATTCCATCAATGAAACAAGCATACGCAGTACAAGAGCTGTATGGGACCGGCAGCAGTAGGAACACCACCGAGAACAAGTTCGCGGTGAACCAGCAGGGTCACGAGGTCTATGAGCTGCCCGACCGGTATAGCCGTAGCCGGTAGCCGGTAGCTGAAGAGAGATTGGGTGGAGGATGGTTGAGTGTACGACTTATGACTGTTTGTGATTCAGTTAATACTTGCTTTTTTGCTTGGCTATTTGGTTGTTTGATTGTTGGTTAATGTAATTGACATTGATATTATTGATATTATTGATATAAAAATGATATAAAAATGATATAAAAATGCTATAATAGATGATAGAATAGATGCTAATAACGCCTGGATGCAATAACGCCGGCTGAGAACACACATTAAAAAGAGACATGATGGATCTATACCAAAACTATACTGCCATGTAGGATAAATCAGGGAGGCTGTTGACGATGGAATCAATAAAGGTGTCGTGGGAAGTGGATTTTGACGACTCTGGGAAAGACTCTGGCAAAGACCCCGAGAAGGGCTCCTGGAAGGACACTGTTTTTGGCGGCGCTGCAGCTGGAGCCGAAAATGAAGTTGGAAAAGACGCCACCCAAGGAGTTGGAGTTGGTGGAGCCAGTATTGGCACCTCCTGCATAGATGCTGCGGCCGGTATCGACAGCATCGGCGGTGGAAGAGAGCTCGTGCCGGCTGTTGGCGACATGACCATCTCACCCCATTCTTCGTCGTCGTCGTCGTTATCTTCATTGTTTTCGTCTTCATCCTTGACTCCCGCAACGTCTGCACCGGGCTTGGAGACGACCGTGTTGATGGAGAGCGGCGACGGCCGGGGTACCAGCTTGGGCGGTGGCGGCAGTGAACCGATGCTGGGAGTACTCTTGTGGCCGTGTCTGCTTTGGTCCCCATTTTGATTTTGAGTCTGAGTCTGAGTCTGTATGGAATCAAAGCTCTGCCGTATGGGCGACGCCGGCTTGTCTGCCCACTTCTCTACTTCCTCGGGAGTCGCCCATACATTGTCGCCGCCTTCACTGCCAAACGACGCAAGCGACGGGAACCCGCCAAAGTGCACCGAGTGCCGGACAGTCTCTTTGGCTTTGGAGACGTGAGCATCGCTGCCCCAGCCGAAAGCCGAGGCGGCGGCGGCAGCTGCAGACGACTCCGCCGGGTGAGTGTTTGTGTTGGACAGTGTCCGCGAGTGCGCGTGCCCTTGAAGTTTGGGCTTTGACGCCTCCTCTTTTTTCGCAGAACTGGAAGACTTGTGAATGGAAGCCCGCTTGAATACCTGGTCCAGCGTCACGGGCTCGGCCGCCGAGTCCCAGCCAAACATGTTGCTGCCGCGCGCTCCGCCGCCGCCCGAGTACAGCCCTGCGCCCAGGGTCGGCTTGCCCGTGAACGAGTCCTCCTCCATCCAGCGACGCACAATCTTGACCGTTTCCGGCAGCACCGTCGACGTTGCCCATGTCACCGGCCGGTAGTTATCGTCTTCCGATCCGCCCGCGTTGTGTTTGCGGCTGCTGCCGTGCCGTGCGATGCGGTACCACACGCGACGTTCAGAGATGTTGGTGAAGCTGTCGTCGAGAATGTAGCCGTCGGGAATAAAGGCGTTGACATCGTCCTCGTCCTTGTCGGCACGTGGCTTTGGCAGGATGGGGTACAGTGCGTCCACCTTTGCCGTGTCGACCACATATGGTTCCTGCTTGCCATAGAGCGCAAGAAGAGCGTCGACAGGCGTAATTGATGTGTTGTTCGTGTCCTCGACTTCTTCTTTGACTGCTTTGCCGTCTTTGCCGTCTTTGTCGTCTCTGCTACCTTTTGTTCCTGCCTCCGGCTGGGCCAGCGCAGCCTCTTTTGATGAGATGTCCGGTTGTGTCGCGCTTGGCTCTTCAGTGGCCTCCTCGATAGGCTCGACTATGATCTGTGGTGCCTCTACTTGTGAGGGCTCTGTGGGCTCCGGCAATGCCTCCACTGCCTTGGCTGTCTCAATTGCCTCTTTGGTAGTCTCTGGCACTGGCTCAATAGTGTGCTCCTCCACCACCTCCTCATCTGCACCGTCTTCTGGTAGATCCTTGATGGACAGCTGCCGTGAAGGCTGCCTCTCCATAGACCGTGTGGTAGAAACTGATCGTGTTGCAGAGGCTGATCGCGACCCCGACTTGGATCCTGCCTTGGAACCAGATATAGACCCTGAGAGAGACCCCGAGAAAGACCCCGAGAGAGACCCCGACGCCGATATGGGCCGCTTTGCCAGACCGTCAAACAGCTCCACAAGGCCCTGTATTTTGGACGATGGTTTCCTCCGGAGTGCCGGGTAGTTGGGCCCTTCACTCTTGTCTTGGCTGTTTTTTAGTTGCAAGTCGTTCTCAGTGTCTTCGTCATTGTCGCCGTCGTCGCCGTCGTCACCTTCCCCGCTGACATCATCTCCATCCTCGACAGAGGTAGTGGGTGATACTTGCTGCAGGTCGTGGCCGTCTTCAGTCTCGTGATGGTCGTCGCGGTGGTCATGGTCGGCGTCGACATGGCTTTCCGTCCTGCTCTCGGCTTCTTCCTCTGTGTCGTAGCCTGTATCCTCTATTGCTGCATTCGCAGTCCCTGCTTTGGTGGCCTCGACTGTAAAAGTATCTTCGGCCTTGTTGGCATTACCGGCAGTGTCTGCCTTCTCTCTCTGGCCCCAGGGATCGCTGGCTCGTGACATGGTGCTGCTGGCGCGCGACCGTGGAGTTAGTGCACCTGGCGGCCGCGCAATCGGTGTCATTGATGCCGGCCATTGCACCGGGCTGGGCTGTGGGCTCGGCTGCACCGATCGGTCTTTTGGCCGAGGAGAGAGTTTGTTGTCGTCATTGGCTGCCGGAAAAGAGGGCAAAGAACTGCCCCAGCCGAGGGAGCCGCTGTCAGCCGCTGCCCAGTCGCCAAAATTGTCGTCGTCGGCCCACGGCGACGGCTCGAGAGAAGAAAAGGACAGTGTCGGCGGTCTTGGATTGGAGTTGGTAGAAGCCAGGTCTTGACTGGAGATCTTAGCTAGCAGAGCTGGCCGTGGCGGTTTCGGGCCTGGCGAGACTGCTCCAGATTGCGTCGGTGCCGATGCAAAGGAACCAAAGTCGTCATTGTTGCTCGTCCATGGTGAGCCCCAAGGATCGTCCATTGTGGGCGATAGCCAGGGGCATATTATGTATAGGGTCCTAGTCTATATAAAAGACATTTGCCGCGTCTTTGAAATGTCGTCAATGCTGTAGCAAGCGATGTGGCAAGATCGAATTCGATGCAACGCCGTGATGTGATACGATGTGGTTGGGGCAGTTGAAGCTGTCGGCAAATGTGGCGGGATTGTCGGTTCGTTCAACGTATTTAAAACAAGACAAAAACAGAACAAGGTCTGGGTGTGTATGGCATATCTTCTGCACGGAGCAGAGTATGAGGCTATATTCGAGTGTCTCGAGAAACTTGTCGACACTACAGTAGAGCTGCCCAGACGTTGCATAGAAAGGGGCTGTTTGGCGTTGTTTGGCTCCTCTTGACGACACCTCGACACTGCTGTATATAAAAAGTGGGGACATATTGTCAACGCGCAGCCGCCTCCAGGCCACCCCGTACAAGTGTAAGATTCCGTCATAGCAGGTGGCACAGGCACTATTACTACGTATAAGTAAAAGACTACTACACTACACTACACCACTAACATGGCCAGGTCGCGTGATCTGATTCGCGGATGCCAGGTCTCAGCTGTCACCTAGGTGTATTACTAATTCCTACATCGGCCTTGCAGTGCAGAATTGCTAGTCTTTGTTAGCAACCACGGCAGAATCGCATTTGTCACCAATCTGCTCGATCGCCTCCATCTCGAAATCTCGAAATCTCGAAATGTAGCGATATCTTTTCCTCCTTTTTTTTTTACCACACAATTCGTCTAGACATCTGCCAACTGACACCAACACCTGTCAATCACATCTGCAGAATGTCTCTCACCAAGGTCAAGCACATTGTGCTGGTGCGTCCCGTCCCGGCGTCGCTCATCGCCGTCTTCATCCCCGCGATGCATGTCTTGCTTGTTAGACATGCTACAGTTTAAATGTTTTACATCTAACAAATAGGTCCTTTCTGGAAAAGGCGGCGTCGGAAAGTCCTCTGTCACAACCCAGCTCGCCCTCTCGCTCGCCCTCGCTGGCCACTCTGTTGGCGTCCTCGATGTCGACCTCACCGGCCCCTCCATCCCGCGCATGTTCTCCATCGAAAACGAAAAGGTCACCCAGGCCCCCGGCGGCTGGCTTCCTGTGACCGTGCACGAAGCAGACCCCGAACGCAACATTGGCTCCCTCAAAGTCATCTCGCTCGGCTTCCTGCTGCCCAAGCGCGGCGACGCCGTCGTCTGGCGCGGTCCCAAGAAGACGGCCATGGTGCGCCAGTTCTTGACCGACGTGTTCTGGGGCGAGACCGACTATCTGCTGATCGATACGCCGCCCGGGACCAGCGACGAGCACATCAGTCTGGCGGAAACCCTGCTGCAGTCGACGACGCCCGACCAGATGGCCGGCGCTGTTGTTGTCACCACCCCGCAGGCCGTGGCCACGGCCGATGTACGCAAAGAGCTGAATTTCTGCACAAAAACAGGCATCCGCGTGCTTGGTGTCGTCGAGAACATGAGCGGCTTTGTGTGTCCCAACTGCTCCGAGTGCACCGACATCTTTATGAGCGGCGGCGGCAAGTCCATGGCGGCCGACTTTGGCGTGCCGTTCCTCGGCAGTGTGCCCATCGACCCGCAGTTTGTTGTGCTCGTCGAGTCTGGCCGCGTGCCCGAGTACCCAGCCGGCACCCAGGTCGAGGGCGTCGAGTTCATCCCGGGCAAGGACGAAGAGGATCTGGGCGCAACAGACAATGTCGTTGTGAAGCGCAAGACGTTTGCACAAAAGTATCGGGCGTGCTCGCTTGAGCCCATCTTCCGGCGCATCACAGCCGAGGTTGTGCGGTCGGCATCATAGCAGCAGAGCGCTATACATGGCGCCCCATCTAGATAACGAATAATGATTTACGACTTTTGCATACCTTTGGTCTTGATATTGGCTTCTTGGTGATGTTGTGCTTATGTAATCAATATGACTGCAACTATGACGACACTTTATCCCTGCCCATCAAAACTCAACGTCTCATATTACGCTCATGCCAATTATTCAGGCACAAACACCTACTCGGCATTGCTGCAAGCCATCCACGCATTTTGAATTGGCGCACATCGTTTCTTTTCCTTTTTTTATTTGAAAAATATCACTTTCCATGCTGCAATACATTGTATTGCTTATTTCCTACTTATTTATCCAAGTTAAAACTTAAATCTTCTGAGCGGCAAGTGCTCTGTGGGGCTGCACCAATGGAACGTGAGGTTATGTAACAGAGTCTTCTCTTAGTTATTCTTTTCTTTTCTTTTATTATTAATTTTCAATTGTTTTATAAAACTTTGTATATTATTTCCAAAAGTAGTGGTTGCTCCTTCCCGCGTCTTGCACATCACCTGCCATCTCAATATCTCTCTTCGTATCAAAATCGAATCGCTCTTCTGTCGCCAGTATTGTCGCTCTTTCCTGGCAGCGTTGCCGCTCCTTCCTAAAGCAAAATTAAACCCCTTCTTCTCCAGCGCCCCACTAAAAAGTTCTCTGCCCTATCTCAACTTTTCTATTCTTTTCTACATACAATACATGCTGCAGTGTGAGTAAGACCTTCAAATAAAACTTAAAGAAAACCAAACTTAAATAAGAGGACATGTGTATGAGACATCTTAAAATCCTAGACGGCCCTATTAAGCGGCTTGCTGACGGGCTAGACTGCGACGTATATGCATCTACTTGTAGGCTGGTCTTGGGCTGCTGGTCTCAAATGCACCGGGCACTCATACTCATTCATGCCTTGTCCTTGTCCTTGTCTTTATTATTTATATTTCTTTATTTATATAATTATTTGTTAGTATTGCATCTATTTTATTATCTATTCTATCATTCATTGGCCTATTTCCTTATTTAAGTGGTCCTTCTGGTGCCGTTCTGGCGTTTCCTTGTTCTGCGCCGACTGGGCCCTTTCACACATTTTTTTTTTCTGCAGTCATAGCCTCTTTCTCTTTCCCGTTTTGCTTTGGCCTCGTTGGTCTTTTATTAGCTTTGGGCTATTTTAACATTTAAATCTCTTAATAAATATATTAAATTGTCAGTTATTTTATTTTTTTTATTTTCGTTTTTGCTCCTCGCTCCTGCCTTCTCACTTCCTCCTGTCTCTTCAACTCCCTCTTCTCTTTCCCCTTTCACAGCCCAAAAGCATTTTGTCGATAACCTCACTTCTTCACTCTGCTCTCTCTGCCCTCTCTGCTTGTAACAGAGTAACAATTACCCCGTCACTCACCCTTAACCCCTGCACGTTTCGCTACTTTTCCCTATCATTTTTCGTCAATCCCGGCCTCGGGCAAAAATTGCATCCTCAACCCCACCTCGTCATCGACGATTCGCCTCCACGCACGCGACAAGACCCTTTCTCTGTCTCGTCTCTCTTCTTCCTTTTGTCTCCGTTGTCTATCTTGATGTCTTTTGATACTTTTTAATCCTTGCTCTCCAACAGTTTGCAACTCATTCACATCATCTTCATTCTCACGCAACTCACCAGCCTCCCAATTCACCACCAATCGAATGTCAACTACCGCCGGCAATTAGCCACCGCTCCGGTCCCTCGTCAAGCAAGAACAGACTTTGTCTCGTCTTGCCTGGGCCGCCATTGAACTCTTCTTGCCTCTGCTGCATTGATCCATGAGCTCAAAGGATCTCCTGCGTTTCCTCTCCAAGCCAGCAAAGTGAGTACACCAAGTCACTGTTTCTTACCCATGTCTTTTGAGTCTCTTCTCTCCACACTCCTCTCACCATGGCTCTTCTTCTGCTCTCACCCGTTCTCACCATCCAATTCCCTCGTCTCCTTCTTTCCCCTCTTCATCTACAACTTACATCCAACTCAACATCAACTAACGCTACAAACAGGCCCCGATAGCACCCCTTTGGATAAACTACTACAATATCAATAGCCAACACAACCACAACCACCACCAACCTTCGTCCTCGTCTACCGACGCTCCTCGATCGTTTTCTGATACTCGGCCCAAACACCTGAGTATCGGTTCTACTATCGGGTTGCCTCGCTGCTCTAAATAGCCCAAGATTCCTTCCTCGCAGGTCTTCCGCCTCCCCGTCGCTACCCGCCCTCCATAACGTCCTTTACAGACGTTTGGACTACTATACCCGCCTTCTACCATCGCATTGCTGCAGCTGGCTTTTGCCAGCATCTGATCTTAGTCCACGTCCTGTGGGCCTACTCTCCTCAAACGACCGCCGCAAGGTTCGTTTGAGAGGTAGCTAGCGCTCCGCGGAAGCCTTTCCGTCTGGTCTCTACCGATCTCTACAACATCACTCTTGCCTTTTTTCCAAAATCTAAATCAGCGCGCCTCGGCTCGTCAAATACACGGAGATGGTCACTCTCGATATCCCCAACGACTGCACTCTTTCGCCGTCGCTCGCCACGCCTCATCTGACTATCAATCACGATGTTGCTGCCGATCTAGACTCGTCCAACGCCTTTGAAGGCCCCGAGAAGCTTCTCGAGGTCTGGTTTGCCCCCAGTGCCACTTCGCTGGCTCCCTCTGTCAAGGAGAATGGCCTCAAGTCGGTCCCCTCTGATGTCTGGGTTGGCATGCTTGACCTCGTCAACTGCAAGATTCTGTCTGTCGTTCACTCCGACACTGTTGATGCCTACCTCTTGTCCGAGTCGAGCATGTTTGTCTTCCCCCACAAGATCATTCTCAAGACCTGCGGCACCACCACTCTGCTCCTGGGCCTGAACCGCATGCTCCGCATTGCGGCCACTGTGGCTGGTTTCCCCTACCACAATGCCCTCTCGACCGATGAGATTCAGGTGGCCGCCACGCCGTACCGCGTCTTCTACAGCCGCAAGAACTTCTTGTTCCCGGACCGTCAGCAGGGTCCTCACCGCAGCTGGAAGCAGGAGGTCAAGTACCTTGACGACATGTTTGAGGGCGGCAGCGCCTACATGGTGGGCAAGATGAACGGTGACCACTGGTACCTGTACATTACGTCGCCCTCGGCCGGCACGACGCCGCCTCGCACGCCCACTGATGATGGCAGCAGCGTCACCGGTTTCAACGGCGTCAACAGCGGCAGCTCGACCAACGCTAGCAGCCCTATTCTGCGCACCTCCAAGAAGATCCCCACTGGCATTCTGTCGGCCCCTGTTGCTGACAGCGACGAGATGAACGACGAGACGCTCGAGATTCTCATGACGGACCTGGACCCCATCAACGCCAAGCAGTTTTACCTGGAGCACGCCAGCGCTGTGGCCCGCGATGGCGTTGTGACCCGCACCAATGCGGCCCTGCGCGCCACCAACAACAAGCAGGCGGCCAAGGATCACATGTCGGACAGCACGTACAGCATCACTGGTACCGAGGAGCTGTTTGATGTGGACGACATTGACGTCAACGGCCACAGCAGCAACGGCTCGCTTACGCCGATGAGCGAGGATCACATTGAGATCGACGAGGCCCTGACGACTGAAGGCCATGCGCTGGGTACTGTGGTTTCTGACAGTTGCGGCCTGTCGGACGTCTACCCCAAGTCTGCCTACCCGGACGCGCGCATCGACGCCTACATGTTTTCGCCTTGTGGCTTCTCGGCCAATGGTGTGGTCCCTGCTCCTGCTCCCGCTGAGGGCGAGACTGGCGACGCCGCCACCGACAGCAAGGCTGCCGCTGCCGGCATGCACTACTTTACCGTGCACGTCACGCCCGAGCCCAACTGCTCGTTTGCGTCGTTTGAGACCAACGTGCCCGGTGGCCAAAAGGGCCGCCAGACCGCCGACATTGTCAAGCATGTTGTGGACATCTTCCGCCCCGGCCGGTTTAGTGTCACCCTCTTTGAGGCCAAGGGCAAGGGTGCTCCGGCTAAGGACCAGTACTTTTTGGCCAACGACCTCAACGGCGTGCCCAGCCCCTCTGGCACCAACAGCAACAAGCCGCGCCTGGAGAACATTCCCGGTTACCGCCGCATCGACCGCATCGTGCACGACTTTGAGGACTATGACCTTGTGTTCCGTTTCTACGAGCGCGAGGATTTTGTCAGCAATGGCGAGGCCCGCGTCGGTGAGCTCTAAACGCCTCGGGTGTAAGAGCATAAGAGATTTTGTGACTTGCATTGCAAATTCTCGACGATTTTCTTTCTGTCATTAAGCTTTACGTCGTTGATATTTACTCTTTTCCTTTTTTATTATTCATCGTTTTACGTTTTCATATTTCTTCGTATTTCTTCATATCTACAATTCATTCATACTTGAAAGTTAAGTCAACATCATGTTCACCTGGCACAATTTACGCATTCGATTCTCTCATTACAAGACTATTCTTTATTTGAAAGGCACTGGCAGAGGGTGCATGGCTCCAAACAAGATTGATATGTCTGTTTTATATCTTGTCAATTTCTCTGGTGCAATGTTCCATGTTTCTGTGTGCTGTTATGGACCACGTCTTGTCTGCCTTGTCCTTTTATTATTATTATTATTATCAAATACTTCAATAGTGCCGTGTTTAGCTTTGATGCCACATCACTATCAGATGGACAATCGATGTTGAGTCTATGTCTTGCTTTGCTTTCGCGTGCCTTTTGTTGTCTGTGCTTTACTGTCTAGTATTTGATTATTTATTCGTCCTAGAAGTCATGAACTCACGTTCACATGTCACACATAGTCTAGAAACAGTTGGTTTAATCTAGTTTAATTATCAAGTATTTGTTCATAAGACTGCCTAATATTATCATAGTTGAGTTGCTAAAAGCAGATTGTTTAGACTTTCCACCAATTTATTTTTGAATTTTATTTCATTGAGTATTGATGTATAATTTATAACAAATGCGTCCACCATCAACAGACTAAGGAAATTAAATGCCAAAATTTAAATTTAAATTACTTAAAATTATAGTTACAACGTTTATAACTTTAATAAATTGATTGCGGTGATTGAATGGTTACTTTCACATTGTCTCATGTCTCGAGAGATGATGTGGATGATTGGTATTACTGAGATATTGCTTGACGACGGACTGCCCCACAAAAAAGTTCTTCTCACCGCCCGAAAAAAAGCGAAAATAGAGAGAAAGTTTTGGCGATTCTGCCGTGTGTATTGCCAGTGCATTGCAAACAGCCTGCAGAGCATCTACGGCCTGCAGTCGATACCCCAGTACCTCAGTCCATATAGCACATCAACCAGTTTACAAACTATACATCTTCATACAGAGCAATGGCTGGTACTACGGCAACAAGGAAACGGCGCGGCGACGACATTGAGCGGGCGTCAGCCAAGCGGGCAGCCAATGCGGCAAAGAGCAACGACCGCTTCAAGCGGAAGCTCAAGCGCAAGCAGTACAACAGCGACTCCGAGGAGGAGGAGCCTGCCCAAAAGTCAAAGGCAGTTCAGAAGGGCAAGCCTGCTGCCGAGGACGCTTCAAACGCTTCCGATGCTTCAGACGACGAATTCACAGCAGTGGACCTGCTCGACAGCGACAACGAGGCTCTCGACGACGATGCTCTGGTGGACGACGGTGCGTCCGACGACGGCGACGACTCGGAAGACTCTCTCGACTCAGCCCCTACTACACAAAAACTGGTCAAGAGATTGAGAGTCAGCGACGCACCGGCCGACTCGGACGGCAACCAGTCGTCGGCCGACGATGACGAGCTGGACCTGAGCGACATTGACGCCGCCGGCAAGCCCAAGTCGAAGCGCAACGACCCCAACACATTCGCCACATCGCTGCAGAAGATCCTGGGCACCAAGCTGTCGACGACGCGCCGCGCTGACCCCGTGCTGGCGCGCAGTGCCGATGCCCGCGATGCCAGCCGGCGGGTGGTGGATGCCGCTCTCGAAGAAAAGGCGCGGCGCCAGATGCGCATGGAGCGCCGCACAGCGCTGGAAAAGGGCCGCGTCAAGGACGTGCTGATTGCCAGCAACCGGCCGGCCATTGGCGGCGATGCTGGCGGCAATGCTGGCGACGTCGAGGGCGGCGAGACCACTGCCTCCATCCTGGCAACCGAGAAGAAGCTGCGCAAGGTGGCCCAGCGCGGTGTGGTGCAGCTGTTCAATGCGGTGCGGGCGGCGCAAGTCAAGGCGGCCAAGGCCAAGAAGCAGACGCGGTCCGAGGGCCTGATCGGCATGGACAAGCGGGAAGCCAAGGTGACGGAGATGTCGCGCAAGGGCTTCCTGGACCTGATTGCGTCTGGTGGTGGCGGATTAAAAAAGGGTGGCCTGGAGGAGGCATAAGTCGGTGCCTTTTTTTTTATTCCATGGGGGGTTCTTTGCTTTTTTCTTCTTCTTTTCTTTTCTATTTATTCGCTTTCTGTTTGCTTTCTATTGCATGTTGTATCTTCACATTTGGGTATGGTGTACGGGTTATAAAAGGTCAATATTGTAAAGTCAATCATCTGAATCATCTTACCAAGTCATCTAAACTGAACATCCCTGAAAGCATTAACGCTTTGAGCTGATGAAGTCAATGATATTAGTATGCACGCTATCCAGCGCAGTCCAATGTTAAATACAAGTGTTAACGTGTTAATAGAAATATAAATCCAATGCATGCCCGCCGGTTGATGAGTTGAGCTTTTCTGTCCGCCTGTCCGTGTTTTTATCCATGTTTTCATGTTTTCATTGATTCGTTGATGTTCCTCTTCTTCTTTTCCTTGCCCTGCCTTGCCCTGCCTTGCCTTTTGCTGCACTAGATCCATCCGTAAATCGTCGGGGTATTCATATCATACAGTCGTTGACTCGCTTCTCTGCCTGACTTTGGTTACAAGTTCAAGACGCACACGCACAGCTGCGCGCTGTCTGTTGTTTGCTGTTTGTTACTTGCTCTCAAAATCGCTTGCTTGCAGATTCCGTGTCATTGACGGCAGCCGCACCACGAGTCCGTCCAGCTCCTTGGTCATGGTCACCTGGCATCCCAGCCGGCTCGTCTCCGTCAGGCCAAACGCCAGGTCCAGCATGTCGTTCTCGTCATCGTCCGGCTCGGGAATCTCGTCGTACAACTTCTCATCCACAATGACATGGCATGTCGAGCACGCACACGAGCCTCCGCAGGCACCCTCCATCTCCAGGTCGTTAGCCTGGGCAATGTCCAGCAGATTGTCGCCGGCAGCCACGGCAAACTTGTGCTCGCTGCCGTCCTTGTCGATAAAGGTGATGTAGAGTCTTGGTTGTTAGCAGAGATCTAGAGAAGTACTTGGGCAATTACTCAAGTAAAAAAACGTACTCCTCGCCTGGCTTGGGCTTGTGGATGTGGCCGTGGGAGTGTGCGGGCGTTGTGGAGAACATGCGGGCAGCCATGGGCCGTGTCCTTGCCGATGCAGGCCGCAATGAATGTGAGAATTGTGTGCGGTAGATGGAGGAGGTTAATGGTGAGAGGGGAGCAGTAGAAGTCGGGAGTTTGGCGAGGGGAGCGGGTGCTGGCCGGGACGAGGCGAGGCGCAGGCCTGCCGACACGAGCTGTCGTGCGCGGGTCATTGTGTAGAGTTGGTAGGCGAAGGAAGAGATAAGAGAATGAGCGTATAGAGGCGAAGTCGGTATCGAGTCAGTCGAGTGTCAGTCAAATGTCAGTCGAGGCCGAGGTCGTCGTCGTCGTTGTCGTCGTCGTCGAGGGAAACCGTCGACAGCGGATGCGATAGCTATATAGCCACTGTGCCCTGGAGGGATTGCGGGTAGAGTGCGAGTCGTCGCTTGAGTCGATTCGGTTGCAACCTCTTCTTATATTTCTTATATATGTGTTTTCCTCTCTTTTCCTCTCTTCTATTCGCTTCTTTCGAATTTTCACTCCTATGCAGCTGATCCCTTGCAGATGCGCTTGTCGTTGGTTATAGACTGTTGGCTTGGTTGTTGACTTGGTCGCTCCTTCCTTTTAAGACGCTTGCTTTTTGGCTTTTCTCTTTTTTCCCTCCGCGGTTTTAACGCAACGGGCCAATGACAGGCACTGAATTGACCTCTCTGACCTCCACTGTATTTCCACGCCTTCAGTGGTCAGTCCGATAGCGGGTCATCTCTCTAAGCTGCTCTTATCTTATCTCCGAGAGTTTACTGATAATGCGTGCTTATGTAATCAACGTCAAGGTAAGGACAACTGTGGTGGCGGTACCAACCCCTCCACCGTTTAAATTTTATTTGTCAATTAAACTTGCTTTAAATTTAAGTCTTTAATTGGGCAGCAAGCAAGAAGCGGTCACACCTACAGTGGACCTCTACAAACAGCTGGCCACCCGCCACGGCCCACCTACCAGCACACACCTAAAACCGGCTAGAACCGCTACTGTAAAACGCAACGACCTCATCCATCACCCATGATGCTGCGAGTCTGGCATTTGCTCTCAATCTTCTCAGTCTCTTGTTAGTATATCGTCACTCTCTACCCGCAAGAGATCCAAGAGGCTTAGACAAAGAACAAAGAATGGCTACATACAGAGACGGGGTCAATCCCCTCCGGCCATACTACATCCCGCCCACCATTGGCGACGGCCCGGAGCCGGCCTCTGCCATCGCCACGACATCGTCGGCCCGGATCAGTCACCCACACTCATCGACGACATACCCTTCCTCCTCCTCAGTATCGCCTGCTGCACGTGTGCCACCACAGCATGGCTACGGCGCCACCCCTTACTCGCAAAAGGCCCGTGATCTCTTTTCCGATCTCGACTACAAGGACTACATCTCCGACTCGTCGCCGTCTGTCGTCCAGTCTGTCCGCGATGTTGTCGACGAGCTCATGTGGCGGTACACGTCCGTGCTGATGGCCCAGCCCTTTGAGGTGGCCAAGACCATCCTGCAGGTCCGCAGCCAGGCCTCAGCACCCCTGCCACTGGCAGCCGTGGTTGCACCAATTCCCGTCGAGCCCGAGCTGCTCGCTCAACCGCAACACCAGTTCCGATCACAGTCACACCGCCACCGGCCCCGCAATGCCTGGGACGAGCCCAATAACAGCAACATATACGGCGACTACGAGTCCGATCCGGATGAGCCCGAATACTTTACCGGCAGTGTCGTGTCTGGTGTGTCGTATGCCAACCGCCGTGCCCAGTCACAAGCAGCTGCAGCACACTCGCACTACGGCGGTGCACCACCACCGTCACCACCGGCCACAGCGAGCTCGAGAATGGCGGCTGCAGCATTGGGTGGAAGCGGTGCCGAGTTGTTTAATGCATCGCCGTTTGTGCAGCCGGCTGAGCAGCAGATCGTCCTGCAAAAGGCCGACTCCATCCTCGAGGTCATCTCGCAGCTGTGGCAAAAGGAGGGTGTCTGGGGCGTGTGGAAGGGCACCAACGCGTCGTTCCTTTACACGGTGCTGCAGTCGCTGCTCGAGAACTGGTCGCGCAGTCTGCTGAGTGCGCTGTTCAATGTACCCGATCTCGGTCTCAAAGACGACGTCGACCGGCTCATTGACATTGCGTCGCCCTACCCCTGGGCCTCGCTGTGCGTTGCTGCCACGGCCGCCGTCGCCACGGGCTTGATCCTGGCACCCCTCGATCTCGTGCGCACACGCTTGATCATCACGCCCACGACCTCGCGCACCAACCGCACACACACGCGCAAGGCCATCTCCATCCTGCGCAGCCTGCCGTCATACGTGTGCCCGCCGCTGCTGGTGCTGCCCACCGTGCTGCACGCCCTCATCAACCCGCTGCTGACGCTGTCCATGCCGCTGGTCCTGCGCACGCAGTTCTTGATCGACCGCGATGCCAACCCCGTCACATTTTCCGTGGCCAAGTTCTTCAACTCGTCGCTTGCACTGCTCGTGAAGCTGCCGCTCGAGACGGTGCTGCGTCGTGGCCAGGCGCACGTGATCAGCACGACCGAGTACGTGCGCGCCATTGAGCTGGGCCACAGGACGAACAGCAGCGAGCCCGGTCTGCCGGCCGACGAGCAGGCCGCTCCGGTCATGGAGACCATCTTCCCCGTTGGCTCGTACAAGGGTGTGCTCGGCACGATGACGCACATTGCCACGGAGGAAGGCACGTCTGCTGTGGCGTCTGTAGAAGTATCCTCCTCTGGCTCTACGACACCGACGTCCTACGGCACACCGTCGCGGTCCAAGAGTGCAAAGAAGGGCAAGTCAAAGATTGCCGAGACTGTGTACCGCCGTGGCCAGGGTATGGAGGGTCTGTGGCGTGGCTGGAAGGTCAGCTGGTGGGGCCTTGTTGGACTGTGGGCGTCGGCGGCGCTGCAGGGCGGCGATGACGGTCAGTTTTAGTTGTAGACAGTTGACAGCTGTCTAGAGGGTGGCTCTAGAGGGTGGCTTGAGGTGTGAAGATGTTATGGTTGGCATGAAGTTATGAACTCCCAGCTCTTGAGTGTTTTTTTTTGTTTGGTTTCTGTTTTCTATCCCTTGTTTTATGCTATTTGCCTTTTGCCTGTTCTGCTCTATCTACATCTCATGATTGGATATGCTGTCTATGCTATCTATTATGCTTGTCTATGTCTCCTATTTCGCTAGATTTATACAATACCCCTTCTCCTTGCAACGTGCTTCACTGCCGTGCATATCATAATAGATTGCTCGTAGAACTTTTTCATGGTCACCTCCATGTCAGACATCACGCAGTACCAATCGTTGTAAATTTTATCATTTTTTATATTTCAAATTTTTTGCTTTGTCGTCCTCCTCGTTGTTGGTAGTGGTCAATTGGTAAATACTTGATGTAAACGCCCAAAAACCCATGTTATTCCTTTGAAAAAAAGGGTCAAAGTAAAGAACCATTATACATTGCTGGCCTAAGAATCCCTTTGCCCTCTTTTTTTTTCAACCTTCCTTTTTCACAAACAAAAGAAAAAACAAAACATTTATGCAACCAGCTCGACAACGGCACCAGCCTCCTTCAGCTTGCGCTCAGCCAGCTTGCTGACGTAGCGGGCACGGACAACTAGTGGGATCTCGGGCAGACGGCCCTTGCCCAGGAGCTTGGAGTAGCCAAGGGGCAGCAGGTCGATGACGGGGGCGGTGTCCTTCTTCTCGCCGGCCAGGTACTGGGTGCGGATGTCCTCGGGGACGAGCGACCAGAGCTGTGGATGTTAGTTTTGTGGTCTCGCTCGCAGGATCTCGTAGATTTGTAGATTTGTAGATCTTGTAGAGTTTTGTTTTTGTTTTGTCTGTCTGCACATACCTTGTCGACGTTGATGGTGGGGTTCCACTGCTGGTTGCGCAGAAGGTGGAATCTCCGCATACCGACCTTACCGAAGTAACCGGGATGGTACTTGTCAAGGTTGGTACGGTGGTGGTGCTGTTGATGTTAGTTCTTGTTCTTCGTTCTGCTGTACTTTCTGGCTGTCTTGAGATGTGCGCTCGTCCATATGTGTTCAGTGTTCAGATGTTCAGATGCCGATGGGAGTCTAGATGTGATGCTCGTTCAAATTCCCGACGTGATGGTGCCGGCTGTATTTGGCTGTTGTACTCGATTTGAGATCGCTGTCGTTGTGTCGAGGCGCCTGGAGTTGTGCATTCAGACCATCTTGCTTTGATCTCGGCTGTCGGCCTCGTCTGGTGCTGGCCGAATTGCAGCGTTCCGCGTGCTGTTTTCGTCGATGCTCGCAGTCGTCAATATGTTCTGATTGTCGATTCCATCCTGTGTTTCGATGTAGCTGCTGGTGTTTTGTCGTCTGGCGTCTTGTTGGCGTCGATATCTGGGATCCCATCTGACTCCGAATCGTCTTCACTAAACCATCCGTCCAAGCGCACTTTTTCTCATTACCGTCGCATCGTTGTTGCCAGTCGTCTAATCAAACTGATCTAGCAGATCTAGATAACCAGCAGATGCTTCGGCCCTCCTGTCCTGTCTTCTTCCGTCTCATGTCGAACGTACCATACCACCGGCCATACCACGACCACCGGGATGCTTCCGGTGCTTGCCAATGCGACCCTTACCGGCGCTGACGTGGCCGCGGTGCTTGCGAGTCTTGGAGAAACGAGTCGGCATTTTGTCGAATGTTGTTGTCGAATCGTTGTTGATTGATGATTGGATTCGAAATCGAGAAAACAGAGATCGTAAAAGAGGGAAGAAGGGGGGGGAAAGAGAGCAGGAGTCGAACAGTCGACAGGCTACACACTAGTTTCTTCAGTTTTTGCGGGAGGCACACTTTTTTTCTGCGGATAGGCCCTAACCAGCAATTCTTTTCCTTCTTTTCCCTCTGACGGTACCAAGAGCCCCGCTTTTCTCGTCACTATTTTGCCTTGGGGCAATAATTTTGATCCGCCGCACATGACCCGCGTGAGGAACCAGCGTGGAAAAGGATGAGTAAGAAGGGCTGATAATCACGTGGTAGGGCAGATACAAAAAATTAGGTAATCGAATTTATGCTTAGTCATCGTAGTTGATGAGTCTGAAATTAATGACATGGATAATTACATAATCACGAGATATCAACATGTTCGTCGAGCTCCGTTGGATCGAGGTTGGATCTCACTTGTCCATGTGAACTTGATATTCAGCTCCTATTTTCTCGTCATTGATACTCAATTGCCAATTCGTTATTTATTGTTCAAATATTTACTGATTGATATATCTGCCCAGACAGACAAGAACAGGCAAGTCACACGAGATGCATACTAACAAAACAGCGAAAAGCAGATCTTAGCATTCTCTTCCTCTTCAATATCCTCGCCTGCAGACATCAATCTATAAGACATAACTAGTGCTCTCAGAAAGAAAAGGTTACACCCTAGACCTCCTCGATCTCCTTTCGAAATAGCGGCTACGCTTCGGTATAAGGTCGGCGCAGATCGCCACAGCCTCGTCCCATGAGATGGGGAATCCCTCGACCATGTTCATTGTGTGGTTGAACAGCTCGTTGGGCAACTTGTCCATCATGTTTTTTCCCGCATCTTTTCGGGTAGATACTCCTCTCTGCTTGAAAATCTCTTCGGCCCACCAGTCCTTGCGCTGTGGCGGCACATGCGCAGTGGACAGCACGCGCCGTGTCGGATCAATTAGGAACATGGCGAGGATCTTGCGGTGGCCGGGCTTGGTGGGATCGCGCAGCTTGAAGGAGCCGTCGCGGTGCTGCAGAACGTTGGGGAATGCGAGCAGCCGGCCCGGGCGCGTGAGGACGGAGCCGAGCTCGATGACGGCGCCCTCTTCGTGCATACCGTAGTAGGCCTCGCGTTTGTTGCATGTGAGTACGTTGAGGTCAAGAGAGGTGCGGAACGACAGGCTGCTGGGTGTAATATTCTCCTCGTCGTAGTAGTAGAGGGCGATGGCGCAGATGCGCTCCGACAGCGTGCCCTCGACGTGCCACAAGCCGCCATGGTATTTTGACGTTTCCGATTTGCTCGATTCCTGGACATCACCCTCAACGGTGACCTCACCATCGGGTGTCAGGTGGATGTTGGATAGCTTAAAGATGACCTGTAGGCCCTCGGGGTACTTTTCCTTGCTGTGCAGGTCCACGCGGACAGCCCTTTCTTTCCGCCTGGCTTCGTCTACAGGATCGGCTTCTTCATCTGCATAATCAATAGCAGGGCGCTCTTCTACGGGAACAAAGGCAGGAGGCTCAGGCCACTTCAAAATGCGGTGCTCGTTGCGCCACGCTTGGTACTCTTCAGTGTAACGCCACTCCTCATCCTCGTCCGAGTGCGCCTCGCCGTCGCTGTCGGGATCAGATCCCTCGCCGTCTCCGTGATTGCCATTACCGCTAGACCGCGGGATAGGGTACGTGAGTCCCTCGGGGATGTAAAAATCATTTTCGTCATCGGTCCCGGAGATTCTGAAGCGGCGTTGGTCCTTAAAGTTGGAGAGGCACTCCTCCCACAGTGGGATGGCAGCATCGACAAATTTCTCCAGTACACCGTACAGCTCGGGGTGCAGGTTGGGGTGCAGGTTGTTGATGTAGGACGTGATCTTGGCGCCGGCATCGGAGAGCTCAACGTCGGACGGCAGCCACTGGTAGTCGTCCAGGTACGTTATAACGGGGCGCGATGACAGCTCTATAAAAATCATAGGCGTGGGATTTTCTTCAGGCTCGACCGGCACAATTTCACCCTTGCCCGTGTACTCGACACACTTCTTGAGGGGGACCTTGCCCTCGCGCAGGGCCTTTGTGCGACCAAACACGACGGGAAACATAGACGGGTTCAGCAGATCGAGCACCTTGTTGTCGGAGCCCGGGTGCCAGTCCTTTTCGTGGTCGGGCACGTCCTCGAGGACGGCAACAAGCTTGCGCAGCTCGGCAGCCAGGTCGTCCCCTACTGCCGTGTCGGACTTGGTGACAGCCAGCTCGGCGTCTAGCACGTTGATGTAGCCCGCCTTTTCCGACTTGACGGCCTTGTCCTTGAGCTCGGCAATGCAAAAGTCAAACATGGCATCGGACATGAAGACGTCACCCATTTCCACGTTGGGCTGGGCCTTGGCCTTGGCCCGCCACGTTTCCACAATGACTTCGTCATGGATCTTAGTGTGCCAGTCGGGCTTGTCGGTAATATGGCCGATAAAGGCCAGCATACGGCATTCACGGCATGTGATGCCCTGGGTAAGCCAGCCTAAGCCGCTCATGTCAAGGGTACTCGGGAACTTGCCCTCTCCTCTTAAGCCGTCGTTGCGGGGAAGGCCGAAGCCAGGCAGCTTGTTCTCGGTCATGGTGAATGTGTAAGAAAAATGGAAAATATACAAGGAGATCAAGAGATGCAGAGGGTGAGATAAGGATGGTGTGAGATGAGTTGACAGCAACAGCGATAAGGGGCCAGCTTTGACTTATATATATCTTACAGAGTATGAAATGCTATGGAGGGCATTCGGAGTGTCTATTGGCTGGCATTGCAAGTAGAGGCTTGGATCTGATATCAATATGAGGGGGTGATAGCATATCGCACAGCATACTGAAAGGGGAAATACATATGTAAGTAGATGTAAGGCAATGTTGAAACTCACGCGCATAAAGTAGCACGCGCAGATTTTGTATAGATTTTGCAGATTGTCGTGATCAGTCACTCTGAAAACAACATCTTTGGAAATAGCTGTCGTCATCTGCACATAGGTATTTCATAATTAAATAAAATAAAACCCCTTTATGAAATAAACATATTGGATCGAGCTCGGTGTGCACTTGATTTTGCATTAATACAAAATTTAATACTTGCTATTATGACCAAAATTCGCCAAAAAGCTTTGTCCAAAATAATTTAAATTGAATATATTCTATCTTATGTTGCTCAACTATACGACAAGCTATCCAATACTTTTCAAAGCGTCAAATTGTCAAAGGTGTTATCACAGCGGTCCCAAATAACGACAAGGTAGAATTGGCTTGGAGAGACAAATAAAATCAAGATTTTATAAACTACATGAACAGGGTGTAAGCAACCCGCCGGCAGCTTATATCATCACTTATACTCGAGTATATCATGTGTAACGTCTGACACGTCTACTTTGACCTTTTATCATGATGTAGGCCTATCTAGGAAGGAACGGTCACTTTAACCGACACAGAAGGAGCAGCCGACGTCATGTGACCAAGCCGTGGTACACGTGCTTGACACGCGACAGCCAGCCTTGTCTACATCTGGCAAGAGGCCTCCAGATAAGACACGACAATGGTGACAGCCTGGCAAGTTAGAACGAGGCAGTATCTAACTGAAAGATTTGCAGCCGCGTTGGATCTCATGCTACCAGCTAAAGCAGCAAAGGACTAGCATGCCGCTACTGTTGTGGTTACATATGAAGGAGCTGTAAATCGCATCGTTGGATTACCGAGCTCATCAACCGTGTACAACAAGTCATTCTTGGGTTAGTTGCTTACTCGCATAAAGTGGCTTGCATAGGTTTTGTATAAATTTGCTTAGATTTGCAGACGGTCGTAAAATAATAATAATAATTTAACATATCACCTCGAATCGTCAATGGCCATCCGCGCCTCGCCGCCGCCGCCGCCACCGCTAGAAAGCACCCGGTCTCGGAGCGTTCCCATACCGTAGAGCGTATCCATCAGTCGGCTCTTTTGCTCGGACCGCACTCGCACAAGGTGCTCATTGACATCCTCCAGTCCCCGGATCTGGTCCTCGAGCGACAGGCCAATGCCAATCCCGGCATCGTTGCTCATTGACCGCATCAAGGGCGTCACGAGCCGCCGCCGCAAGTTCTCCAGGCTTGTCTTGAGAGCCAGAAGCCGGTGGTTGTGTTCGATAAGTACGCCCTTGTTGCGCACCGTCTTCTCGCGCACGTCGCGCAGCAGTTCGCGGTTGCGCTCATACTTGGCCGTTGATGCCGCACTGGGCCCGAGGATGCGCGTCCACAGCCCGGCCAGCAGATCGGCGCGCTGCTCGTCCTGGACGCTGGCCTCGCGCGCGACATTGCGCACAATGTTGAGAAACTGCTGGTCGACGGCCTGGAAGAGGGCAAACAGGGCCAGGCTGTGCTGCAGCTCGGTTGTGACGGCCTCTTCGAGCACCTGCAGAATGTCGTTGAAGGTGCGGTGCAGCACAGCCCGGGTGCGCTGTGGACCAGACATGCCAAAGAGAGTCGTTGTGAGTGCGCCGGCCGTGGTGGGCAGGCCGGTGTCTCTGTTTTCCAAGATGCCGGCATAGGCGAGCAGCGAGTAGGCGTTGTCGTAGGCCAATGTGAGAGGCTTGGTAACTAAAGAAAATGGCGATGTTGTAATCGAGAGTATGGATGAGAAAGAAGACGCCGACGGCGAGGCTTGCTGGAGCTGTGAGAGCTCCCGCCTTGCCCACTCCATGACATACAGGATGCTAAACAGTCAGTATAAAGAACACCAAAGGGAAAAGAAGGAACAAAAACAAACTTACGCATCGACGTCGCCGTCAATATTGGCAAAGAACTTTGTGAGTTCCTCGGCAAGAGTCCGGAGGGTGTCGCTGAGATCGTCTAACTGCTTCACAATGATGGGTGCCGACGTCAGGTTGCTGAGACGTACACTCTCGCCCAGATCCCAGACGGCTACGCCCGTTGCTTCCAGGTCATAGACTTGCGCAACGCCGTTCTCAGAGTAGTAGATGAGCGGCTCAAACGAGCGCGCGACTCCAGCTACTTTGACGAGATCGGGTATGGGGCGCATCCCTGCTACCGACTGTGACAGACCGCGCATGACCGATATGGATAAAATGGCCACGGCCACGGAGACAACAACGTGCACCCATGTTCGTGTTATGAACTGCAGCTTGCCGCGTATGAATCCGATAGCCGACTCAACCCGACGGCCCTTTCCATGTCCCTCTGTGCGGACGGCGAAGCGGATATAGTTACTATTGCCAGCCGGCCCCGGTGACTCGTCGCGGGTGGCAATACCGCCGACCATTCGCTCCTCGCGTATAGACTGCATGGCCTTGTAGCGCATGCCCTCCATGCGCGTCATTGGACTAGGGAAGATCAAATCTGGTTCGGGACTGCGCTCCTTTTCGGGGCTCATGCTCCCGGGTAGCCGTGTGCGCATAGCTCGTTGCAGAATGATGTCGTCTGCATATTGATTCATATCTATATTCGAACCAATTTTTGAACCAAGGCTTGACTTGAAGCCAATGTTTTCTCCATGGAGAAAGCCGCTGCCGACATTTCGTAAAGTCGGGTCATCAAAGATATCGTCGTCATCAAATCCCAGCACGGCATCGACCACATCGTCGTCTTCCGAGTCAAATTCAGGACTTGACGGCCGTGATGCAAAGAGGCGGTCTGCTGTTTGCCGCTTGTGATTTTGCAGCTGCTTGTGCAGTCGTTCTGCAAATGCATTTGACGGTCGGGGCCGGTGCTGTTGCTGGAACTGGAACTGGTTCTGATCCTGATCCTGATACTGGTTCTCGGACAAATCCGGTGAGCCAAGAATATTGTCACTCTTGCGCCAGAAGCCCGAGCTAAGGTCGCCGTTTTCGAGGCGACGCCACGCCGGCGGGCTGTATCCACCGACGGAAACTGAATCTTGTAGGCTCTCGGTCTCCTCGTTGTCGGTCTCGAGGAACCCGGAGTGGGTCGACGGGTAGCCGAACGTCTGCTCCGGCTTCTGGTGGGACTGCATGTTGGAGCTGCAGTTGAGGGGCTTCGAGGGGTGTCCTTGGTGTTCTTGGGGTTCTTGGTGTTCTAGGGGTTGGTGGTACCGAGTATTCTGCTGCTGATGCTGAATTTGAGGGCCCTGAAGGTGTTCGCGGTGGGGTGAGATCGACGGCGTCAGAAGCCGGTTCTTGGCCGGGTCGAAACCGGGATGTGAAGCGTCCGAGGGCACCAAAGGAGACCCACGAAGTGCCATTGGCGTCAAATGCGCCGGCGTTGATCAGCTGTGCCTGGCTGTTCCAGTCTCTCTGGTCTCTCTGGTCTTTCTCTTGTCGGCCTCTGTCTTCGTCGCTGACGTCGGACAAGTGGCTGGGAGAATCATACACGTCCACGTGCTCTCGACGGCTGCGGCGCACAACAAGCTCGGCTGATGTGGTAGTCGCAGTTGCAGTTGCAGTTGCACTGCTGCTGTGCTTTCTCTTAAAGGGCGATGTCCTTCTCGGCTTGTCTTGCTTCTGGCGCTTGGCCCGCTCCTTTTCCTTTTCTTTTTCTCTTTCCTTCTCCTTCTCCCTCTCTCGCTTTCTTTCCTTCTCACGCTTGGATTCGTCACTGCGACTGCTCTTCCTCTTTTTAGAGTAGGACTCGTCGTAGCTGTCCTCGGTATCGTACCGCTCAGCTATCAACGGACGGAATGGCGGCGGCGGAAGAGGCGGTAGTTGGCGATGCCGCCAGTCAATAGGCACGCCACCTTGTCTGCCGTTGTAGAATGGGTCTTGGTCTTGGTTCTGGTAGTCCCGGTATGGCGAGGCACCACCACTGCCGTAATAGTAGTCTTCGACAAAGAGATCCGGGTTCTGGGGGTTCCTGACAAAGCGCCGGCCACCCTGCAGGATAATGTCCTTGTCAGTGTTGGTGTCGGGTGTACGACGGCGAAAGAGACTAAAGAGGCCCGAGATGGAGGGTAGTTTTGGGATATAGAGGGCCAGAAAGACCAGGGCCACGATAAAGACGACCAGGAAGGTGCTGGGGGCAATGTTGACGCTCAACAGGGACACGTTGTTGTGGACGGCAAAGAGCGGCTGCATGGGTTGTTTAGGAGTCCGCGAGGGTAGGTAAGAGGAGAGGACGGCGAAATAATGGGAGAGTGACATATAATATGTGATAAGGGGAAATGAGGGTGGAAAAACAAGAATATAGGAAGAGGGGAGAGGAAGGGGTAAAGAGATAGGTGATAGGTGATGGGTGAGATGGGCTTGGACGGCGGAAGTGGGCTCGAGTCCGTCACTAGAGGAGCTGAGGTTGAGGTGAGGAAGAGACGGGTGAGGTGCGGAAGAAGGGGCCAAGCAAGGGGCAGGGTAAACAAGGTCTAGGCTCAGACAGAGAACAAAGAGAGATGGGCAGATCCGAGGAGAGCGCTGGCCAAGAACTGAGACGATTTAAAGAGGCGAGACAATAGACAAGCAAAAGAGACGAGTTGACAAGAGGAGGAGTAGAGAAGACAGAGGGGGAGGGGGGGTGGCTGCAGGAAGAGAGGTTCTGGGCTGAGAATTGACAGGAATTCTGGTGTTCGTTAATAAAGTATGAGTCAAAAATGAATGTAGATTGTGAATCGAATTGTCTTGTCTGTGGTTCTTGCGTTGTGAGTCTCTCCGTGTCCGTCTTTACTTGCGTGAATGTGCTTTGTGCTTGTCGTTGCGAGTTGTGGCCCAAGTGGGAAATTGAGAGGCTGGGACGTGTGGTGTGGTGGCGTGGGTGAGACAGCTAGCAGGGGGGTCCTGGCCCTGCGGGAGGGAAGGAGCAGTGAGGATGGGGGGAAATAATGGGGCACTTGCTGTAAATAGCCACTGTATGCCATCTACAGGGCACACTGTATGTATGCAGATAATCATGCACGGTCGCCCAATCAACCGATATAGTAGTGAATTTAAGAGTAGATGTCTAGAGATGGAATACGTTTAAAAGACTAAACGTAGTCCTATAATACTGAGTAAAAGGATACCCACGTTGCCTGAACCAGCGTATTCGTCTGGTCTTGTTCTCTAGGCCAACGCATCAGCAGCAGCAGTCGGTCCTTGATAGGATTGGACAGTCTCCCTGGGCGCAATGTGGCCGCCGTTTATTGACCGCCAGTCGCATCGCAAACATTCAGCATATATAGAACCGCAGGCACAACGAGATACGTCTGTTCAAACTTGTCTTTGGTTCATGCTAACTGCTGACTCAATATTGCGTCTCTATTCATGTCTCGATAAAAACTATCCCGGTTGCTCTTTCCCTGTGTAAAAAGTCAAGAGGTCGACCCTCCAAGCCTTGCATTCGCATTCTAGACGAGGAAGGAACCCCGCACCGTCTGCAGGCCGCACCTTCCTTGTCATGACAGATCGACCCAGTGGCATCATAACATGCGCATTTATCTCTTGCCTGTCTATCATTCCGTGTTGACGACTACGACCCTATGCTTCTGTATTGCGTATTGCATTTCTGCCCCGAAAAGGCAGTTGCTGCCTGTTTTGACCCACTTGTTCGTGTAAGAGAAGCCAAAACAAAGAAACCACTTTACGCGTAGGGCCGTGCAAGCACGTTGGAACACGCTTAAACACGCCGCGAAGTCACGTTTCTACCATTTTAGACACTTACAGATGACGGCGTTTTATTGGCTGCCGACACGACAAGAGTTGGCGACGTACATGATTGTTTATTTACAAAAGTAGTCACGAGTGCATGCTGATCGATTTGCTTGGTTTGATCATCTTTGATTCTAAGAAAAGAAAAGGCAGATAAGGCAAAAAGAGAAGATAAAGACAGTAGAGTTGTTGCCCGGGCATAGCCGAGAATACTCTTGTCTATTTCCATTTAGCTGCATTTGAAGGGTTATAATGTATCATTTGCAGACAGGGCGGCCCGAGATGCGGCCCAGATAAGGCCGTTGTCTGTCATAATGATCGCTTTACGGGCGCCTACTGCGGGTTCGATTTTATTTGTATTTGTTTAAAGTGAGAAGAAACAGCTAAGACCTACTAGGATACCTAGGACACTAAAGACACCAAAGACACCAAAGACACCAAAGACACCAAAGATACAACATAACAGATCCGAACCGGGCACGAGCCGCGCCGACAGAACAGTAGACAGGAACGCTCACATGAAGATAAGAATGATATAAAATCGCTGAGCAGTAAAAAGAGAGGAGGAGTGAAACAGAAGGAAAAAGTTAGTAAAACAGAAGCCAACCAGACTAGTCAATCTTTGCATTGGCCAGGCTGCGTGCGGCCGGGTTGTTGAGGTTGTTGACTTGAGCAACAGGCGCCGATCCCGACTTGTGCTTTCCCTGCTTGCGCAGCCGCTTGCGCGCCACCATGACAGGCACGCTGCTCTTGGTCACCAGGTAGTTGGAAAAGGATCCCAAAATCACACCCTTGAGGGCACTCCGGCCGCGGCTGCCGAGCACCACCATGGTCGGGTCGATCAGGTCAATCACCTCGGTCAGAAGATGACGAGGCGTCTTGCAGTGCAGCACTTCGACAATGACACGCACCTCTAGGTGTGTCTTGCGCAGGAGCTTAGCAATGCGGTCGGTAATCGACTGCACTGCGCGGCGGCGGTCTTCTTCGGCGGGCGACTGGTCTCCTCTGCCCAGAGCAGGCGACGCCGATCTGGCGCTGTCGCTGCCGCGGACGGCGGCAAGGGTCGCCGATGCGAGTGTCGGCGTTGATGGCTCTGGCAGCTTACCCAGGCTGGATGTAGTCGACACGGCCTTGGCCTGCAGCTCGCGCATCTTGGCCTCCTCCTCGCTGCCAGGAATGCCCGTCTCTTCGTCGACGCAGTAGATGGCCACCAGCGTGTCGCCATCGCGCAGAACAGTGCCAATAGCCCATTCCAGAGCGTGCGTTGACTCGTCGCTGAGATCGGTCGCCACAAGGTATTTACGCACGCGCCTATGCTCATCGTCGATAGCCTTCTTCTGGACCTTTGCAAACTCGCCACGGTAGATGATCCGGATAGAACGCTGCACCTCGGGCGATGACATGATGGGTGTCATGGTGAGCGTCAAGTTTTGCGCCCGCTTAATGGCCGAGATCTGTGCTTCTTCGTCCGAGTCGTTTGCTGCTCTGGAATCAAAGCTGTTGGATGGGCGCACGCCTTTTTTGGATGGCTTGGTCTTCTCGCCTGATGCATTGGTGATTGTTATTTGCGGCTCCAGAAGCGACTTGTACGGCTGTGACGTTACAACGTGGATCCGCTCTTCCTCCGCAGCGGCGAGTAGACTGTGAACCCTGCGGTCATTCTTGCGTGTATCGATGGGCGACGACGAGGTGGACGGGCTTTTGGTGGCAACAGTATAGCTTCTATCTTTCTGACGGCCACGCTCGCCCTCATCGTCTGAAGATGACGCATGCTCATCCGTGCTGTCTTCGGCCAGGTCCTCGCCGTTAGGACCAATGTAGTCCTTCTTCAGGCGCTGGTAGTTGCTGGTCTTCTCGCGCGCCTGGTTCTGAATGGCCAGATTGCTCAGGCTGCTGCCCGAGGTCAACAGCCGGCTGTCAGACAGTTTCTTGTACGCGTTGCTGTAGTCGTATTCGTGCTGATCGGCGACCAGCGAGGCAGCGGCCGGGCTGAGAGCTCTAGAGTTCAGTGCAAGGTGTGGCGACTTTGAGCGCAGGCCCATACGGTTGTGTGGTGATCTAGACTTTGAATGTGCTGGCCCGCTGATGGAGTTTCGGCCTAGGGGCAGTGAGCCGGGGAGCTTCAGGCTGCTTACATCTGAGCCACGCATCACTTCAGCCATGCTGGTACCGCGCTTGCCCTGCTGGGCACCGCTGCTACTGGACAGCGAGCTGCGCTTCGTAGGCTTGACACTCTCACGGCTTGTGATGATGTCGGAAAACTGATAGGCGGAGACGGGGTCAGTTCTTGACTGGCTGCTGTAGCCAAAATCAGAGGGGCGGGTAGCCGTGTCTGACAAGGCCCGTGGGTGTGAGATAGGGGTGGCAATGCTGTGCCGGTGCATGGCGGGAACACGGTGATTTGGCTCTGTTGGCGAGTTCTGGGCACTGAAGACGGATGTGTACGACGTGGGTGGGCCGCCGATATCGAGCATACTCTTGCCGGTTGATGGTATGGGCGGTGGGCCGCCAATGTCCAGCATACTGCGTATTGGTTGCGCTTGGACAGGGCGCGGGCTTGCGCGAGGCGAAGCGCCAACAGCTGGGACCGGTACAAGGTCTGAGGGAGGAGCATCAAGATCATCATAGTCGAGCAGACGTTCCATAGGCGAGGCGAGAGGAGACAGCTGGCTGCGCGAGAATGGCGACTCGGACCGGCCATGGCTGGCTCTACTTGATGACCGCCTATTGTTGGAGTCGAGCAAACTAAGAACAGCCTTACGCTCCTCGTCCATGACGGCCTCCATAGACATTGGTTTGTGCGACATGATTGCGGTTGGTGAGGGAGGCGTACGTGTGGATGTGTATGTGTCAGTAGATGTGCGTGTGAGAGGCGATGTGTGCGACTGTAGGCAGTTTCGGCGTATGAGAGCACAAAAGTGCAGAAGCTGCTGAAATGCGTCGAACAACAGTCAACACCAACAAGGCAACCTGAAAGTTGAAAGAGTCGAGAGAGTCGAGGCCACAAGTTGGCGGTGTAGTATCGGTGAAAGGAAAGCAGACAGACGAGTTTTGGTATTAACGTCTACGACAACGACTTTTCCAGTTTAACAATGTAAAGATGAACAAGTTTGGAAAGACGTAATGTCAAGAGAAGAAGAGAGGGGAGACAAGCTGAGGAGGAGCACGTGGCGGGGCGAGACGAGGCCTGGCAAACCACGAGAAGAGGGCTATTCAACGAGGTATGGCAGCGGAGAAAAAACCGTTCTTGGCAGCTTGGCAGCTTGGCGTCGATGCTTGATAGGAACAGGAGAGCAATACAGTAGAAAGGGTGGCTGTACCGAGGGGAGACAGACAGATGTTATCTCGGGAGAAGATCGATGCAAGAGTTGCTTGTGAGATGCTGTAATAGAATGAGGAGTAGAGGAGGGGGTAAGTAAGAGAAAATAAGTGAGGAGCTAAGGCTGAATGGGCGCAAACGTCAATAATATGCAACGGCGCAGCAGGGTAGAAGTTGCAAAATTGCGCCTGCAATTTGGATTGCACAAATAAATGTGGCTTGAGATTGTCGATTGTCTTGTTGTGGTGATTGTAGAGCTTGCCAATGTGCAGATGTGTTGTATGCGAGAAAAGGCGTATGGGACGAGATGATTCGGTGAGCCGACAAGTCAGAAAAAGAGCTTGTGTTGAGCTTCAAGTTATCAAATGGCAGCAAACAGTAAAGCTGAGCTGCGCAGATCTAACGAGGGAAAATGGTCGGCGATAGGTGCGAATAAACGGTCGTGAGCATCAGCATTGTGTGTTGAAGAGCTCGAGGGTCGTCGTCGCAGCTTCAGCTTGTGACAGTCGCTTTGAAGCTGGTCGTGTGCGCAAGCAGCTTCGTCACCAAGGTTAAGTAGACGGATATAGGGTATAGTAAGGGACTCTGGGGTGGTTGTATCGTCGAACAGTTGAGTGGCAAGACGAGTTGAGGAGATCTAGGTTCAAAGAGATCAATGCCAAAGAGCCAGCGGTCAGAGGTCGTGATAGGATGCAGAGAAAGAACGAAGCAATGTAAGAGTTTACAAGAGGGAAAGCCGACTGGTATGGATGCCGTGTCTTTGCGCTGTTGATCTTTGTCCCTTTCTCTCAGTCTTGTCCGTCTTTTGCCTTCTTTGTCTTCTTTGGCCTGGCTTTGGGCAGCTGTGGTGCTCTTCTGGCCCAAAGGGAGTGGGGCGGCTAAGGGAGCAAAGGGGAAAAGGGAAAAAATACCCAAAAAATACCGATTCTTGCTTGAATGTAACTGAAAACAAATAATGTGCACTGCTCGTATGCTCTTTTGCAATAAGAAGTGGGAGGGAACCACAAGATTGTATGAGGGGCACGATGTGACGCGGAGAGAGGGTGGGTGATGAGATTCTAGAGAGTGTAAATCTGGAGAGAGAGGAAGGTAGGAGAAGGCAATTAGAGAGACTGTTTGTATCTTGGGTCAGGTCAACAAACAACCAAAGTCAATGCCGAAAATCAAAAGAAAGGCAGGAACGGCCCCCACTCGTCAAAACAAAACAAAACAAGTGTCGTTGCTTCCTTGTTGGGGAGCTCTCTTTTACTGTTCTACCTTGGGAGGCAGGTGCGGTCGAGTGTTGATCCTACTAAGTAGGGTCGCGATGATGCGGTACGTGTGCGTGCGCAAGTGTCAGTCGCAGCTTCCGGTTTTGGTCTGTTATGATCATACAGCGCACAGCAATCGTTGACAAGAGGGAAACAAGAAGATCTCTAAAAGATCTCTAAAAATCCACGACGGGCAGGAACGTCTACACAAAACAGGCATCAGACGATTTGGGAAGGGGCGACTGGCAGCGAGCGACTCAGACATCTTATGACGATTCTCTGGTATTAACAGACTACTAAAGACACACTACGGACGACTACCATAGACTACCACACACTAGTGACGGGCTACTCACTGACTGCGAACGGGGAGAGAAAGAGCGCCAAGCGCCGATCCCTGTTTCGCTTTGCCCTGTCTGGGCCGTCCAGCGCATGTGAGTGTACCAGCTCACTGTATTTTGCCAGAGAGTGACTTGCTCTGCTGACTGAGACACCAAGAGATGTCAACGTCGACAAGCCAAAGTCAAGAGTCCAAGACTGTGGCTACGGAGGCCTGCGCTGTACTTTGCATATATATGTAAGATAGTAAAATTGTCCAGTAAAATAAGAGAAAATAAGGTGCTAGCCGCTTCGCCCCCTCGTTCCCAATGGACTGTTTCTTGCACCTAGAGCCGACCAGAGCCCACCTGGAAGGGCTGGAATGTGCTCCAAGAGAGTTGCAAGATGGCTGCGGACGGTCTAGCGTCTTGTGGTGTCTGTGGAGTGGTCTGGCCTTATTTATTTTACAAGAATACGGACACTAGCAGCCGCTGTCGAGTCATCCGGCTGGCAGCCCCTGAGTGCAGCGCGTGACCACTTTCTTGCAGTTTTGTGTATCTTTGTTATATATGCTCTAAGCTATGTAGAGCAAGAAAACAGAAGTAAGGAGGGGCCAGCCAAGACGTGATACCAAGATTTCAGGAGATGGCCTGGCTCATGATAAGATACGGAGTTGATAAGAGAGAAAGAAAGAGAGAAAGAGAAAGAAAGACGGCACAGCTGTCTACAAGAATCAAGAGCCAAACATTTATTGGCCTACAGCATCTGCAGGACTCTGCCGTGAGAGACCAACGGGCACATATGGGTACCATTTCAAGCCGCAAGCGGTGTATCGTACGATGATTCAAGTGGATATACGCCTTGAAAATCTCGAGAGGAGTATATTAGCTAAATTATCAAGGTGAATAGTGACAGAGTAGAAGACGCAGCATGCAAGGCAGTTGTGGTAAAGCTATACGCAGCATGCATCGGCATTGGATGTCGGAAAGAATAAGAATACGCGACGGGAAGCCGGTGCTGACGTTGGTCTGCGACTTACAAAGGCAAGACAACACAGCCAGAGAGCCAAATAGCCGAGACCTCATCTGAACCGACTTTGTCGCTGATCTTACGTTGTGCACCGCCAGCTCGACAGCTTGTTGCAGCTTGTTGCATCTTGTTGCATCTTGTTGCAGGACAGCATGACCTATCGCCTGACGTTGTTTGGTCACTGATCAGCGCATGCGCATGCTGGCTGGTTATCTTGCAAAAACAAATGTAGAGGATCCAGAGTGAGGATCTGTTTCATTGTTTCACTGTTTCACAGATGGCTTCACCGCATAGTTGCCCCCTGCCTGCATCGCCTCGCATTCACCTTGCAGGCTACTTCGTAAAGAGCGCAGACACATGGCGGGAGGCGTCTCTCTCGTTGGCCATTGTCGTTGATTGATTACTCTTATTGACCTCTATATTTTGGCACATTCGCCCGCCGAGCTCGGATCCGACAAGAGACAGGGCTTTCGCAATCGTTGAGACATATCATAACATCGATAACACGATAACACGATAAAATCGATAGCTCGACACTCGCTACGGTCAAGATTTCACACCGGTATGGGTCACACTCCTGCCGCTATGCAAAACTGAACCGTTGAACCGCCACAGACTGAGATATGACCAATATGTTCCATCCAAGCTCCCGTCCTCCTAAACCCATGTATGCATAAATCAATCACGGTGGCCAAAATAGTAAATTATCGAAAATAAAAATTCAATACATAAAGATGTGCTCGCAGTTATCTATAACATCTCACATTTCTACTCAAAAGTCTATAACTTGCTCTCGGGCTTCAGCAGCGCCAGCTTGGACCGCAGCGTTTCCTCGGCTTCCTTCTCAATGCGCTTCACCAGCACATCGCACGTGGGAATGTCGTGGATCAGGCCAATCACCTGGCCGGCCGTCCACACGCCGTACTGAGGGTCACCATTGATAAACACCTGCCGGCCGCGCGCTCCGCTCACAAACGGTGCAATCTCGGCAAACTCGCCTGTCTTGCTCTCCGTCTCGACCTTGATCGCCTCCTCGGTCACCTTGTTGCGGTACAGACGCGTTGTGTTGCGCCACCGCCGCATCACCAGCGACGTGTCCGTCTCCTGTGCCCGCACAATCTCCTCCTTGATGTTCTGGTGGATGGGCGACTCCACCGTGCACATGAATCGCGTGCCCATGTTCACGCCCGCGGCGCCCAGGCACAGCGCCGCCGCCAGACCTTGGCCGTCGGCAAAACCACCCGACGCGATAAACGGCACCTTGAGCGACTGCCGCGCGCGGCTCAGCAGGATAAAGTTGGTAATGTCCGACTCGCCGACGTGGCCGGCGCACTCGAAACCGTCAATCGATAGGAAATCAACACCGAGCTTGACAGCGCTGATGGCGTGGCGGATGGACGTGCACTTGTGCAGCACAATGATGCCGGCCTTTTTCAGCTGCGTGATGACGGGGCCGGGGCTGTTGCCGGCAGTCTCGACGACGCGAATGCCCTCGTCGATAATGGCCTGGGCGAAGGCGGCGTAGTTTGGGGGCACGAGGGACGGGAGAAGGGTAATGTTGACGCCAAACGGCTTGCTGGTCATGGTGCGGCAGCGCTTGATTTCGGCGCGCAGTTCTTCGGGGGTTTTGAAGATGAGGGCGGTAATGAGACCGAGACCGCCGGCGTTGGACACGGCAGAGGCAAGCTCGGCATAGCCTATGAGAGTCGGTCAGCATGGGCTGTCACATGTCAAAGCGGCGCATTGGCGATGTTGAGGGTTTGAAGGCAGCTTCAGCCATCAAATGTGTAAATGTAAACTCACCGACATGCATCATGCCGCCCTGCACAATGGGGACTGCAAAAGATGTTAGCTACTGTTCTTGGTAGATTGTAGTAGAGATGGTTGCCAAAGGACCAAGCTCCGTGACGTCGGCGCGTCGATAGTGTAGCCCGACGACGGTGGCATGTGCAATGATGACATACCTGTAATCCCCAGCTTGCGGGTGAGCTCAGTATCGAAAGGCATCTTGTGTGCGTGTGTTGATGCGAAAAAAGTGTGTATGGGGAAGAAAGAAGGGAATAATGAAGAGAGGAAGAGAGAAGAGGAGGAAGAAAGAGTGAAAGGGCCGAGAAACTGGAAAAGGGACGAAGAGGATTAAGTGTCTCAAATTAGCACAGAGAACGCCAGTGAGTCGGCCGCAAACGATGCAAAAGACCTGACTAGATGGAGAATGACAGAATGGCAGGATGGCAGACAGACTGATTAATGATCACGCGGCTCTTTCCTCTTTCGTCGTTCTCCTGCGACTCCGCGTCTCCCTCTCTCTCCTCAGCCCAAGGTCACCCCCGGGCCCCGTGAAAGCGTGCCCCATCGGCTTATGGGGTACATACCGAGGTCCAGGTGCCCCCAAGATTGCGGAGAAAGCACCAAAAGCGAAGCCCCAAATGCTTTGCCTCGCCCCAAGCTTGGGGTCCACTTTTCTCTTGGGAGCAGCCGACGGTATGGAGTCCACCTGCCCATAGTTACGGCAGTCGATGCGATAGCGAGCTGAGTCTAAAAAGAATGGCAGCTGATAGCAGCTGACTCATCAAGCCCATGACAATGAGCAAGCTGGCAGCCTCGTGTGACGACATGCAACTCTCACGGTATTTTGTCCTCGTTTGGCATTATGAAACAGTCGAATGCATTTTCTGCCATATTTATAACGCATTCACCAAAGTAAAGACATGTCCATCTCTGTTCTTATTCGTACGACCGCGTCTCCGGCCGAGTCGGCATCGCCGCGTTCCTGTTCGTGATGCATTGGGCTTCACCCAAGGAGACAAGGAGACATCACATGAGGCTTCTAGAAGAATTCATGTAGATTACAGAATATTTTTGGTGATTTTAATTGTTTACTGTTGGGCCAAGGCAGCTTCAACTATATTCAATACCTCGAGCTTTTACAGTTATCAAGTGTCTCCGGAAATGAACAACGACAAAAAAGAATAAACAAAAATGATATGGAGACGAGGTTGTCCTGAGACTCAATCATTCAATTATGTAGCCGCCATCATATATTGACATGTAGATTTTGACGCAAGAAATTTCCAACTATCAAAGTTGTTTTTCTTTGATATGAGTCCACCTCGCCCAAGCTCGAGACCTTGCTTGTTACATCTTTTCTGATAGCAGCAACACCTGCATCTCGTACAACTTGTACAGCTTCTGTCACATTTGCCCCAACTCTTCCACAGCAGAGGCTCTGTCTGAACGGAGTGTCATTGTTTGTGCTGTTCTGGGTTATCCTGCAGACACCAGACATCAGACATCAGACACATTTGATCTGTCCCACAACGGAATAAACTCGTGCCATGATCTTCAGATCTACACTTATACCTAAATTTCCCTGGACGTACCCCAAGCCTGCCACTATCATCCTCCTGGATGGAAGGGTGGGTTGCACTTGGGATCTGGTCCGGGCAGATTTCTTTGAGATGGAAACCCGCTCCGAATCCTACATCTAGACGTTTGCCTTGATGCTCTGCTAAACATTCTTATTTGATGTACCCTTTCATCTTTTATCTGCATTAGGGCCGTGTCAGTCATTAATGCGATCTATTACTCCTTCCCGCTGCCTTACGCCCAGGATGACAGATAACACTTGCCACTGCAACCGGCGTTGACATGTCGTGATATATTTCCCTTGATCTTCTGCAGTACTATCTTGTATCTCATATGGTCAGCATGCATTTCCCTCTGATACACTGCTTCTATACTTCTGCTGCTCGCATGTGCCTCTGCTTCTGCCTCGACATATTGGTGCATCAAGTCATATGGGCATTGCCACTTTCGTAAACATTAATATTGAACTATATAAATTTATACACCTTTCGTGCGTACTATTCATTTTTGTTGCACTTGTGATTACTAGGTGCGCTATAGAAATTCTTGCAGATATTGTTAATGAACAAGGCGACCTTTAAAATATACCGTCTTGTGCTTGCTATAGTCGCCGCCTGCTTCTTTCCTATCTTGTAGATACTCTGGAGACACTGTCGCGCTGCTCTTTCCGAAAATATACGGCCCCGAGTATACAGTCGTTCCTTCCATACTCGGTTTCGTCTACAGTGCACCTTCCTTCGCTAAAGACCGCTCCTGCCGTTAATGTGGCTCAGTGGTTCACCTGACGGCCTGTTCTTTCCCATTCAGGATCACGTACTTGTCACGCACTTGTTGCACATGCCCCTATATTCTTGTCCCATCTCCTGATTTGTCCTAGACTTCTCCTTCATCCTTTCATCCTTACATTCTTCCATCTTTCTATAGATAGTACACAATAACTCACTCTGCCTATATCCCATGTCCCAATACCTCCCAATATTTTCCGAGGTGTGGTGGTCTCGTTTATCCCCTCCTTTACATATGTTTACGTCCATTCCATCTGCGCCTACTGCATACTGTGTAACACATCCACACGACCAGATGACAGACGAACGACGTTGCCCTTCCCAAGGTCGAAATGACAGCAACACCTGCGAGGCAACCTCAGTGCCACCAGCTAGAAAGAAGCAGTGCTACCCGACCCTCCACCGTACTTTTGTCAAGTCGTACCTCGTCTCATCTCTGTCTTCTGACAGTTGACATCCGTCTTTTGACATCTGCCTTTTGACATCTATCTTTTGACATCAATTTGCCTGTCTGTGTTCCTTGTGAGCCAGCCACACGGTGGCTTCTCCGCCAGATGCATACTGCCTATTTGTCGCCCATCGACCATCAAGCGCTTGGATGTTGGCCAGTGCTACACAGGTATCGCATGATATGTCATCTCTATATGGCGGCAAATTGTTCCGTGGTCTTTAACAACTCACGGATAGCTGACTGTACACAGGCTGGAGCTCACGGTGTCTCCTTTCACACGCCTCCTCGCGCCTCCTTTCTTGCCTCCTTCATCCGATACCAAAGCCCAGAGTTGCCTGACTGCAGCCATACTGTAGCCTAAGACTTGTTTGCAGTTTGACTGCAAGGGGCGCTCGCAAGGCAACTCACGGCTCAAATGGTGGGGGGGTTCGCCCCTTGTCTTCGGCTAGGAGAACGATCGTTCAGGTCCCAATGACCTGCATGATCTTTAACCAAGCCTTCAAGCCTTGTTCTTACCATCGCGGACACCTTTACAGTGGGCCAGCTGGCACTTCTTATTGCTTCCTGGGATGGACTGGTCTGGCCTGCCTGGACCAGCGTCATTTTCTGTGGACATAGCCGCAGTAGTCTGCATCCGGTGTAGATGTATCGCCGGCAATGCCAGCAAGGCGGTTAAAACAACGCACCCAGGTAGTCTCTGGTATATTTGCTGGCAGGGCTAGCCAGAGACACAGCATCAAAAGCAAGGCTTCCTCTGACTTTGGCGCATATACGAGACGTCAGCGCGCGTTCACATGTGTGAGAGCCCCCATGTCCGGCATGCCCTATATGTTCTGCCTAATAGCGGCCTTACATGATACAACGCCAAAATCAGGCCCGGAGGCGTCGAGTACATACCCGGGTGTGCTAATCTGGCAATTTTCTATTCGTCCATGTTACGCAAAGAAGTTTCTAGTCATACGATCAACGATCGAACAGTCGCGAGCCAGTCAACTACTGAATTATATTACGTCGTCACAGTTATTCAACAAAAGAGCTCCAAATTTTAGCTTCGGCGACGATCACAACGAATCAATGACACGGGCGCACGCTATGCCAATGCCTTCAATGCGGCGACTATCTTTTTCAATTTTTATATACCATCGCTAATTGAATGACGCATCTTCCGTGTCTCCGAGCACAAAAAGTGAGACATCGGTCTATCAAAACTACACGAACGGGATGCATCCTGCATTGAGTTTGAACTGCCAGCAAGCTTTCATAGCCTCGATGATAGACATCGAGACGTCCACGTCACTCAGCGTCAAAGAGCTTGCCAGACTTAATATGCAGACAGATGATACCAAGCAGAACAACAACACTTTTTAGTGACTAGAAAAGGGTGTGGTGAGGTGTTGGCTCTCACTGCATTGGCTACCTATGCTTCAAATTACTCACACCGCACTATTCTTCGGGGCTTGTTTGATTTTAAGATAACCATTCTCACGCTAGTTCCATGTTGCATGTCTTCATCGCTAACAATCTTACTTTGCATAGATATTCCTACGCCTTATGGCTGTGCCCCTCGGGGAGCTCTTGCCCATGCATTGCTAGTGGCGGAGCTGCACCGTCAATCCTCTTGCGAGACCAATGCCCAAACTCACCATCAAAAGGGCGCCTATCAGCATACCAACGCACATAATATTGCCCAACGAGCGACTCGGACGCTACCCGAAGGACGGGATGAGGCTTTTCTATTCACATGGGGGTGAATTGGTAGGTACAGCGATGGTGCCTTACTCGTACATTTCGACACCGAACATGGTGTGTAATACTGTGATTGCGTTACCACCCCTCCCCCCTTCTCTCCACGCCAATCTTTTGAGTGTTCCTTTCAGAATCCTAACAAAGTCTACAGAGTGCATGCAGAATACAGGCCCTGAAAAAGTTGTCGCTTGCTGTTGTTTTGCATAAGACGAGCATCAAAAGTGGGGTTGCACAGCTTCCAGGTTAACTTTCAAGATGCATCTACATCACCAGACGATATGCCCCTGTCTGTGTGGAGGCAGCAAACGAACAAGAGACCGCATGTGGCAGTTTTTTGGAGAAGGGGCCAATCAGCATGGCTCCCCAATGGAAGCGAAGCAAGTCGTCAATCTCGAAATCATGATTGACTAGAAATCCAGTATTTCCATCTTGGACCTGCAGCTGAATGTCCTATGGGAATGGGATGTTCAGAGGTCGAGCAGAAGCAAGTAAAAAGTAAAGAAGGTGCTAGATGGTCTGACACCGCCTATTTTCAACCATTTCAGACAGTTCAACAATTTCGACAATCTTGACAAAAGAAAACAGATACAACATAAATACGAAGCCAACGCTTTGCTGTTCATGGTATCATGTGCGGTGCTATATGAAACCTGCAAGCATCCGCCTCGAAATGAGAGGCCTATTACTGCAAGCTCCTTCCTAGGACAACTGCGAAATGAACATATCATGCAAGCAAAGCTGAGTTTGATTTCTGTCTTGTATTAGTTTTGATTGATCTATTTTTTCTGATTGTTCTCCTTTCTTTTCATTACTTTTTTCCTTTTTTGTTTTCTTCTTCGTGCTGCTGTCTTGAAACACTGCTTACCCAAGTTTCCTAACTGTCGTATCATTCTCCACCAGGCGTCAATCACTGGAGAGGAGCAATGGAAACAGAGAGGCGCTGTTGCATCCTCGCTTCCGCTGGAGAGTTATTATATTTCCATTCAACCCACGGCTAATACTTTTCAACGGTTGTTGTGTTACACCGAACCCCAAACGACAAGGAGTATGATGCCTCTTCTGCTTACACCAGCGAACGCAAAGGGTGGCAATATGCACTTTTGTTGGTGTGTTTTATCTCTTTACATGTTTGTGTATTATGTCTGTTGGTATCCTCTTCCTGCACAGTCAATATTTGTCTTGCATCCAGGTCAGGTTGCAAGATGACAGATAGAAATCCTATCCGCCGTGTCCACAGGACAACGACCGCCCTGAAAAGACACAAGTGCTGTTGTCACAAGAGGTGCAAGTATTCCTTTTCATTATCCTTATCCGTTTGCTGTGTCCGCATTCTCCGCTTATTATTTCCCATGGGATCGCGGCTGAGTGTCGTTGTCTGATGTCCTAGGAGCCAGGCAAAAGAACAGCTCATGGCTTGCAGCCCACAGCCCACAGTTTACAACTTGCAGACAACTTTCAGCTTGCAGCTCGCAGCTATTACAAGGCGAGCCTGGCTCCTGGCTATTAGAGCTGACAGCGGCTGTCCGTCTTAGGTGAGGCGCTCTTTCATGATCGGCCAGGTGCCATGCTGTCGTTTGCCAGGGTCGGGCTCGGCTGTGGGAGGTCTCGAAGCGAAGAGAAGTACAAAAGCGATGGAGAAAAAAGAACTGAAAAAAGAAAAAGAAAACAAAAGCATTTTATCTTACCAACCTGCAGCGATCAAGGGGTGCAGGACATGGGGTGGCCCGTCTACGTTTGTCTCCCCTCCCGTTGCGATTGAACACAACATGGGAAAGTGTATTACTCTTGCCGTACCTGACTGCCAGCAGCCGCGGCCAAACGAATTGGCACTACATTCAGACATAAAGTGGACGGTGGCATGGTAAGTTCCAAAGGTGCCTAAGGATATGAGGATATATATAAAATAAAAACAATAAATGCGATAAATATAGTGAAAAGAACATAAAAAAAGCTAATTTACAGATAAAAGTAAAAGGCCCAAACGAAAAGGAACAACAGAACTGCAAAACAAACAGAACAAACAAACAACAAAAAAGAAGAAAAAATCAGAGAAAAAAGAAAGAATCGAAAAGGGGGAGAGCGAGGAAAAGAGATAGAAGCACCCCACAACACCATGCGTGCATTAGACGAGTGCCACGACTATGAAGTATATGTATTTCTCGTCTCTCGTCTCTTGCCTCTCGTCTCTTGACTCTTACCCAAAGCTCTAGAAGGATATATAGACCCATCGTCGACCTCCTACTCTCTCCTCTTCACAACTCAACCTCACAACACAACTTTCCAAACTCTAAACTAAATTCCTACCTCAGCTCCTTCACAGCTAACATCTCTGTTTTCTTCCATCTGATCACTGCAACGCTCGCTGACTCTCGATACCACCTCTACTATCTGTTTCAGCCTTTACCATCTTTAACACCTCTTGCAACCTTGCAACTTTCATCACACTTGATCGAGTCACATCATCACCAGCTTTCTATATTCTATTTCTATTTCTATTTTTATTGTCTACTTTCTATTTTCTATTTCTGTTTACAACTTGATCCTGTGTGATATAAGCTTTTCAGTCTTCTTTTACACCTAGTCCCACAAATCACAAATCACAAATAACACCAGCTCTTCACCATGGCCGGCTCGTCTTCTTCGTCTTCCTCTTACACTCCTTCCAAGAAGTCTAGTAGCTCGCAATGGCAAGACAGACTCGTCGGTATGATTCAAGCCACCTCCCAAGTCAGCATTTAGATCTAAAACAGCTTGCTAACAATGGAACAGAAGCCTGCCGCGGCTACAACATCGAGGCCCCGAATTTCCAGATTTTCTCCGATAGACGCGGTAAGCAATAGCAATCCAACAGCACACCTTTTTTTTCTTAATTCTTTTTCGGATTCCTCGAAAAATCATCGCCATACTAACTATAAAAAGGTGGCCGCACAGCCTGGTCTAGCCGGGTGTCCATCTATGGTTCAGTCTTTACCGCACGGTACTGGTACGATGGCAAGAACATCAACAACGCCAGAGAAGACGCGGCCGAGATGGCTGTGACCTGGCTGACTGGGGGCTCGAACCCGAACTCGCCCTCCAATTCCCGTGCCGGGTGGTGAAAAGTTGAAGAGACCTTGTTCTAAAAATTACCGCTGGCAACCATCGACAAGGAGCCTACTGCACGACATGGGACATGGTATAGAGTGTGCTTCTCATCCGTGCCCCCCCTTGGTAATGCTATGACCCCAGGGTACCTCTCTAAGGAGTCTTGGGATCCTCGACGTCTGCCATCATTTTTTCGGTTACTTTTTCCTTTCACAAGTGTTTTTCTATATGTGTTTTTTTTTTTTACGACCTTCTACATTTGTGTTACTTACTTTTTCTCTCCTTTTCTCGGCCAACCTACGGTTTCAAGTACTTTTCGGATTTCTCTTGGTTTCTTTTTTACTCTTCTTTTTCGATAATTTTTGTCATTTGGTTATTTTTTTTTTGGTTATTTTCATTTCTTTATCGGATTTCAATTTTTGGGTTCTTCTTTCCAACCTCGCTCATACATTTTCCGTCTTCGCTTTTGGTTATTACCTCGCCTTTTGTTACTTTGCTTATTGCTTGCCAGTCTCTCTTGTACGATAGCATACACATCATTTTTTGGATTGTGTTGAACATGTTCAGGGGAAAAGGTGCAAGGTCTGAAAAGTGAAATAGAGGAGATGGGATCTGCCGTCATGGGAAATGGGAAATGCACATTGGTTATGGCGGTGCAAAGTGGCCTCGGGTTCCCTTGGAACTGGATATTGGGTTATGATACTGTTGGGTTTATGTCTTAAACGTCAGGCTAGTTTTTTCTTATTGGGTTTCTATATGGTACGTCTTGTGTCATGATTTGAATTCTTCGTGTTCTTTTCGGTCTTATCATACTAGTTGATTTCTATTTTGCAATAATTGAATCTCTGATTTCTGCCAATATTTTATGCTCTACAATCTACAATCTACAATCTATAATCTATAATCTATAATCTACTGGAAACAATAGCCGAGAGTGTCTGTTGGGCTTTATTTGTGCTACTCTATTCGTTTGTCACAATCTTGGGTACACAAGACTAGAAGCTGCTGAAAGCCATTTTGAATTATGAGGTGTTGGGTTTTCACCTGATAGCGGCTCAAGGCTCGCTCTCATCCAGCTTTTAATCAATCGACAAATTAATTAATCAATATACCCTGCGTGTCAGACGACGGCGTTGGTTTCGTATGGGAAGCACGGGAAATAAAAGCAGAAACAAGAGGAAAGGAGGACACGGGACCATGGAAAATAAACGATGATTTACAGATCAAATAAACAGTCAAACAGTAAACAGCCAAACAGCCAAACAAAGCCGAACCAAAAATTAAAATTAAAAACAAAGAGACCACACCAGAGACAGCACTACTGCAGTGATGCTCGATTTGAGCGGTGAGAAGAGATTTTATGATGTGTGCTTGCTTCTGCAGCTTCCTTCTGCAGCTTCTGCAGCTTCTGTGATGGCAGGGGATCCCCAAACTAATAACGATAGCCAGCGTTGGACTCCCTGCTTCCGTACCACTGACCATCGACCGGAGGCCCGTCTTCTATTCCCCGAACGACTCTTAGTGCGATATTCCAAGACTTGCTTGATGTACGGTGTATGCTTATTGCTACGCTGTCGTATGTTTCTGGCGGCCAGGCCAAACACCAAACATCACACAACCAACCCCCTGTGCTCTGCCCGTTGTTCCCTGCTCCCGGCCCCATCCAGTCCAGTCAACGACTTCAGCCCTGTCGATTTTGCGTATTTATTTTATGTTTTTACTTGCCAGTGATTTCTAACAGTGTCTCCCTTGCTCATTTTTTTCTTTCTTTTCGTATTTGAAGTTACGGTGAGGCTTTCTTTTGAAGAATTTTTGTCTTCTTTTTTCTCTAGACATTTCGTTTTTTTCTATATCTTGACTTTGTGACCAAGTCGAAGCCTCCATGTCAGCCTCTCGTTCTCGTTACCTTCAACGTCCCATCTACACTGTGACAACGTTTTACAGCCTGTATTATTTTTGAATTTCTCTAGCTTTTCTGCTTGCTTTTTTGTTCTTTCCTTTTTTTTCTTTTCTTGTTTGCTTCATTGCTTCTTTGGTTATTTTCTCGGCTCCTAAGCAACATGACCCGGTGTTTGGTCTACACCGTCGATCATCCTCTAGTCTACACTCTGATAGTGCTAGTCTCTGCAAACGCCTTGGGTCCGTAGGTAAATTCCCACCTGAAGTGAAACCGCATGACCAGAGGATGAAGCCCCTGCGAGTAAAATATATCATGGGAGGCAGGAAGAAGAACAGAATAATCAGGAGAAGAAAACAAGAGAGTAAATCTAATACGCCACATCTCCTTATATCTTGCCCTGCCTGCGGGCCTGGGTTCACCTTATTTAAGATACCATCTGAAGTCGAGTGAGAAACCGTTACAGGGGCCTACAGGCCGGTAAAGTACAAGTTCTGTCAGGCGATGCCGATTTTGAAAGAGAGAAAACGAAAGAAAGAATATGACCCAAGTCACAAGACCATCTCTGTCGCTCTCAAACGGAGTAAATGTTTAATATTCAATATTCAATATTCAATATCCAATGGCTATCTGACAGTGGGGGCGTCAGAGATATGCAACCGACATATGCAATGTACAGTATGTGAGACATTGCCTCCAATAAAATGTATATATGAGATACATAGTCCGTACAAAAAGACGACAGAAAGAATATGCATTAGGGAGCTACGGACGGCCCCCAACATGTGCTTCTAGCTGCGTGAGACAGACAGCGTTGTTTCGTGTTAGTCCCATTTTCAAATCAAAGTTATCAGCGAGGATCATCTTGAGAAACAAATTGGGGAATATTCTCTACTTATTCCATTCTCTCAGGTAATGCCGATAGACCCGTCGGTGATCAACATCGTTTCGTATCAACCCCACCTGTGTCGCTTTCTCTTCTCTACATAATATATTTAATATAAGTATGGTACAACCCGAACAGCATCAACGCATTTGAATGTCTACGTCGCCCCCTCTGTTCATCAGCCAGCCGCGTCTACCCCTCCCAAGTGACCACTGCTTATAATTGTCTTTTGTTTCTTTTCATTTGCTATCGGTCTCTGTCCAGGTCAGCGTATCATTCGTCCCTGGCACCCCTCTTGCTCTGCAGATGCAGATAATCACGAGACCTGTGGGGTATGTCTGTGTATAGTTGTGTATAGTTGTGTATATTTTGAGTTTTCAATGTATTTCAGACACCAAGAATACAAGCAAGTATATGTCTCCATCACTACTCTGTAGTTAGATGCAACAAGACGAAGGACGACATTGAAAGACGGCGACATGGGGGTCATGCATTAGGCGATCAGCAAGCTGGCAAATAGGATGCTTGCACTGGCTTTTGCTCATCTCACTTTATCTTTTAGTCTGTTCCTACATACATATATCACTCTTAGCCCAGCAAGCATTGCGGCCTTTATTTCAAAGAGGTTTATCGTATTTTAGTCTTCGACAACAAGAGTGATTGTGTTTCTGCCAGACTTGGCATGTATCGTCCATCCATGCTGATAGTGCATCTCATATGCCGTTCCATATTATATAATTTATGCCACTGCCACAATCTAGTCAGGGTATTACAATGCATACGCTGGGCAATATCAATTGCCATCAATAGTTGTCCTACTGATGCAATTGCACGACGTTTTGTTAATCTCCAAATGTGACACAGCATGTGATTGTTTCTTTGTTCTTCTCGCTGTCTTCCCTGCTTCTCTGCTGGTTTTCACTTTCATCTTTCCGAAACCTCAGTACAGAGTAAGACATCCGCCAATACCTTCCTTGTCCATGCTTACCGTCTGCGTCCAACAAATCGTAGGCATACAAAAGATGACCATACAAATGGGAACCTGGATCGGTGAGGCTTTGTGACTGCAATTATCTGTAAATTTGTACAAGTAATATGCAAGTTGAACAACCTCACCCAACCAGAGACGACGGCGATGCCGCCGAGGGACTGTGTTGATACTCGTCTGCACACCGAGTTTTCTATGGACATGCTGTCTTCGTTTCCGACAAGGAGCTTCACATATGCTACAGCAGCATTTGTGTTCCGCAAGATTGTTGTGCACGGCAAGAACTGCACAATGAAACAATATTGACAAGACGGTGAGTCTAGTCTATCAATCAATCAATCAATCAATCTGTTGGAAGATGACGACAGGCGAGCTGCGTCATGTTTCACACGTTGTGTTCCACTGCGTCGATTGTTGGAGATACTTTTATTGATATTGATATTGATATCGTGGATAGAAACAAACGAGGCAGTAGTTTGTGTATAAATGAAACGAAACGAAACGAAATGAAATCGGGAAATAAATTATCAAGGTCACACACATTCATTCTGATGCTCTCATCTACAGCGGTACTAGTACTAGCTTCAGCGGCCTGCGGGTAGCGGGAGCCTCCGAAGTTGTCTGGGGTCGGGGTAACGAGCCAAAGGACGAGAGGACGTAGAAGCCAACCAATGAAATGGCCGAATTGGGTCCACCCGGACTAACAGTATTCCGGCCGAGGGGTACTGCAATTCGATACTGTATTACTGTACTACAGACTGAAGCTCCCAATTAGGCAGGCGGTGGAGAGTGCTCAGCGCCAGTAGGTGAGGTACAGGAACGGCCAGCGAAAATTAATTGAATTAAAAATTTCGGTCGCGCGACTTGACCTCGGTGATTGGAAGCAACGACGGCCACCGACGACACACGGCGGTATACTGTTTCTACACGTACGACGAGAAACACAAAGACTGAAATCCCATTCACGCACACATTATCATGTCGTCAGCTCGGATGGTGCCGCTCTGGCGGAGCACCGGCCGGTGCCTTGCTCTCCGGCCCCGGTTGGCAGCAACGTCGGCCTCGGCAGCACTCTCCAAACACCTCTCCACGGTATCGGCATCGACGGCCATGCCGGCACGCCAGTCAATACTCCAGCGGACCTCTATCATTCCCGGCTCCGTCCGTGGCTACGCAGACGATGCACGGGAACCTTCACAAGCCGATGCTGCTTCATTATCAACAACACCATCACAATCACAATCTACACCTCCCTCCACTTCTACATCAACACCCACACAAGCAACGCCTGCGACAGAAACTACGGCCCGCTCGTCGGCAGATGCTCTAGCAAAAGCGGCCATCTCGACAGGCCCGAGCCTGCCGTCAAACGAGCTGGCCCTGCCCTCGGAAGACGAGAACCGTGCTGCCCTGCAGCAGCTGGCCGCCCTGTCCTCGGGCCTGGCGCCCTTTGACGCCGAAGTCGTCGGCCACAACTTTGGTCTCAGCACGGCCTCGACGCGTGCCGCCATCCTGCCCGAAGATGCCGACGAGCGCGATGCCGCCGATATGGCTCTGCCCGTCTCGCCCCGGCTCCAGGAGCGCTACGATCCCGTCATCCACCAGGTCACCCGTCTCATGATGCGCGACGGCAAGCTCGCCAAGGCCCAGCGTGTATGTTTTAGTGAATCATTTTTATAAAAGTCCAAAATCGTAAATCTAACCTTGTAGGACATGGCTACTGTGCTCAACTTCCTGCGCTCATCGTCGCCGCCGACGCTGAACCCGTCGCGGCCGCTGCTGCGCGGCCACCTGCCCGCCAGCCAGCTCCCCCTCAACCCTGCTTACTACTTGCAGCTCGCCATCGACTCGGTGGCGCCGCTGTTCAAGATCCGCAACGTCGCCGGTGCGGCCGGTGGTGGTCGGTCGCTGCCCGTGCCCACGCCTCTGGCGCTGCGGCAGCGGCGGCGCACGGCCTTTATGTGGCTGCTGGACAGTGTCAAGAACAAGCAGTCGCGCGGCAGTGGCCGTGGCCAGTTTGCCACGCGTGTGGGCGAGGAGATTGTGGCGATTGCCGAGGGCCGGTCGAGCCTGTGGGAGAAGCGGCAGCTGGTGCACAAGCTGTCCACGACCTCGCGTATGAACGCCGGTCTGACGGGCAAGAAGAAGAAGTTCGCCGTCAAGGTCATCTAAGGGTGATCCAAGGAATACGGTCTCAAGGACTTGCCAATACAGCTGTAATATTGTAACTTTTATATTCAACGTAAAATCCAGCATCAATTTAAAGATAAAAAATTGTAAATATACTGGGGTGATCACAGCATAAAGTACAATGATGACACTGCCGACATGCTTTTCTTATTAAAGGTTCATATAAAAGATTAGATGAGAAATGATATATTTTACCATGAAGCTCGTAAACCAAGGTGATAATTATACATGAGAAAACCTATAAACTAGAAACTTAAAAGCAAACAACAAGCGGTATTTCTTGGACGTGCTCCGTCTTTACAAGAAAATCCAACTGTTTTGTACACCGATTACCAAACATGCTTACTCGGCAACCCAGACGGCAGCCATGCCCATGCCCGTGCCAATGCACATGCTGGTCACGCCGACCTTTTGGTTTGTCCGGCGCAGCTGGTACAGCAGTGTGGACACCTGGCGCGCACCTGTGCAGCCCAGAGGGTGGCCAAAGGCAATGGCACCACCCAGGGGGTTGATCTTCTCCTGCGGGATGCCAAGCTCGTTGGCGCACCACAGGCACTGGCTGGCAAAGGCCTCGTTGATCTCGTAGATGTCGACATCGTCGCGCGAGATCTGGGCCAGGTCAAGAGCCTTGGGGATGGCCTTCCACGGGCCAGCACCCATCAGCAGAGGGGGCACACCGACAATCGAGGCGGCAACGTACTTGCCCAGAATGGTCTGGCCGAGCTTCTCAGCAGTCGAGCGGCGCATCAGCAGGACGGCGGCGGCACCGTCAGAGATCTGCGAAGCATTACCGGCGTGGATGCTGCCGTCCTTGGCGAACGAAGCCCGAATCTTGCCCAGCGACTCGGCAGTGACACCGGGGCGAACACCGTCGTCACGGTCGACAGTAATGGTGCGGGTCTCGCCAGTCTTGGGGTCCTCGTACTTGACAGTCTGGGGCACGATCTCGTCATTGAACAGGCCGGCCTCCTGGGCCTTGGCAGCCTTTTGGTAGGAAGCAGCAGCAAAGGCGTCCTGGTCCTTGCGCAGAATGTTGCGGTCCTTGGCCATCTGCTCAGACAGCTGGCCCATGGGGACCTTGCAGTTGGCAGCCTCGGGGTGGGACTCGAGCAGCTCAGAGAACTCGGCAACGGCGCCAGGGCCGTACTGGGTGCTCATGCTCTCGACACCGGCACCGATACCAATTTCGATCATGCCAGTCTTGATCTGGTTGGCAATGTCGACACAGGCCTGAAGACCAGACGAGCACTGACGGTTGAGGGTGCGGGCAGCAGTAGAGGTAGGGAAGCCAGCAGCGAGGACGGCAGCGCGCATCTCGGTGGCACCACCGCCGGGGGCCAAGACGGTACCGACGACAACATCCTCAACCAGGGCAGGGTCGATCTTGGAGCGGTCAAGGATGGCCTTGAGGGCACCGACAATCAAGTCGGAGGCCTGGGTATCCTTGAAGCCACCCTTGCCACCCTTGGTGAAGGGCGTGCGCAGGGCAGCAGTGACGACGATATCGTCGGGGTTCTTTTCGAGGAGCTTGGCCTTGCCGCCGGCAGGGCTGCCGGTGATCTGGCTAGAGATGGAGGAGAGGCGGTCGAGGGCTGTGATTCAGTTAGTTTTTGTTTTTGAGGACTCGCGGTATAGAGCAGAAACAAGAGTTGCGAAGCGACTTACCACCCATTGTGATGATTGTGATGATGTGTAGGGGAATAGAAGAGGTATAGAGGTGAGAAGATGGTGAGAAGATGAGATGAGACGAAATGAAATGAATGGGAGTAAAAGAAGAATGAAAGAAAAGGAGAAGAAGAGGAGAAAACAATGCAGAGGCCAGAATATAACAGGAACTAGAGTGTTTTGTAATCGACGGATCAACTGACCAGGGAGGTTGCAGAGAGACAGCAAGCAACAGTGCTACTCCGTTCGCCGTCAGTTGCGAGGCAAAAAGCTTTCCCCATAATACAAAAGGTGCCGAGGCATGCCTCTCCTGCCTCTAAAAGCAGCTGCCCTAGAAACACCCTAAAAACACCGTATTACGGAGCCACTTGCTCAATTCAGCGAGCCAGTCCGGGGATCCGCTGCTTCCCCCAAAAACGCCAATGACCAGGCCCACATTTCCCCGATGACGCTAGTGGGGAAGCGCAGGTGGAAGGGGGAGAGAGACTCTTCTGAACGCGGCTTTCACATGTTTGGAGTAAGACACATGGAGTTTTTTGTCTGAAGAGGAGAAGGAAGGTGCGACTGGCTGTATGCATGGCACGCATGGAAGCAGCGATCTCCTTCCATGTCGTCGACTCTATCGCCACATTGAGACTTTTCTATTCTTCTCGTGCTTATATAAGCCATAGCAACCTGCTTCCGGCCTTGGATTGAGATTGTAAGAAACGTGCTTAGTCGGTGAATAACCAGAGTGTATTGGCATTCTGCAGCCTGCTACACCATTCGACGTCATTCTATCTAGGCCTAATTTTCCAGCGCGGGGCATGTGATTCCTGCGTGCGCCTACCTGGCTCTGCTTAAACACCAAGAGCAGCTCGAGTCCTGCGACCAAGTTACTCAGGATTGTTAAGATAAGTAATACAAAGCAAAGGGCTGCTCGGCTGACCTTTTTACTAGTGATTAGTGACTAGTGACTATTTGATACTATTCTCCGCCACTGGCTGGTCCCTTGCCCATTCCGAGGCATGCTCTCGTGGTCTCTCCCCAGGTTTTCCCCGAGTCTTACTCCGTTTTCTCTATGGGGACAATCAGGGGCAGTCTATTGATGAATGCATTACTCGTTCTCGTTTAAACCTGAATTTGGGTTGAAATTATCAAAGTTGACATATCGAGAATCTCCAGTAAATACTAGATAGTATCGTGTATGGATTACGTAATCATTGACAAGCAAATGCATGATTCTGTGACTGTCTTCACCTCTCCAGAGACTTCCTACAGCGGCTCAAATCCAAGGTAGAGCTGCTTGCTCACAGGGCTCGATGTGATGCTGCAAGTATTAGTATTTGTCGGCGAACATTGTAGACATTCGAAGCGTCTTACCGTTGTGCTGGCTCCCCATACATGTCTTTATCGTCGACAATGTGCGTCTTGAACCGGCAATAGATCATGGCCGTCACTTCTTTCATTTCTGCCGAGTCAGGACCGCTCTAGACTTTATAAGGTTTACTTTAAGCAAATCAACACATACCCTGGACGGCAAAATTGGAACCGATGCACATGCGACCACCAGAGCTAAAGGCCCAGAACTGCCGCGCCTGAGCCCGTCTCAGCTCCTCGTCGGCAGCGCCATCCCCGGACATTGTGGGAGGCAGCCAACGCTTGTAGTGCCACTCGTCGGCCTGAGGGAAGATGCTCTCATCCCGGTGAAGAGTATGCGCCTGCGACGCGATACGGACACCGCCCGGGATGTTGTGCGGGCCGATGCGGCAGCCGCTGGATGGTGTCTGGCGGGGCTGGGGCGTCTCGATCGGTGCATCCAGCCGCAAGGTTTCCATGATCACAGCCTGGAGCACGGGCAGTGAATCCAGCTCTTTGGCGCTGGGGAAGAACTCCGCTTGCGCATGTTCTTGCTGCGAGTGCTTTCTCTTTAGCTGCAGCAGCTCCTCCCGCAGCGCGTCCTGTGCGTCTTGGTGGAGAGACAGCTTCCAGGCCAAGGACGACAGGCCGAGTCCGGTGGTCTCTTGGCCGGCGAGGATGTGGTCAAACAGCTCCGATTGGATCGACAGCTCTGGCTGCTTGATGGCCGTCTCGTAGAGAAGAGAACCTGTGCCGTGCGAGACAGTCTCGCGCTCCAGGTTGGCGAGCAGCGATTGCAGCACGACAGGCTCGTCTTCTGGCTTGTCGACAAGACCGTCATTCAGCTTCTTGCCGTCCTTGATGGCACCCACAAAGGCCATAGCTTTGTCGTACAGAGACGTGTTCCACTCGGACAGCTCCTTGGTGGCCAAATCCACCCATTCTGGATAGGGCGACGTGCGGAAGACGAGCCGCATAAGCTTGGTGAGGCTGGGCACTTCTTGCAGATAGAACGAGGCGCCGTGCCGGTTGAGGTACAGCTGCAGCCAGTGCTCGCGGTAGGCGGCGTTGCGCACAAAGTCGGTGCCGCAGCGCAGGCCATAGATGTAGGCGGCGATAAAGTCCATGCTGGTGGCCATGAAGAGCGAGACCACCTCGAGACCGTAGGGATCCTGGTTCGCGGCGGTCGATGCTTTTAATATTGGCAGCAGCCGTTCCAGCAAGATGATCCGGGCCTGGCTCCGTGCTGCCGGCGACGACTGCATGAATGACTTGGAGTAGACGTTGGAAATCATGCGCTTCCGCAGAGCGTGCTCCTTGCCAGGGACAGTTGAGAACATGCAGGGTACTCTACACGCGTTAGCAAGATGCAAGATGCAAGATGCAAGATTAATCGCGTACATAGGAGGCTTCGACATACCCATAGTTGTCAAACATGCTGTACCAGTCGGTGCGCTCAAAGCCGCCGCCGTAGACGGTCTTGACATGGTCGATGCTGTTGATGCTGAGATCGTGGGGCCCGAGGCGCACAATCGGCCCCCGCTTCTGGTGTGCTTCCAGCAGAGCATCGTTCTCGCTGCCAGTGTACCGGACATGCAGGATCCACAGCGGCGAGATGGCTGACGACCAGTGGGCATTGGGGATGTGGGACAGCGGCGAGAGGTAGAGCGGGTAGACGAGAAGGCGGTAGGCGGCGTAGACGGCCAACGTCAAGGCGGCAATGGGGAGTACCGAGGCCGTAAAGGAGGATGGTGATGCAGTTCCTGGGGATTCCATGTTGGTTGTTTTTTGATATTTTCTGATATCTCGGGGGTTTCTGATGCTCTCTAATTTGTCTATGTCTTCTTATCTATGACTTTTAGAGTCACTCAATCTTGTTGATCCTGATGTAAGTGATGTTGGCGATGTATGAGCACGATTAGAGCATCACGACAATGAGCAACTATGCACCATCGGAATGCAGAAATATAAATTATAAGTAGAAGGCTGCAAATCGTCTACAAAAAAAAGACTCGCATAACAGCGATGAATCTAGCAATATCATGCTGGCACTGCGCAGGTTATGATCACTGATACGAGGTACGACCGACCGTGAGCGACCCCACTTAGATAAATCTAGAAGGTAGGAAACGCTTTGGCTATGTGATGCTATAGCTTTTAGAAGCTTCACGATTCGCTAGTTTTCTAAGTCGCTGTCTTCCAGATCTGAGATAAGATAACCCCCCGCCTAGTTTACAGCCAACAACCAACAGCTAACAGCTAACAGCTAACAGCTTACACCGTGCAGCCTCTCTTATTGGATATGGTGACTGCAGACTGACATCCTCTCTTGCAGGTGTACATTATGTATTGAAAGTCGGTGGTTTTCACTCATTTTTGTAGCTGTGCCATATTTTGGTATCGCAAGTGTTTATATTAATATCTCTCCCTCTTCTAGAGTAATATACTCGCATGTAGACTCGATGCTCTCATAACGTCATCATATATCATGATACAACTAGAACCCTTCTATCACTGTGCCGACACCCTTTTCGCGGGCATACTCGAGCAGGTGAAGCCCAACACTCAGGTCCATCAGACCCAGGCCGACACTCTTGTAAATAACATTGCCCCGCTGCAGCCACCGCGCCTGCTGGTCGTCCTTCTTCTTGCGCCGGTCCACGGACGCCGAGCTGGAACTCCGCTGGTGGTGGCCCTTCTTTGACGCAAGACTACCCAGCAAACCAGACGCCACGCCGCCGCTCGACTTGCGCGCCGGCGACTCTGTGCGGCTGTGGTTGCTGTTGGCGGTACCAGACGCCACGCCGCCGCCATCTTTGCGCGCCGGCGAAGACGACCGGCTGCCTCCGCCAAAGAACCCAGAAAACGGCCGCGAGCTCTTGCGGTGGCCCTCTGACGATTCCTCGCCATGGGATGTTGTGACAATGGTCGGTGTCGGCGGTCCCGAGCTGTCGGCGCCGTAGACAGAGGCCATGGCCGGGCCGTTGAAGCTCAACTTTTCAAACTGGCCGGTTGGCGGATTTGACGTGCTGGGCGATGCCGTGACTGTGGGCGTAGTAACGCCAGCCTCTGCAGATCCCGCGCCCGAGCCCGAGCCTCCAGACAGGCCGGTAGACATAGTCGACAAGGACGACGTCTCTTCTGCGTCGTCTTCGTTCTCAAGGGCGCAGCGCGACAGCATCACAAGCTCGCCCAGCTCGACCAGGTGGCGCGGCGTAAGGCCGGCCTCGACGATCTCGCCGGCCTCCTGGAGTGCGCCATCCAGTGTGTCCACTACGATGACGCCGCCCTCGACGGCGTGCTTGTGGTAGTGCTTTGTGCTTGTCTTGTGAGACGACGCGTCGTCGGCAGAGTCCTTTTTCAGGTTGGTGGCCTGCCGCAGAAGATCAGCCGGCACTTCGCGCATCTGCTGGGTCAGCGACCCGACAGCGACAATCAGGCGGCCCTTGCGCCGGCCGTCGTGGCTCGTAAGAACAGACGCGTCAAACAGCGGCTCGGTCGCCGGCGTGCAGCAGAAAACCACATCGGAACTGCGCAGGTGGTCGTTCATCAGGCGCTCATAGTCGTTGTAGCCCGTCGTGAGGATGCCGAATTTGGTGGCGCTCTTGTCGTTGCCCGTGGTCCAGCCTTCGCGGGCCTTGAGCTCGGGCGGCAGCTGGTGCAGGCGCGCCAAGAAGTTGCGGGCGGAGTCGAAGCGGCGCGTAATGACATTGACGTGGCGGATGGAGGCGCCGCGCAGCAGCAGGGCGAGGCGGACGTGCCAGTAGGCCTGCTCGCCGCAGCCAAAGACGGTAATGTTGCGCACCGAGTCGCGGCGCAGCAGGAGGCAGGCCGAGGCCAGGGCTGTGCGAAAGGCTGTGAGGGTGTCGGCGTGGAGAATGCCAATAGGGCTGCCGGTGTCCGAGTAGAGGGTCAGTGCGCCAGTCGGTCGTGCATGGGTGCCGCATGCTGAGACAGGATCGTCCTTCTTTGCCAGTGTGATGACTGTGCTGTTAGTATTGGGTCTTCTGGCGGGTCTCTGGTCATTTTCTTTGTCTGCCGCTCGTACCTTTCATTCCTATGCCGTCGGCACTGCATGCTGGCATGAAGATGGTCTCCTGCCCCGTCACCGGCGACGTGATGCTTGTGCGCTTGGGCTGCTCAATCTCTGTCGTGCTGGTCTTTCCGCCCTTTCCGCCCTTTCCGGCCGTGATTTGCGTGCCCGTCGAGTATTCGTAGAGTGCATTCTTAAGCACGGTGCGAAAGGCCTCGGCGTCGTCGAGAGTCAGCGTGTTGAGCAGCCCCGCGATCTCCTCATCTTTTAGTATTGTCAGCATGTCGATTCGCTGGTCGTTGATTCGCCGGCGCGTTCTTGTGTGTTCTTGTGTATCAGGTGGTTTTGCTCTTGCAAAGCTTGTCAATGCTTAATTGGCAGTGGTGTGATATTGGCTGTCAATGTCTTGGACAAGTCTCTGTGAAGGAGAGATGGGGGAAAAGACAAAGGGCAGACAGACTCTGCAAAAGCCAAGATGATGGCCAAGATGATGGCCAAGGTAAAGGCCAAGCAGTTGACAGCGCCAAGTGACTACTAGTATCTACAGAGTATTGACTGTCGAGTATTGTGAGTAATGTCGGATACTTTGCGAGCTGCTTGCAAACCGGGCAGGACTACAGAGTAGCAAAAACCAGTAATGATCACGCACTTGGAGCTGGATGCTACACAAAGGCCGGTCGCGTGTTGTAAAGCGAATAAAAGGCTGTAAAAGACAGTAAAGGGCTATAAAAGGTAGTGAAAGGCAGAGCTAGTAGAGGACTGGAAAAAAAGGGTCGCTTAGCGCCTTGTCTACGGAGCCATATACGTAAATACGTAAATTTAGCTGACGTTGTGTGTTTCTTGGCGAGGCAAGAGGTCTAGCCAGGCCTCAACCAAAGGACAAGAGCCGGAGAGCCTGGGCGTGACATAAGCCAAAGTCCGGACGCTCGGCGCCGTGAGAGCCGTTAGTCTTGTGTTTGCATTGTCATATGCTCTTATGTAAGAAACCGTTGAGAATACACCCAAGCAAAGTATGAATCATGGAAGGTGCAAACGACGACACCTGCCTATATCAACATAAAAAGAGGGGCATTTTCTATCGATGACGATTGCAATTGCAGAAAGACAGAAAATAGAAAAATAAAATAAAAGATAGAAAATTCCCCAAAATGGATGCCAAAAGACTGGGGAGCTTGGGGCCCGCCGCGCGGAGTATGGCTGAGTAAACAATGTTGGGGAATGACAGAGATGGAAGGTGGAAGATGAAAGATGAAAGATGGAGAATACAAGGAGGTGGAAGATGGAAGGAATAGGAGAAGCTTATGTAAAGCTGAACGGCAAGGGCTGACGAAGAACAAAACAAAACGGAAAGAGCGGGCGACAAACAACTGCGGCACTGGCTTGGCATTGTGGCTGTTGATTGCAAAGACAAATTGCAGTGTAATACAGAGCGTGCACCGTATCCGAGCGTGATCTCCACGATGGGCAGAAATAATACAGAATGCGGAAAGCGGCCCAGAGGCACAAGGAGGCACAAGGAATCCCAAGGAGTCCCAAGAAGTCCCAAGCCCTTGGCGTGGGACAGGGCAAATCATCAGCCCATACTTTGCGCACAGCCAAGACAAACTGGAATCTGCATTGATAAGATGCTGCCTTTTGTATATACTTATTATCCTAATATAGTCAGGCAGTAGCGAGTATGCGTACAGCTACTGCATACAGCTACTGCGTACAGATACTGCACAGCGCTTGGCGGCGCATCATGTCCTACCTTATTTGCTTGGCTATGGCAGAGCAGCGACCGTGACGCTGCAAGATCGACAGTCGTTGCCGTGCTGGGTAATGAGCAGCGGGCTTCGCAAATAAGCAACAAGCGATAAGCAATAAAAGCCAGTCGTATACGGAGTAAATAGTACCCCGAGAGTACAGAGAGATGGGATCTAGATTACCAATACAACCAGACATCTACGGATAGATGCGACAGATTCGGCTTGGCGGACAGTGCCAATGCAGAAATGTTTCTCTTGGTGTTTCCTATCCCTGATGTTTCCAGGCAGGCATTATTTAGATGTAGATGGATGTAGATGTAGATTGCAAATCATAGACGAGAGAGAGTTGTAAAGCGAAATGTGCGTAATATTGGGTAGATGACAAACAGAGCGCTGCATTATACAAAATTGGTGAGAACTGGTCTCGTACAGGTTGACAAGATGAAACAGAAAAAAATAGGACCAGAAAAGAATAAGAAACAGAAAAGAATTAGAAACAGAAAGATATAAAAATAAAAAATAAAGCTCATGGTCAAACTGGCCTAAATAAACAAACATAATAAACACGGCATACCCGTGTAGGCCTCAGCCGTGATGGCATGAGAAGACAAGGCTCGACAACCCCGAGGCACCTGCTAGCCAGTAAACAGTAAATGTAACAGAAAACTCCATCCGAGGTCATAAGAAATGCTGCAAATAGAAAATATAAACAAAAGTGAACGCCGGAATAACAAGATACCAAGACAACAAGAAAACAGGGAAACAAGGAAACAAGAAAACGCCAACACTACCGCGCGGCCATGGAGGCAGTGCCGCCGCGAAAGACGAGCATGCCATGGTTACCGCGCACAATCTCCTTGCCACTGGTACAGACATTAGCTTTCTTGCCCGTGCCAAAGCCCAGGTCCTTGATGCGGCCGCACGACAGGTCAAACAGGCAGCCGTGCACCTCGAGGCCGCGCTCCTTGATGGCCTGCTGCACAATGTGATTGTCCATGAGCACCTTGACACCGGCCTCAACATTGAGCTCGGCCATGCGCACGGCACGGGCCTTGTCGTCGCGGATGGCGGCAAGCTCTTCGGCGTGGGCAGCCCGCACTGCCCTGAGCGGTGCCAGCCAGGTATCGAGGACACCGCCGACGGGCGAGTCAGCGAGGGCAGCGGCAGCACCGCCGCACGAGGTGTGACCGCAGAGCATAATGTACTTGACTTTGAGGTGGAAGACGGCGTACTCGACGACGGCCGAGGTGTTGATATCGGTAGGCGAGACTATGTTGGCAATGTTGCGGTGGACAAAGACGTCACCGGGCTGGAGGCCGAGCAGGGTAGTTTCCGGGCACCGCGAGTCGGAGCAGCCGATCCAGAGGATCTGGGGTGTCTGGCCCGAGGCGAGGCTAGGGAAGAAGCTGGGGTTCTGGTGTGCTTTGTAGGTGGCCCATGAGGCATTGGAGCTCATGCAAAAGCCAAAGGAGTTTTCTGTATTGTTAGTGGTGATCCGGTGTTTTATAAAACAAACTAAGAAAAAAAGAGGGCGGATATGAGGACGGGATATAAAGACATACGCTGCTTGTCCATTGTGTATACGAGTATTTGGGACGGATATGTTTCTGGATGGCGATGCTTGATGTGCCGATATCAAGAGATTATGGTCTATGAGACTCGGCGGAGATGGTAGAAAGATGGATGGGAGAGATGGAGAGATAACGACAGAGAAGACAAGAGTCAAAGTAACGTGGCAGACGGGATATGAGACAAGATGACTGGAACGGAGGTTGGATATGGTGAGACGTGGTTCTAGGTAGATAGATAGAGGAAGAGACGATTATGAGAGTATGAGCTATGAGCTACGAGAAGACGAGAAGACGAGAAGACGAGAAGAGAAGGAGAGAGTAAAAGGGCAGGGAAGAAGAAAGTTAAGAGAAACAGGGAGGAAGGAACAAGAAGAGTACCGATGGACAGGGAAGAGGGCACGGGGTAGATAGGTCCATAACAGCCAGACGATCTGGAGATGCTCTATAATAAGTATATCTATACTGGAAAAAGAAAAGAAGATATATCAAAAGATCAAAGAAAAGAAGATGTGCAGACGGTATACAAGACGGGCCCTCTCCACAAAACGGGACGAATCTCAGCAGCAAACGGTGGAACAGAAAGGGAAAGCCAAGCGTTGCACAGTAATTTGGATAGACAAGGGGATAGATTGGTAGAATGGTTGAGACAGAGTATGAAGATAAATACGAATAACAAAGAAGGAAATAATTAACTGGACTACAGACTACTAGATGTCACCAGACTCGAGTGATTTATGAAACGAAACGGTATGCTGACGGGAGCTGGAGCAAGTGAGGTGGGATGAAGACGGCAAAGACGGCATACAGGAGCAGGATGAACGAGTGACGAGAGACGGAGAGGATCTATCTCCATGTGGAAGTGATCTGAGGCCTGAGGGGATTGGAGGGGAATGTCTGAGAGATTAAGATATAAAGAGATGGAGAGATTACGAGATTGGGATGGAGAGGTAGAGATGGAGAGATGGAGATGGAGAGACGGAGATGGAGAGATGGAGATGGAGATGGAGAGACGGAGAGATGAGAGATGAGACAGATGCAGTATAGAAAACGTGTAGAAGAACGTGGCCAGACCCTGTACTTTCCTTTTTTGACCAAATTGCAGCTGTTGTTTACTAATTTGAAGTAAAACTGAAGATAAGATTAATAAAAACGTATAACACCCAAAAAGGGAGCAACGACCCAGGCGCTTGGTTATGGTACAGCAGGGGCAGCACATTAATCAATATCCCCAAGCCAAAGTGCCGTTTTCGTATGTCCTTTCTTATGCAGTTTGCAAAATACCCTTGTCAGCTTGGAGCTGTTTATCCATTTGTCGTCCCTTTTTCCTTTTTCTCTTTTCCCCTTTCCCTTTTTACATTGCTTTCTTCAACTTCTCCGTACCGACTTAGCCCCTGGCTTGTTTATGTTTATTAGCGGCGGAAGCTGTTAAAGGCCGGGCCTTTTGTACTCAGTAGTTTGTCTTTAACTTAGTTACAAGTCGTCTTGTCATGGTCGCGAGAGGGCGACGTGGGGGTTCCATGTAGACGTATCAAGCAAAGGCGAGATGGCACGAGTTGTCGAGTTGTCGAGTTGTCAAGTTGTCGAGCTGTCGATATAGGATGTGTATATCAATGTCAATAATCTCAAAATGGAAGGAACGGCATGCGGTGAGTTTAGCATGGAAAAAAGAACAACAGCCAAAGACGGCAGATGCGAGGAACATGCTGTTGGAAGAGGAAAGTGCAAGCGGCACGTCGTACGATGACGGCAGCAAGTCGATACATGAGCTTTATGAGGGGAAGCAGAAAACTAATAATAATAAAAAAGTAGATGAAATATAATCAAAAATAACGAAAAATAATAAAAAAGTTAATGAAATATAATGAAATATAATGAATATAACAAATGGAAGCAAAAGGGAAGGAACAGACGACAACTTTACAGAATAGGAAAGAACAAGCTGCATCAGACGACAGACGGAAGGGTGGCAGGACACAGCATGACAATACGGCGCGGACGCTCAGGAACAGCTGCGACACTCTAGAGACGCCAATATCAAGCAGACCTCGAAATGCAGATGAATACTGCTACCCCGTCGCACAATGCCAGCGGACACAAGACACAAAACGGAGCTGACAGCGCCGCATCTGACATGCACACTGAAGGGGCTACGGAGTCCGCGGTTGTACAGAGCATCTTGCGTGTGCGTTCATGACAGGCGCAGGCTAATGGAGGGGCGGTGATGATACTGATGGCAGTTGTGCTGGTTTTAACCCAGGCATCTATGGGCTTGGGCAGTCTGCTGGTCTCTGTTGATAAAAGGCTTGGAGTCTGTCTAGCTGACCTCGGGGTCTCGCATCGCCGGTTGTGAAACTATTTTGCCGTCCATTCGATCTTGCGTGTTCTTTTGCATTGATATTTTTTATTCATATTTATTTCATGTTATATCATTGATTAACACTCCTCCATTGTAGACGCCTACAAAGATGCTGCCTCCAGTCTCAGCTTCATTCTGTCGCTCTTCTCTACCCAGTTGATTGAGACATGCCACTCTGCTCTGTAAAACTGTGAATATCTCACGACCACGAAGCTTACAGCTCGTCCGACTAACACCAGTGCCGTCTTCCTTGGCACGTTGTAAAACTCTTAGTAGCAAGACTAAGATATTAGTAGCTCACCCCATTCGCACACTACAGCCGCTGCAGCCTCTAACCCTACAATCTTAAACAGCATTCTAGATTTGTACAAGCGTATGAGGGAAAATGGTGCAAGATAAGCAGTGTCAGTCCATGGCAATCTGGTGTCCATGGTGGTAGGCCCTTTTATTACTCGTCGCTTTCTGCCCACTCAACAAAAAGACAAATAGAAATAGACAACATACCGAGTGGCAGCTGTATCTCAATGCTACATCTCTACTCCATATGTATCTCACTCTGTCGTGCGCAGGTCATGCAAATCCGCACACACATCTGGCGGCTGCCCCAGATAGTACTCATAATATTTTTCTAGCTATTCTTATCAGACAGAGGCGCGAGTACGGACATCGTACCTTGGCTATTTCATTATATTCAAATAGAAGAGTGAACGACGTCCAACTCGCATCTACTCCGTACCACTCCCTGCGTAGATCACTCAGCTGTGTTTTACTCAGGACATTTCGGTGTATACACTGGCAAAATTCCATTTCCCGTCAACCGCACTTTGGAAATGTATTAGACTTTCCCTTGGCATTTGACAGCAATTCACATCCGGCACTAGGGGAACGAAACAAAATAGATGGGATTTGTTACCGAGACGATTGGATTTAGGGTGATCAAGCCCCTGAGTGGACAAAAGTACAAAGTGTTGCATTCCCCACGCCGCAGGTATGATAGGTGTGATATAGGTGCGATGTGAGGGGCAGTCTGGTCAAGTCTTTGGTGAGTGGAAGCTGTCCGTCCGAGTTTATTTGCTTTACAGATTCCTTTATTTTGTTGCAGCGTGTTCGTTGTCGGCCGTTATGATCAATGCATGAGGTAGTTTGGCCTGTGTGATTATATAATATGTGATATAAATGCAATGCTAACCACGCCGAGGTCAAGTTAGTCTTGAAGCTTTGCAAATACAGAATACGGGGTAATGGGGATGACCTGTGCATACACGGAGCACACTCCGTGAATCAAACTGCCAACTCCTTGGAGGCTCACTACAATTAGAGCTAAGCAGTGCGAAGGATGGCATTGTTCCAGATTCGCTTTCAGAGTTGGATCTGTTATACTATGCTTGGTAGATCCGGGGGTTATCTTGGCTTTCCTGCTCGCGAATACCGAATCGGCGTAAACTGAGCATAGAAATTGAATCAAGAAAACGGCGGCTTCAAGAATCTAGCATCGCGCATGCAAGAGACAGATGTCGGTAAGGACAAGAGCCGCGGCATCCTATCAGTGATGCCTGCCAGCAGTAGCTAGATACAACCATACAATCAATGCGAGCAACATATCTTCTAAGCACAGCTAGATGGTGTACATCTGCATGGTCGCCTTACATAATCTTACATGATACATATACTGCAGATAGTAGATACAACATGCCTCATAGCATCACCATGCTAGTCCCTACAGTACATCTACTTCACATCTTCACAACAATAGCACGTACAGGTAATGTTTGTGACTCTTGTTTCTTTTTCTTCTTCTTCCTTTTTGTTGTCCGTTTTGCAATTTTTATTTTGCATTTTTGAGTGCTTGCCTATTTTGGTTTACCGGGACGCCAGCCAATTTTGCCCAACCGACCTCCTTCTCACCTAAAACGGCTTCCTTTTTCTGGGCCGCGGCGGAGAGGAGGGGGTATACATGAAAAAATAAAAGAGAAAAGAGATATCATCACAAAGCCATTAAAAGAAAAAACTCCATACATCAGGTCGTCAAATCAGATTTACAGATTTAGACCTTGATGGCGGACTCAATGGCCTTGCGCTTCTTCTCAATCAGCTTGTTGGCCTTCTCGCCCATGATGCCACCACCCCAGCGCTTGCGGGCCTCCTCGTTCTTCTCCAGGTAGCCGTCCTTGACAGCCGAGACGAGCTTGGTCAGCTCAGTCTTGTCCTCGGCGCGGACCTCGGTAAGGGCCAGGACAGCGGCAGTCTTCTTGTGGACGACAGTGCCCAGACGGGCCTTGCCCTTGATGATGGCGTAGGGGACACCCATCTTGCGGCACAGAGCGGGCAGGAAGACGACCAGCTCAATGGGGTCGACGTCGTTGGGGATCAGGACCAGCGAGGCCTTCTTGTTCTCAACAAGGCCGACAACGTGGTTCAGACCGTACTTGACAGTGTAGGGCTTCTTGGAGACATCCTCCTTCTTCTTGCCCTCCTTGACGGCGGTGGCCTCCTTCAGGAGACGCTCCTTCTTCTCGACCTTGGTCTCGGGGCGGTACTTGTTCAGCAGCTTGAAAGCCTGGGCGGCGGTGTTGCGGTCCAGAACGTGCTGGAACTGGGCAATGGCAGGGGGGACCTTGAGGCGCAGGTTGAGGATCTTCTTCTGGCGCTGCTGGCGGACGTACTCGGGCCACTTGAGCATGCGCGACAGGTTGCGGCGGGGCTGGATGTCCTGGCCGATGCCATAGTTCTTGGGGCGCTTCTCAATGAGAGGGTTCTTGGCGGCCTTCTTGGCAGTGCGGTTCGCAGGGAACGGGGCCGGGGCGGCCTTCTTACCGGAAGCTTTGGCAGGCTATCATTGAGAAAAAAAGACATTAGCAAAACTGCTTTGGTCTTTTATAAACTCTAGAAGCATCGAAAAGAGTAGACAGAATCTCTTGACCAGAAGCTGTACGAGCTGGCATTTCGGCCAGCTTGCACTTTCTTGATCAGAGACACAGTCGTCTTTTGAGGGGCTCAAGCCAAGATTCATCACCCAGCCATCGACACTCTACCAGTAATGCCTCCCTCTTTCGAGATGAAGACAGGCACTGACAGCGTAGCCGACAGCCAAGCGGAAAAGATGTAGTGCTCAGGCGTGCGAGTGTATGAACTGAATCAACCCACGCGACGCCCGGCTGTTCTGCACCGTGAAGCGCATACTAGGCAAAGCACAGAGGCTACATGATGGAAATCATGTATAGAAACAAAAAGCAAAAACAAGTGTCGTATAGCTATATGCTTACCATTTTGTCGTATGGTTGTCGATGTCAACTGGTGATGTCTTGAAGAAAGAAGAAGGGAAAAAAGAGAAAGCCAAAAGTCGAGAGCAGAAAAAGATTTCAACTAACTAGCAAATCCATTAAGCGGCGACGATAGAAAAAAAACGGCGCTAGCAGCGTGGAAAAATCCGTCGTGCGCGAAAAGACCAAAAACATAGTGCAAAAATCCCTAGGGTTGAGGAAATAGAGGGGCAGATGGCATGCACGGAATAACTTTTCGGATTAACTTGGTAAATAGTGGATCGATGTCTAGACTTCGGCAAGAGCCTGACAAGAGCATAGAAGTGGGTCCTGTTGCCTTCCAAAAAGAGAAACGATGCTCCAATGTTTGCACTCGCTCTGATTGGTCAACCGTTTTGGCAAAACCTTTAATATGCCCAAGGCTGTCATCGTCATGATGTCGTTGGCAGCTAGATGAGATATTGGTATCATTTCAGTTGGTTCAAAGGTGTTTTCTCTTTCTCTTAATTTTTTATTATTTATTCAAATAACAAAATATACAACAGTTCAATAAGCCAAACTCACATCGCCAAACACGCAAAAACACCCCGCCATGGCCCCCGCACTTTGCGTCCTCTGCAAGACAGAGCGCGCTCTCATCAAGCGGCCCAAGAACCACCAGAAGCTCTGCAAAGGCTGCTTTATTAATATTTTCGAAGACGAGGTCCATCACACAATCACCTCGTCGCAGCTCTTCTTCCGCGGTGAACGTGTCGCCATTGGTGCTTCCGGTGGCAAAGACTCGACCGTGCTCGCTTCCGTCCTCAAGACACTCAACGAACGCCACGACTATGGCCTCGATCTTGTCCTACTCAGTATCGACGAGGGTATCAAGGGCTACCGTGACGACTCGCTCGAGACGGTGAAGCGCAATGCCGCCCAGTACAACATGCCCCTCAAGATTGTCGGCTATGACGAGCTCTACGGCTGGACCATGGACCAGGTCGTCGAGGCCGTCGGCAAAAAGGGCAACTGCACATACTGCGGCGTCTTTCGGCGACAGGCGCTGGATCGCGGCGCCAAGGTCTTGGGCATCAAGCATGTCGTCACCGGCCACAATGCTGACGATGTCGCCGAGACTGTGCTCATGAACCTGCTGCGGGGTGACTTGCCGCGCCTGTCGCGCAGCACCAGCATCGTCACGGGCGGCGACCACTCCGAGGTCAAGCGCAGCAAGCCGCTCAAGTACGCCTACGAAAAGGAGATTGTGCTCTATGCCCACCACAAGAAGCTCGACTACTTTAGCACCGAGTGCATCTACAGCCCCGAGGCGTTCCGCGGCAGTGCACGCGGCCTCATAAAGAATCTAGAAAAGGTGCGGCCCAGTGCCATCCTGGATATTGTGCGCAGTGGCGAAGACATGGCCCGGCTGGTCCCGGGTACTGCGCCCATCTCGTCTTGCGGCGGTGCATGCGCCGGCAAGTCGTCGGCACAAGAGAAGAAGCCCACGCCGGCATCGCAGGCAACAATACCGGTCGTCGATGACGACGAGGGCAGTGCTGGCGGCGGCGGTGGTGGTTGTGGGTCGCAGGGTGGCCGCACGTCTGGCAACGAGCTGGCTGCCATGGAGGCACAGCTGAAGAGCAACGAAGAAGCCGAGGGCCTAGAAACGGACATGGCAGCCATGTTTCTGGCGCGGAAGCAAAACCAGCTCGACGGTGAAGGACCGGTCAAGGAGGCCCAGCCGACCAAGCCAAAGCGCCCGGCTTCCATCGCCTCGGTAGCTACAACAGCAAACACGACTGCTAGCCGGCCACAGGGCAGGAATGTCGTGTCCAAGCAAGTGCTGGGAACCTGCCAAAAGTGCGGCTACATGTCGAGCCAGGCCATGTGCCAGGCATGCACTCTCTTGGAGGGTCTCAACAAGAACCGGCCACGGATCGAGTTGTAGATCACTGTGTTCATCCCTCTCCTATTTTTCATGCGGGAGTTTGGTTCAATCATCTTCCTTCTTTCGTTCCAAGCATATAGATATAGAATTCAATGATACCCCACGATGTCCTATGGCATCAAGTTTCACTCAGCATGACAGCACCCTTGTGCCCAAGTATGACTCTGCAAAATAGATTGATTGCTTGAAAACATAAAAACAAACTAAATATAGTAACTTGATGTAAATAATGTACTTGCTTCCTTTCGGCCTGGGATAAATGCTTCGCTGGTCTTCTGTCTTCTGTCCCAGGTCCTGGACAAGCTTGAGCCCATGCACATGCACACATGCGTGCCCTCCCAACAAACGTCCGCCACTAAATCATTGTCGAGCTATTTCGATTATGAGTAGCGTTTCTCCAACTAGATACCATGTTAGCAGCTGCTTCGTCTAGGTAAATACCACAGAGGTTATATATATAGGTATGACGTACTCTCCATGGATTGTTGACATCAAATCCGAATGGCGCCAACGGCGTGTCTGATTGCCCTCGGATGTTGCCTGTGAGTCTGCGATCGCGGTCCATCACTACATAAAAGGTTAGTCGTGTATTCTTGAGATTGTGATGTCGAGGTGTAGAGGTTTGGCTGAGGTCGACGCTGCTGCTCGTTGCTTGTATTGGATCGGATCGAATGGTTTGGATATATCTTACTTTGCTGCACAGTTGTTAGTTTAATTCTCTGACCACGCCTCCCACACATTAATCTCGTCCAATGCTTACCTTGTCCCACTGGTCAATGGACCGCCGTGGCCGCTTGCCGCCGTTCTGCATGTTGCGGATCTTGGAAACACCGGCACCCGACACGCCGAACATCTGCAATCTTAGTATCCGTGCCTTTAAAGCGTAATTATTTCTACCGACAGAGGTCCAGACAGAGCTCGCTCTCGTCTTCCCCCTCGTCCTCCTCATCTCGGCGAGCTCGGGTCTCTTCTTACCGCAGTGATGATCACGTAGGGGATTAAGGTCTCGAAAGGAACAGGCATCTTGGCGACTATCGATCAGAGATGCTCCTCTCTGTTCAATTGGGTGTTTTTTCGGTAAGGAAAAGGTGGCTGTCGGGGATGCAAGAGGTCCGCGGAGCCTTGTCGTCGTTGGTGAGGTTGTTTTGCAGAGGAGTCGTGATGCTTTTCCGAATCGGCTAAAACCGACAGTCTCGAATTGCCGGGCTTCTTACTGGTGCAGCGGGAAGCTAGTGCTTAGTCATTCAGTGTATGCCTCAGGCCCAAGTTTATTGTCTCCAATGCTGTCCTAATATAGAAGTGCTGAAAAAGCGGGTCTACAAGAACGGAATTTGGGGTGGTTTTCAGTAACGCGGCGCAGATCATTACATAATCATAATCGTTAATTACCAACATGGAGCTGTTGCTACTAGCACCTAATAATAGCACCTAACAACCGCTACAGAGGGCTCAAAGGTACCTATCAGAGGCAACATGGGTCGTCAAAGCTGTGTCTAGATCTGGCTACCACGACCATGAACGGCATCCCCCCTCTTGGCCACACATCCCCGGACCACCCTTTGCTTTTGCGGCCCATGAACAACATCTTTTCGACGCGTTCTTCATCACCAACTCCGCGTTTCTCGCACAAACAGCATCGCCTGTTTCTATAGCAAGCTCTAAAACGCGTATTTGAGCAACACTTCGCCCACAATTTCCTCTGGCGCAACACGAGGCCCCTGTCCGCCCCCGATCATCATCACGACCTTGAGTATCGGCCTGCATCTGCTCCTACAACACTTATTTTACATTGATTTGCGTCTCCCGTCATTTGGCGACCTTTGACGACTGTCCCTATACGCATACTATCACCAGTACTACTTTACATTGTCATCAAATCCTTACGACTGCGCCTGCTGCTGGCACCTCCCCACGTCCTTGGGATGCCGCATCCGGTCCCAAACGACACCGTTCCCTGCCATGCACACGCCGGCGCTTGATCGATCTGCAAATTTGACAGCGAGCCGGCACTACTAGTATCCTTGAATACATGTGAATTATCCAACATCATACCGTACCCTGCCTGTACCTCAACACTTTGTGCAACAGGTTCAAACGCGCCGCGCTCCCGGTGGAAGCAGCTACAGAGTTATAGAGTTACAGAGCTACAGATATGGCTAGCGAGCAGCTCATTAAAGAAGAACTGCAAAACGGCGGCATGGCCTCTGGTACCAGTGCACTGTCCTCGTCCCACTCACAGATGGGTGACGACGAGAGCAGCGGCACGCTCGAGAGAGCTGCCCAGCTTGGCGTGACCAACGGCGTTGACGACGACGAGCATAGCCAAGGGCACAGCCAAGGAGAGGACGACGAAGAAGATGCCGAAGGAGACATTGATGGTGAATACGACGAAGACGACGCCGAGGAGTACGAGTCTGAAGGTGCAGCCGAAGACAACGACTTTGAGGAAGACGAGACAATACCGCCCTCGGGACGCAAGCGGCGGCCACGAGTCAGCCACGAAGATGACCATCATGATGATGAGGAGGATGCTGATGGGGAGAGCGACGTGATGGAGGATCACGAAGATCACGAGGACCACGAGGACCACGAGGACCACGATGACCACGATGAAGACGCCGAAGGCGAAAGCGACGACGATATTCACCAACACCACCACGAGGATGACGAAGAGGGCGTCGGTGCTGTAAAAATCCGGCCTGGTGAGACAGACGACGATGATGAAGACGACAGCGAAGCGAGTGCTGCGGCTAGCGAGTCCAGCGACGACGAGTGGGACGAAAACGCCGAGAATGCAGAGGAGGAAGACGATTCAGAAGAGGAAGAGGAAGAAGCCGAGGAAGAAGGTGACGAGAGTGATGACGACAAAGAGGGCAAAGGCACAGACTCAGACACCTGCTTTTACTGTAAGCAGGCAGAGGAACAAGGTTCGCCAAAGGCTTCCAAGCTCTTCTTCAGCTGCCTCGACTGCAGCGAGACGGGTAGGTTCCCAATGATGATTCACATATGGACACCGCATCATATACTGACGCATCTACAGCACATCAAGAATGCGCCAATCAGCATGAAAACGCGGCTCATGAAGATGGTAAGCCTCCCTTTTACTCAGTCCCTTTACACGTAGTAAGTAAATATGACTCTAACAGTGTAGGCACATGGAAATGCCCAGAGTGCAACGAGATCAAGCTGGCTGAAGCAGTACAAGGCGACGAGATGGATGTCGATGAACGCAGTCTATCCGCCAACGCCAATGCCAACGGCACACCATCCGTATTGGCCTCGCTGAAAGCTAGCACGCCAAAATCGTCGCCAGCACTGCGCGGCGCCACAGCAAACACCGAGTCGGTATCTGGCGACCACACAGATGCCGGGTCGCGGTCATTGCGCAAGCGCCGGACGTCGCCCATTGAAAGTGTAGACAGCAGCATGTCGCTGCGCAAGCGCCGGAAAAACGCCACCGGTGACCTCAGCATTGACGGCTTCAGTGACATCCGGGGTGCGCCCGTGCCTAGCTCAGCACGGTCTCTGCGCATCAAGCCGCCAAAGCCGTCCAAAGTCACGGTGGTCAAGAAGTCGAGGACCAGTCTGATTCTCAAGCTCAAAGTGCGGCCCAAGGACTTGCGCCGAATCACAGTCAAGAAGCGCAAGTACACCAAGCGCGGCACGGCCGTGCCAAAAATCGGCAAGCGGGAGCAGAAGCGGCTCGCGAAGCTGGCAGCCGAGAACGGTATGACACTGGATGCTGCCAGCAGCACCGCCACACCTGTGCCCGCAATGCCATCCATGACGGCGTACACGCAGCCCTTTTACTCCTTCTTCGACAAGGAGACAGAGGACCAAAAGGGCAAGCCATACGGCGGCATTCTCAACGAGGCAGAGGCGGACACATCCAAAACCTTCCCGACACCCGACGACCGGCGCCGGTTCGACGAGGCCAAGCAAAAGGCCGAGGACGAGTGGCGCGCGCGCCTGTTTGCGATGCAGACCGAGGCCGAGGCACAGCGGCAGCTGCAGCCGGCAGCCAAGCGCAAGAAGTCGACGGCAGGGCCTGCGAGCCAGATTGAGTGCATCGAATTTGGCGGCTGGGAGATCGACACGTGGTATGCGGCGCCGTACCCCGAAGAGTACAGCCGGAACCGCGTGCTGTACATTTGCGAGTTCTGCCTCAAGTACATGAACTCGGACTATGTGGCGTGGCGGCACAAGCTCAAGTGCCCGGCCAAGCATCCGCCGGGCGACGAGATCTACCGGCACAAGTCCATTTCGTTTTTTGAAGTGGACGGCCGCAAGAACCCAGTGTACTGCCAGAACCTGTGCCTGTTGGCGAAGCTGTTCCTCGGATCCAAGACGCTGTACTATGACGTTGAGCCGTTTCTCTTTTACGTGCTGTGCGAGTACGACGAGTTTGGGTACCACTTTGTGGGCTACTTTTCCAAGGAGAAGCGGGCCAGCAGCCAGAACAATGTCAGCTGCATCCTGACGCTGCCAATCCACCAGCGCAAGGGCTACGGCAACCTGCTGATTGACTTTTCGTACCTGCTGACGCGGGTCGAGGAGAAAACGGGCTCGCCGGAGAAGCCGCTGTCAGACATGGGACTGGTGTCGTACCGCAACTACTGGCGGCTCATCATGTGCCAGTATCTGCTCAAGGCGATGAAGGAGGCTGGGGAAAACAAACACAGCAGCAAGCTGGGCCTGTCCATCAAGAAAATCTCCGACGACACGGGCATGACGGCAGACGACGTGATTGCCGCGCTCGAGGGTCTGCGGTGCCTTGTGCGCGACCCGCAGACGGAGCTGTATGCGTTCCGAGTGGACGTGGCATACTGCCAGGAGTATGTGGCCAAGTGGGAGGCGAAAAAGTACGTGACGCTCAACGAGGATGCGCTGACGTGGACGCCGTATGTCATGGGTCGGGGTAATGCCACTAACTTTGAGCTCGGCCCTGCACTGACGGCGATTGCGCCTCGCGACGAGGACGACGAGGAAGAGGCCGAGGCTGCCGCGGCACAACAGAAGCAGCCGCAAAAGGCAGACGCTGTCAATGGGGATGGCGCAGCACACACGAATGGCGTCGCACCTGCTGGACCTGATACGGACGGCAAAGCGGATCCTTCCACCACGACCAAGGCCCCCGATGCTGCCGAGCCGGCTGCCGACAACGTCCCAGCCCAAGCTGGTGAAGACGTCGAGATGGCCGATGGAGAGGCCGCCAAGGATACCGCCAGTACCACCGATCCAGCTCTGCAGCCAGTCAACGGCAATGCCGGTCCCGCTGGTGCTAGTGCAAACGGCGACAATGTCAAAAAGGAAGAGCTCGTGGCTAGCAGCAATGGCCACTCTCACCTCAACCCTCTCACCAACGGCAACTCCAATGGGAACTACAATGGAAACGCCAATGGAAACTCCTCGGCCGACGCTGACAACGACAGCGACTGGGCCGCGGCTTACGACTGCATCCCGACTACGCGCTTTGCTGTATTCCCGACCGTGTCAGCCCGCCGCCTCCACAACTACCCGCGCGGACCGATTGGTCGTCCACCCGGCGCACGCACAGGAGCAGTGCCGCCGCCACCGTCAGGGACGCGCAGCCGCCGGTACACTGCGGGCAGCAACTCTTCTTCGCTGGTGCGGGCTACTGCTTCGCCCGGTCGCCGGCCTGGAGCAGCCGGCACGCCCAAGGCGGGACGTCCCAAGGCGGCGGCCAACTCGTCGTCCAAGAAGAAGAAGACGGGCGGCACTGGCCGCGGACCAGGGCGGTGGCCCAAGGGAACGAAAAAGAGCGACTATGGGAATGCTGATAGCGGCCCTGGGCTGCCGCCGTCGTGGCTGCAATCGCAAGCCACGCCCAAGGTGGAGGTGGAGGTGGAAGTAGAGGTCCAGCCGGAAGCGGAAGCAGAAGCTAAAGACGAGGTCGTTGCCGATGCTGATGCAGACGCCGACGCTGATGCCGAGGGCGAGCCCGACCTCGAGGTGACCGTCGCCAATGCAAATGCTGCCGCCGACTACGATGACAGCAGGGATGCAGATGGCGAAGCGGATCCCGATACCGTCCAGGTGCACACGCCGACGTTGTCGCGGCTCGCTGATAAGCGCAGCGGGCTGAACGGGGCGGTGCTGGAGTCGGGCAGGGGCGGGCGGTCGTCGCCGCGCCTGGGCAAGATCAAGTCGGCACCCAAGGGCGACGATACGGTGATGGCGGATGCGGACGAGTAGTGTATTTTATTTTATTTTTCACTTTCACTTTTACTTTTCTTTCTTTCTCTTTTTCTCTTCTTCTTGTCTACTTCTTTTCCCTTTCACTCTTCTATTCTTTCTTCTCTTCGATCCCTTTCTTTTTATCTTTTCTACTGGTCGGTTGATGTTTGGTTCATCATATCTAGCCTGGCGTCTCCGTTGATTCACGATTGCTTCTGTTGTTCTTCTTGGTTTTGATGGTTTGTTGGTATATTGGTATTTGTCTGCTCTGTTTCTCTTATATTGGCCTGTACTTTATACTTTATCCGTTTTTGTTGATTGGTGAATACCCATTTCTCTTTGATTAATCAGATTGATCACGAATCCCATGGTGCTTTGCGGTGATGAATGTGATATGTTGGCACAACTAAAGTCGTTTCTAAGGAACATGGATCAATAATACCCCATCCCCCAGCCAAGACACGGCGATGTATGTTCCACCGACACGGGCCAATCCGGGCCAATTCCGTGCCCTATGCCGCCCCAAAGTGCAGAATTTAGAGTGTAAAAAGGCAAGGCTGTACTACTCTGCAAGACCAGAGGCGGGCACCTGTATTACTCGGCAGATAATCCCTGCTTGCTAGTCGTATCTATGTCCACGAAACTTGCCGTTCGCTAAACTTTATAAGCGGCAAAACAGAAGCTGTACTTGGATGACACCGTGCCTATCTTGAATACGAAGAGCACTGCGTATGCTTGTTTGCTGTATACTCTTGCTTACCCCTGAAAACTACTGAGTAGGTGAACGGTGCGAAGACGGGAACAGGCGATCAAATCAACAGCTCGCAAATGGCGGCATTGCTATGAATGCCATGGGCTGCGAAGTATTGTATTTGCGAGCACGTTTCTGACACGTGACGCTAAAAATAACAGGCGGGAGTATCAAAGTCACTTCGCCAGCGCCATTCCATTTGTCAGCGCAAGTTCCGCGGAACTCGTGCACCAAGCACAGCGAATGTCAGCAAGCGCTCTTGGATAGTATCATGTTCTCCTCCGTCTGCCAACCGTTGTAGTGGCGAGGAGCTGTTGGAAGCAGCAGCAAACATGAATACATGAAAACATGACAAAAAGCAAAGAACAACGAAAGGTATACAAGGAAGCTGTCTGCTGCAACCATCGTTTTGCCATTTGCTGATCGGGTCTACATCCCACAGGCGTGTGATCTCTGCTATGGAAAGAGAATCAAATGCGACGCGCAGAAGCCGCGGTGCTCCAACTGCGTAGTGTATGCCTCTGCGTGCACGTACGTCTCTGCCAGTCGGAAGGCAACATCCCGGAAGAACAAGACCGGGCCCGGCAAGGACGAAGCTACCCTGCAGTCCCGTGTCGAGAGCCTCGAAGCTGAACTCCAGCTGCTCGCCGACAAGGTCAAGCTGCTCGCAAGGCCGCCTGGAGCAGCGCCGCAGGGATCCGCTCCAGATGCGGAGATGGAGCAGGTCGGGCCGCTCGGCGGCCGCGCACGCCATGCCGCCCGAGACCTACCGCCGCTGCAGGAGGTGCTGCCCATGGTCGAGACGTACCTGGCCACGTCCAATTCCGTCCTGCCTCTGTTCCACCCTCCAACCCTGCTGGACATGGTGAAGAAATGGTACTGGTATCCCGCGGGGAGAGACGCCAAGACCTGGGCTGCCATCAATGTCGTTCTTGCACTGGCGCATCGCTTTAGCAATGCCGACGCAGCGAATCCGAATCCAAATTCAAATCCAAATATAAATCCAAATCCGACTAGACGCACGGCCGAGCATGTCAGCAATACGCAGTCGGTGCTGACAGAGGTGATTATGGGGGACACGGACCTTGTCAGCGTGCAAGTGCTTCTCGGGCTCGTCATGCTCTTCCAGGGCTCCCAGGACATCAGGCCAGCCACGATCCTCATCGCCACAGCGATACGCCTGGCACATCAGCTTGGGCTGCACACCAGGCGAAGCTCTGCGCAGCTGGAGCGGCGCCTGGCATTGCAGCGTGACCGCGTCTTTTGGATAGCGTACATTCTCGACCGCGATATCAGCATGCGGATCCGGCAGACCCCGGTGCAGCACGAGGCCGAGATCGACCTGGATCTGCCAGAGGACGAGCCGGGCGACCAGGCAGGGTGTGTCGCTACGGCCGACGGCCTCGGCAGGATGAACTTTTTCCTCGCCCGCGTCCAGCTGGCACGCATCCAAGGGCGTGTCCATCACTGTCTCTTCTCTGTGCAAGCACAACACTACAGTGCCGAGGAGAAAACCCAGCAGGTCGTAGCCGTTGGCAGCATGCTCGACGCTTGGACGGCATCGATACCCCATGGCTTCCGCCCCGACAGTCCACGTCTGTCGGAGGCCAGCCTACTGGGCTCTGGGCTGTCGAGGCCACTGTGTGTCCTCTACTCCGCTCGCCTGACGTGCCTCTGCCTGATCAACGGGGCCCATCCCTGGAACTTGGTATGGATGCAGGGGCTCCAGGACTACGGCACAAGTGCCACCGCAGGAAACGCAGGAGAGGGGACGTCGTCGGTGCCAGCTCTGCCCCTGGCCTGGCACCCCCTGGCGTGGCAGGCGCTCGTGGACGAGTCGCGAGACTTTGTGCGGCTCTTTGGGAGCGTGCCATTCAAGGACGCATCGTTTCTCTGGTAAGGACAGCAATCTTCTCTGGCGCAAAGATAGTGATGAGTTGTAACTGACCGTGGGGATCGCCGCTCGCCCTCCCCCGTTTGACAGGATGACTCTGTGCGCATATGTCTCCGGACTGCTGTGTCTGGCGGCAAACATCATATGCAACCCACACCACGAAACGGCGAAGAAGGACCTGGCGCTGGCAGATGCAGCGCTGCAGCTGGTGGACAAACTGGCGGGGCAGGCGAGCAAGGAGATGCTGGTGAAGATTCGAGACACCTGTGCAGGACTCGTCTCGCACGCGCGCAGCATAGCGGCGGGGGAAGAAGGCCCTCATGTGCCAGCATCCACTCTCTGGTCCACGGATCACGACGTCTCGTCCAGCGTTGCTGAGTCGTATCGCGAACAAGCTTTGGACGATCTCCCGTCGGCGGTCGGCGGCAGCTTCGACAGCAGCTGGAACATGCTCGACGGCAGCACGGAACTCGAAAGCGATACAGCTATTGCCTCATACCTAGAGTGATGTGTTTCGCATGTGGTTGAATATAGCCCCGTTTCTCTTTATCACGCTGTCTCTTGACATCTCAAGGATAGTAGAGGTGTGTAGCTGTCGAATGGAGTGCGAGTGATCTTGTATTGTTGTGTATGTAGTCAAGGGTCCCCGAAAACCACACCACAGGGCCCATTCTAAACGGCCAATTGGCTCTGCCTGCTTCTAAGCTCTCCTATGGAATACAGCAATGACAAACGGCCGGCTGATTATCTGTCCTAGCTTGAAGCTGCCCTTCCGCGGAACCTCTTATTAGTTTACACATCAACCTCCAGTGCAGTCATCTTGGGTCGATGATTGTATTACGGAGCCTCCGCGGAATGTCTATATTACAAAGCGCCTTGTCGCCTGTATCACGCCTCGGCACTGCTTCTTTGACTGGCAGATGTATGTATATATAGGCAATAGACCTCCTAAAGATCTCTTCTCCATGTAGCCAGCTTTCACTAGAATTACCACTTTACACAATCACACACAACTACACCATGGCCAACATCAATGACAGCCCACTCCCCGGCTTCGTCTCTTTCACCAAAACATGGCACAGCGAGCCATATCCTGCCATCTCACCAACGAGGCCTGAGCTGTCGGCTGCAGGAAGGAATGTCGTCGTGACGGGCGGGGGTACGGGCATCGGCCGGGCTGTCGCTATCGCCTTTGCCCAGGCTGGTGCTGCCTCGGTGGCTATCATTGGGCGCCGCATCGACCGTCTCCAACAGACTGCTGCCGACATTGACATTGCCCTTGCCGGCGGCGGAGGCGGCGGACATGGACACGGCACGCGCGTGCTCATCGAGACGGCCGACATTACCCAGCGGGCCACGCTGGAGGCGGCCCTGCAGAGCATCGCCGGCCAAGTCGGCAAGATCGACGTGTTTGTGTCCAACGCGGGCGTCCTGCCGGCCCGCGGCTCTGTGCAAGGCTATGACCTCGATGAGTTTAGGCGCGGCTTCGAGACCAACGTGATGGGGTCCCTCAACGCCGTGCAGGCCTTCCTGCCTCGCGCGGCCGAGCACGCCAAGCTCTTCTGCATCTCGTCGTGCATCGGCCACATTGCGCAGTTGGAGGGCCAGTTTGCGTATGCCGTCAGCAAGGCCGCCACCACCAAGATGTTCGACTACGTCGCGGCCGAGAACCCGGACCTGCACGTCGTCAATGTCCAGCCGGGCATCGTCAACACCGAGATCAACGCCGGCACAGAATACGATGGGCAGGACAAGCGTATGTTTTTTTTTTTTCTTTTTTTTTTCTTTTTTTCCTTTTTTGCTCTTTTGCTCTTTGGATTCGTTCCTACCAGCCACAGACCTCGTCCGATGTGCATTTCCTCTCCATCTCTCCATCTCTGCGTCTCTCCGCTCTCCGCTCTCCGCTCTCCGTCTAGCTTCACCTATACTAACTCTCCCTTTTTTAACTTGTAGCCGAGCTCCCTGGATCCTTTCTCGTCTGGCTGGCATCGCCAGAAGCCACGTTTTTGAAAGGCAAGTTCGTCTGGGCGAACTGGGACGTGGAAGAGCTGATCTCGCGCGCCGCCGAGATCGAGAGCTCTTGGCTGCTGAGAATCATTCTCGAAGGAGTCCCCATGTAGCTTGGATGCATTTTGTTTCTAGTGTCGAGCTGTCGGCATACTGGCTGCATTCACACCGCAGTGTTTCATTTCAGTTTATGCCAGCGACATTTGATAAAAGTAAAGGACCTTTAGCAAGAAAAGGGGCTAGACAATCAAGAATGAATGCAGAGATAGCAAACTAGAGCCATTGGCGAGATCAACGACGTCGAAGTATAGCATTTAATTATTTAATTATTCAATTATTTAAACATTTAATTATTCAATTTAACAATTTAACAATTTAACCAGACCAGAAGCTGCAATCTTGGTGCCTTCCTCCACCACTATCCGTTACCAGTAATCGAATAATCTAGACCGGTTTCACCCAATCCCGCTCGGCCAACCAATTGTCCCGTTCGCACAGTTCTCTTCAATAAGATCCAAGCTGCTGGTGTTTGGGGACACCCATGCTCAGACACCACGCCTCCTGGTCTTTTGCTCTGTTGCTCTGTTGCTCCATTGCTCCTTCCGTTGTTCTGCTCCTTCCGTCCCTTTTGTGCACTGCTGTTTTCAACATTTCCCACGTTTTGGAACGTCCTTCGCACTTTCCTTTTCTACTTATTTATTCTTTTATCTTTCTATTTTATCTGTTGCATTCGTTATTCTATTTCAAGTTGCCCCGGCCTCCTCTATAAGAGATAAAATAGACAGATAGTCACGTGTCAGTTGATAGACGTCTCAGCGTTGTTCATACTCTTGTTTTTCTTTTTCTCGGTCCCTCTCTGCTCTGTCCTTGCTTCTTGCTTCTTGCTTCTTGCCATCTACCACTCGAATAGCTTGAAACAGACACTCGTCTTTATGCCGTCCTGAGAACTCCTCGCCTTGCCTACCCTGCCCACCTTGTTGGCCATATCCACCCCAGTCGCATCCTCGACAAGACCAACTCTGTGCAGCTTGACCTCAACTTCACTTGAGCTCATGACGACCATCACAGCTACTGACTAGTATAACGTACAGCCTCGACATCATCTCACCACCTCTCTTGACATTTCTATGGCATTAGCTCAACTCGGCTCGACTTGATTCACCCAAGCTCACACAAGCTGTCCACAGCTTCAAGAGCTTCTCAGAGACAGCTTGACAGTGCTTATCTTCTGCACCAATCTTAACACCAGCTCAAATTAAGCTCTGGGGCCTCCTTGACAGACACAGCTCGCACTTCACAATGACGTCTCCAAACAGCTTTGGCAACCTGGGCCTCTCCATCATTGGTCTTGGCCACCACTACCCACCACACTCGCTCAAGCCCGACGCCCTCGAGACCCTGGCCAAGCGCTTCTACCCAGACTCCCCTGCGTAGGTTTTTTATTTTTATTTTTATTTTTATTTTTTTGCTACTCAAAAGGCGTCTACTAACTCTACAGGATGAAAAAGGTGCTTGCTATTAATAGATACACCGGCATCGACCAGAGAGCGTCCATTGGCACACCAGACCACCCCCTTGTCAACCAGGAAAAGGCCCCCTCCATCGCCGAGCTCAATGCCATCTTCTTTGAAGAGGGCGTGCCGCTGGCTGTGCGCGCCTCGGAGCTGGCCCTCGCCGAAGCCGGCCTGGCGGGCGCCGGCATGTCCCAGATCACCCACATCGTGTCGGCCACGTGCACAAACAGCGCCAACCCGGGCTTTGACCACTACGTCGCCAAGGGCCTGGGCATGACGCACCAGGTGGAAAAGGTGCTGCTGCACGGCATCGGGTGCAGCGGCGGTCTCGCGGCGCTGCGCACGGCCGCCAACCTGGCGCTCGGCCACGCGATGCGCGGCAAGCCCGCGCGCATCCTGGTGGTGACGCTCGAGGTCAGCACCACCATGGTCCGCAGCGAGCTCGACAGCATCGACGAGTCGCAGGAGACGCGCATCGGCGTGGCCCTGTTTTCCGACTGTGGCAGTGCCGTTGTCTTGAGCAACGGCATCAGCCGTGAAAACAACACAGAGCCGGCCGCGGAACCCATCTATGAGCTGCTCGGCTGGGACCACCGCATCATCCCCGACACGGAGCAGGATCTCGGGTTCGACGTCGACGCCGTCGGCTGGAAGGTCGTGCTGTCGCCGCGCGTGCCCACGATGGCGGCGTCGCAGCTGCAGCCGGCGTTTGCCGACCTCATGGCGTCTACCCGAAAAATGCTGCCGCCGCGCGGCGACTACCAGAAACCAGCCGACTTTGACTGGGCCATGCACCCCGGCGGCGCCACCATCCTGTCGGGCGCCGAGCGCGTGCTGGGCATCACGCCGCACCACATGCGCGCGAGCTACGACACGTACATGAAGCACGGCAACTCGAGCTCGGCCACCATTTTCAGCGTGCTGGACCGGCTGCGGGACGAGGACATGGACAAGCTGGCGGTGGGCGGCGAGGGCCAGCCGCGCGAGTACGTCATCGGGTGTGCCTTTGGGCCGGGCATTTCCGTCGAGGCGTGTGTGCTGAAGCGGAACCTGCACCGGGCGCCTCGTGCTTCTTCTGCTTCTTCTGCTTCTTCAGCCTCTGCCGTTCGTGGGGCCACTGGCCTCGTCACGCCGCCCGAGACAGAGAGCGAGGCCAGCCGGAGCGAAGCCGGCGACGAGGTTGCTGCCGTGCCGGCCGCGGCAGCACCAGCTGCTCCACCAACGACAGAACAGTTTATCAGCTCTGCCATTAATGATCTCGATTTGGATTGATGAGGTTACATATAGAGGTAGAGGGTAGACGACAGGACATGTATGATCAGCGAGTGCTACTGGCGGTTTCTTTATTTCTTTGCAATGTGTGTTGTATAATACCTTTTCATGTTTTGCGGTATATTTTCCACGTATTTCCTTTTATTTATTTAGCGGTGATTTCATTTGCATAGTTTTGAAGAAAATATTTACATAATTTGAATGTTGATTGTTTGCATGATTTACTACTATTATTATCAAGGTCTTTCTATCACGATAGAAGTGGTATCAGGTAATTCCAAAGACAAAAAGACAAAAGAAATGTACAGAATGAGGAGATAAACAGCAGATATGTGACAAGACAAGAGCGAATACGAGTGGCGCGAGGCTGTAAGGCTGTAAGGCTGATAATAAGATCCAAGAAACTAGACACAAATATGCCAAGCCTCCAACGTCAACCGTCAATTGTTCCCAATCTATCTACAACTGCACATCTACTCCTTCCTGGCAAGGCCGCCGGCAATCTCGGCGTGCTCCAGAGTGCCCTCCTTGTTGAGGCCCAGCTGGGAGGTGTCCCAGCCGTTGGCCTCGAGGTAGGCACGGAAGCGCTCGTCCTCTTTAGTAATGGTGTCCTGGCCGACGTTGGGCAGCAGGAAAAAGGCCAGTAGGGCAGACAGAACACACAAGCTAGAGCTGACGTAGAAGGGGTACTGGGCCGACGCCGTGGTGTCGTCGCCGCCGGCAGCCTCAATGTAGGGGTAGACGTAGGTGCCGACGAAAGCGCCAATCTTGCCAATGGCGGCAGCAATGCCGTAGTACTGACCGCGCACGCCGGTGGCGCACGTCTTGGCAGCCAGCAGACCAATGTTGTTGCCGGGGCCAAACTCGCCGAGGGTCAGGAAAATACCGTAGACAGTGGTAAAGGCACCGACCATGTGGGGCTGGGACAGGTTGGCGTAGTCGCCGGCCATGGTGAAGCCAATAATGGCCTGCAGAGTGACACCAATGATCAGGCAGTAGCGGGGACCGAACCAGTCACTGGCCTTGGCACCGAGGATGGAGCCGGGCAGGTAAAAGACGTTGAGGACTGTGTTCCAGCCGAAAACGGTGGTGAGGGGCGCATCGGAGGGAAGGATGTTGGCCAGGATGGTGGACGAGTAGATGCCGAAAGCGTAGGTCAGGAAGTCGTAGATGAACCAGATCAGGCTGACAACAAGCAGACGGGGGCCGTAGAACTTGAGGACAAGCCAGTAGGGGGTCTTGGTGTTGCGCATGGAGTGGCGGTTGAACTCCTCGGGCTCCTTGACAAACAGGCGCATGACGAACAGGACCAGGGGGAAGACAGCACCGATGCCGAGCGAGACGCGCCACTGGGTGCTCAGGTGCTCGTTGTTGCAGGCGGCGGCAACAACGTAGGGCACGAAAGCGCCAATGACGAAGCCCAAGTCGATGATGGAGTTGGTGAACATGATAAAGATAAAGTGGCGCCAGCCGCTCTTGATCTCGCTGGTGGACTCGGCACAACCGACACTGCCAGCCGGATACTCACCGCCGATACCGACACCGACAAAGAAACGCCAGGCAGCGAGGATGTTGAACATGCCAACGGTGGAGCCGTGGTAGTAGGAGCCGGTAGCGAGGACGGTGAAGATGAAGAGGATGACGGTAGAGACGAGCAGGGCATTTGTGCGGGACCAGCGGTCGGCAAGGTAGCCAAAGACGAGCTGACCGAGAACGGTACCGGCAAAGACGATGGCGCTGACGACGCTCTTGGCGTTGGACTTTGTCCAGGTGTCGCCATACTTGAGGGCAAGAATGGTGCCGACGGAGCCAATGACCTGTGTTGTTAGAGGACTGAATAAGACTAGAGAAGAGGACTAGAGGAGAGGAGGCATCCAAGGGAACTTGCGTTGTTGATGTAGCCGTCAGAGAAGAGACCGGCGCCGCAAGCAACGACGGGCAAGGTGATGAGCCTGTCGCTCTCGATGGGAGGCAGGGCGGTGCCGTTGCCGTTGGAGTCGACCTCGGCATCGGCGACGTCCTCGGCCGGGGCGGCTTTGTCGCGCTTGAAGAAGGAAACCATTGCGCGGGTAGATGGTGAGAAGTGAGGGTGAGAAGTGAGGGTGAGAAGATGAGGAGTGTCGATAACGAGAGCTGATTCTTCAGTGAAGAAGAATGCAAAAGCGGACGAGGTGAAGAGAGAGGGGTGAAGAGAAGAAAAGAGAAGAAAGAAGAAGAGAAGAGAGAAGAGCAAAAGAGGAGAAAAAGAAGAAAAAGAAAGAGCTTTCAGAATGGAAGGCACCTGGGGTACAAGGAGGTAAGCAGCTATGGTAAAATGAAAGGGAAAAAGATAAAAAGAAAAAGAAAATACAACAATTAAAAGAGTAAAGAATAAAACTAAAAAGACAAATAGACAAAAAAGGCAATAGAGGCTATCACAAGCCTGCAGCCAGCCTGCGCAACGGCCGCTCTTGCCCGTTCTGACAACAACACGATATGATGGGGTAAGTGCGACTGGCTGCTCCATACACCACTGCGCCGGTCGTTTTGGTTATGATTGCTCGACTATCTGCACTATACTTATCATTTTATCATTTTATTGTTTTATTATTGCTTTGCGCTTTGCTGGTTGTAGTCAGATACAAATGTATTGCACTGCTTGAGGGAGCACACCGAGACTGTGCGGCTAGAACTTGCGACTCTGCCCTACAGACACGAAGAATGTGCACGTACTCCCGACTCCTCATTTTAGTTTCTAGGGACCTTTTGTTTATATTCTCTCTAGTGAATTTAGTGACTTTACTCTGTATTCATTTTTTTGTATTGATTACTCGTAGTTGTCGATCACTTCCGCTGCTGACTAACCGGGTTCCGCTCCGGCGATAGCACAAGCGACGGAGCATGTGGAGTAGTATCTGTACGGGGCACGGAGTGATTGAAGATTCTAGAAATGTGCGAATGAATTATGCGAGAGTCATGCAGAGTATATTATGTATATAAAATTTAGAATTTGAAGAAAATGAAAACTGAAAAATGAAAATTGAGAATTTCAAATAAAATTGAGGACAGTGCAGATAGCAATCCTGCGTGTCGTTCTTTCCAATCTCATCGCACTTGCAACCTTTGTGCCCCACAGGTGCTTCCTTCGTTGGCCGCTCGCTCCTTCTTGTTTTGTTTCCCCCTTGTTCTGGGCGTTTTTGCCGCAGGTGACGCCCAATGACAGTACTTTTTGTGCGCGATTTAGCACCAAAATACCCTGTAATACAGGACCTTGCGGCATGCTTTGTTGGGAGTCGTTTGTTGTTTCCTTTTTAATGTTGTTAATGTTGTCTCTCCAATGGCAAAATCGACAATTGCCGCCATCGCTCTTTCCTTTTGGTTGTGCGAACAAGCTTTCACAAGCATTATCGCTTAGCTCTTGCTTATTTCAGCACTCCCAATTGCAGGCCTATTTTCTGCTTATTTCCCCGACTTGGCTACTTCTGCTCTTGCCTCTGACGTCAATGGCGCTTCGGGCTTGGCATCGCTTTAAGTCGGCAACTCTGTACTTAAGAGTATTAAATCTCCACCAATTTTACGATACCCTTGCTTACACTACCCACACGCATCCATACTCTTCTGGGCATCACCCGCTAATAGCGATAGCTCAGCTCCTCACTAACAAGCCTGTGTTGAATAGTTGACCTGTTGACCCGTATTCATTTATGGTGGCGGCGGAGTTTGGTGTGCTGTCCACTCAGAGGAGCACGATGAGGAAATGCGATGTAGGATGTATAAGATGTATTTCGTAAGCCGAATGTATTTTCAGATGCGTGTGGCCTGGTGCAAATAGCAACTAGCAACTAGCAAATAACAAATAACAAATAGCAAATAGCAAATAGCAAATAACAATAGCAAATAGCAGCTAGTTAATAGCAAATGACAGTGGCGCGTGGCGATGATAAGAACGATGAACAAGGAAAGAGCACGCGGCAGGCGACTTGCAAACTTAGTAATCATAAGATAGGAATAATAAACCCAGTTGCATATCTACGAGTAAGCTGTGACTGGAGGCTGCATGCTGTTTGTCAAGCTGCACTAAACGCATATCTCTACCCAAGCCCAAGAAGGTATGCAGTGCCTGTAACAGACTGCAACATAAAAGATCATCGGCGACGCCGACAATATGGGCGGTGATCTGCCGTGTGCATCTACTGTATCTGCTTTACAGAGAGCGGCCCTGACTCGGTGCCACCGGGCTGGAAGGATTCATATTTCTACAGAGACGAGTCTGCAGTCACATTGACTCGATACGCTGCCCGAGTCGTGTTGTCGGCTCGCCTTCGCCGTGGCCTACAGAGCAGTACATAGTGACTTGCGGCTGCAACCCTCCACTGCCTTGGCACCTTCCTAAAAGGATCTAAGGCGGCCTGTAGAGATAATGATAATAGATAATAGGTAATAGGTGGCTAGCATCTTGAACCAGAGAATAGCCAGTCAAATTGATACCAGTACAGAGTGTATTCTGTAGAGATAGGAAGGCCTCGGATGGAAAAGCGTCGGATGCAAGACGGGCTACTGAATCATGTTTCATCGTCTGGATGCGTGCTCGGGGATAGGTGAAGAGTTGGCAGGGAGGGGGAAGATGGAGGAAAACAAAGAAGACAAAAGAGAAGACAAAAAAGAAGACAAAAAAGAAGAAAGAAGAGTAGTGAGAAGAGTAGTTCGTACTGTACTTTGAGACGGAGGTGGCCACGTGAAGCATACGAGACCGCAGAGCCTGCGTACTGCACGCGTATCTTCGGTCACCGAGTACTGGACTGCAACGGCATTCGAGGCTTTTGTCGGAGAAACAAGCAAACAGCTAAATTGCACGTAAGATGAATCATATAACAATAAAACAAGGAGAATCTCTGGAGCCTTGGAGCACGTGCACGCCGTGTTTGGGTCTGAGGCTCTGTTGCTAGTAGTACAGGGAGAAAGGACGTTTGCTGTGGCCATGAATTGGTTCTCTAACAAGAAAAGAAAAAGCAGGAGAAAAGGAAAAAAAGTAAAGAGAACAAATCCATGGGCAAGGCAGCCAATAACATCCACTGTCTGATCAACGTGGCTCGCGGGAGAGCCCCGTGGCTGTCGATCCGCAATGGAGTATTTGCGTAATGGAGCAAATGGAGCAAATGGGTTTTATTATTTTATTATTTTATTATTACATCACAACGTGGATACAAGGTATAGTCTACGCAACTCATACTCTGTAGTAATTGTCTCGGCCTCGGTATTGATACCCAATCGGCTGATGACGGTACACGTCATTGTTGCCGGCTACGGAAAGACAAGACTTTGTAAGGCCCATGTTGAGATATCCCATTCATTGAACTCTCCGGCGGTAGCTTTCTATCAATTACCCTTTGATCTAGGCACAAAAGCTAAGCAACTGCCTGCAGTGTTCTGCCTGGCTGCCGGAGCCGCAGTCGCACCTGCGGCACGTCCTTGGCCGTCGGCTCGAGAATGTGCACGGGCAGCACGCGGTCGTTGCGTGCCGGCACGCGAGGCGGCGTCCCGGGCGCCAGTCCCTCTTGGGCATCCTCCATGTCAAACGTCTGCACGACGGCCGCCACAAACGCCAGAATCTCGCCTGTCGCAAAGTGCCGGCCCGGGCACAGCGTCTTGCCGCCGCCAAAAGCCCGGAACGCCGCCGGATGGCGTTTTGTCGCTGGTGTCGACAGAGTCGACGTCTTCAAAAAGTGCGCCGGGTCAAACGAGTCGACATTCTCGCCCCACAATGCCGCGTCGGCATGCATCACGCCGGCGGCAACCTGCACGACCGAGCCGGCACGCAAAAAGTACCGGTCGGCCAGCGTCGTGTCGGTCAGCACCAGCCGTGTCGACATGTTGTTGGATCCCAGCCGCAGGCTCTCCTGGTAGACGGCGTTGAGCATCGGGCAGCTGCTGCGAATGTGCTCCATGCTGAGCGCGTCATTTGCATCGCTGCCGCTGCCGCTGCCGCTGCCGCTGCCGCCGCCACCGCCGACCTGGAGCTCGAGCTCGTCTCTCACGGTTTGCAGCAGGGCCGGGTCGGCAAACAGTCTCAGGATCACCCAGAACGAAGTCACCGACGTGTTGATGATGCTCGCAAACAGAAACGACAGCTCCGACCGGGCCAGCCCGTCTGTCTCCCACCCGTACCGGTCCCCGACGGCTTTGCGGCGCTGGATAAATTCGTGGCCCGTCTCGCCCGACTCGAGATACTTGGCAAACCCGGCCACGAGCTGCTCGCGTGCTTCGTACGGCCGGCCGCCCAGCACCGACGCCAGGCGAGAGCCGGGCGCCTGATCGCCCACAATCAGCAGACGGCCTAGGCCGTGCACAAAGTCCCAAAACGCTTGCTCCAGCTTCGGGTCGTCGGCCATCAGTTTGCGCGGCCCATACAAAAACTGCGTCGTAGCCACAGTCATGAGGTGCTTGGTCCAGGCCAATAGGTCCACAACCGTGTCGGAGGCCATGCTGGCGGCGTAGATGTTGACTTGGCCGACGAGCTCCCTGGAGGCGCCGAGCACAATCGTGTAGAGTGTCTCGCCAGGCAGCATGTAGTTGTAGATGAGGTCGTGCATGTCGGCCATGAACCCATGGGACTCGTCGTATTTTTGCTCGTCGATAATCGACATGGCTCCCGTCGTGGGCGACTGGGTCGGCGCAGAGGCAACACTTACGTTCTCGCCGCGTATGATCCGCATGGCCGCATCGTTGAAGCCCAAGATGCGCCGTGTCACTTCGGGGGCAACGGGCGTAAACGACATGGCCCGTGTCGCACGCTGCACAGCGACGGCCAGTGCCGGGTCTGTCACGAGGTAGATGCGAGACATGGGGACGGGCAGGGTGAAGATGCCTGTCGCCGGCGATTTCTTGTGAAGATGCAGACCCAGCTGCTGCAAGTAGCGGCCGCCCTGGATGCCCATGCCAAGCACGTGGCCGAGAAAGGGGAGACCGGGGGCCGCAATCACGGGCGGCTCATCGGGACGGCTCCTGCGTAGCTGCAGACGGTAGAGAATAAAGTAGACAGTGGCGACACCAAGCAAAAAGGCCGAGAGGCCGGAAAGACCTAGCATCGTAGATGCGCTCAGCTGCGATCTGCAAAGATATCTCGAAAGCCAAAGAGATCTTGAAAACCGACACGTCGATAGACACAAACTAAAAAGAGTAGAGGTAATATCCAGAATAGAGTCTGGCTCGTGCGCCTTTTGCGTTTTGAGGGTTCTGCACAGTCAATATACTTTGCGGAGGCAAGTAGGCAAAACGGCCGGCGACACATCCACAGGGCAGAGGCTGGAATTGAGCTTGTTTATGATGATTGCCATCCGTGATCCGCTTTTGGGTCGAGCTGAAATGCAGGTCGGCGAGATGTACACGCGATCAGCCAATGGCTGCAGCTGAATTCGTACTTTGTAGCAATTTGTAGCAATCTGCAGAGTCCAAGAAGGTTGGAGTCGTCTCACTCTCGACACTGCTGACATTACGCGATGCAGGGTCGTCTTCAAAACTTGTCAAGTAAAAGTCACACACTCGAGATGCCAACAGTACAAGATGCTATATCCAAAATATAATATATAAAAATCCATTCCAAAATGTATCAAAATTGTATCAATGTATCAAGGTACCAATGTATCAAGGTACGTACCAATGTATAAAAAACGCAGTCATGAAATTATCCAAAATTATTCAAAATATTCAAAATTATCCAACCTGTAGTCGACGCCTACTTGTGGAAGGACTTGACCTTCTCAACCTCGTCATAGCTGCCCATGAAGATACCCGACTTGTCGTGAATGTGCTCGGGGACAACCTCCAGCATCCGCGCCATCTCCGAGTTGACAGCCTGGCCGCCGGCATTCTCAAACACCATGGCCATCGGCGCGCACTCGTACAGAATACGCAGCTTGCCCTTGGGGCTCTTGACGTCAGCGGGGTAGGCAAAGATGCCTCCGTACAGCAGTGTGCGGTATGCGTCGGCAACCATGCTGCCGATATAGCGCGCGCTGTAGGGCTTGCCAGTGTCGGGCTGCGCCTCCTTGAGCGATTCAAAGTACGCCTTGACCTCGGGCGTCCAGTACAGAGAGTTGCCCTCGTTGACCGAGTAGATGGTGCGCTTCTTGGGCAGGCGCATGTCGGGGTGGGTCAGGATGAACTCGCCGAGGCCGTTGTCGAGCGTGAAGCCGTTGACGCTGCCGCCCTTCATGGTAATGACGAGCTGTGCCGAGGCACCGTACATGGTGAAGCCAGCGGCGACCAGCTCGGTACCGGGCTTCAGAATATCGGCAGCAGTGCCGGTCGAGCCTTCGGCCAGCTTGTGGATAGCAAAGATGGTGCCGACAGAGACACCGGCGTCGAGGTTGGAGCTGCCGTCGATGGGATCGCAGGCCACGGCGTAGCGGGCGTGGGGGCTGGTCTTGCCGTCCTCGGCGTTGGCACCCGAGAAAAAGATGACGTTCTCCTCCTCTTCCGAGACAAGCAGCGAGACACGGCCCGAGGACCGCATCACGTCAATAAACAGGTCATTGGAGATGACATCGAGCTTCTTTTGCTCGTCACCAGTGGTGTTGGAGGAACCAGCCAGGCCGGTCAGGTTGATCAGGGTAGCGCGACGAATGTAGTAGGCAATGGACTTGAAAGAGAACTGGAGCGCGTGCATAAGTAGTCTGATGGTGTTAGTAATGATTATTGCCTTTGTGAAGCTGTGCTGGCTTCCTGTAGATGTTGTGAGGATGCTCACGTGAAGTCACCAGTAGCCTCAGCATGCTTAGTCTGCTCCTCAGTCAGGAAGCGTGTGAGGGTCACAATGTTGGTGTTGATCTGCTCCGGGATGGGGCCGTTGTCGTCTGGGCCGGCCATTTTGAATGTGAGGTTATTGGTGTTTAGGCGAGAGGTGATTCTAGGTGATTCTGAGATGAGACTGAGATGATTTTGTGAGATGCCGCGGGGCAAGGGAAGAGCTGGATGACGTAGTTGGGAAGAAGGGAGAGCTTATGTAAAGTAACGACAAAGGTTGTTGGTGCTGCTGGCAGGTCGTTCTTGTCTTTATAAGCCGAGTATAATCACACGGTCGTACCTTCCAGAATAGAGCAATGAATAGAGGAAAGAGCAGGGGAAAGAACAGCAAACAAAGAAAGGAAGCAGGCACGAGAATAACGAGAACGGCAGGGGCTTGCCTATTATACAAATTTAGAGGACTCGCTGATAAAGACACTGAAAGACAAAAGAGGAAAGAGCAAGGGAATGAGCACGAGGGAAAGAGGATACATGGGTACAAGGATACAACCGATAGGTCCAGCAGCAACGGCCGGCTGTAGCAGGGAGAGGGATGATTACGAGACGATATTCTGCAGCGTATATTTACAGAGTACAAGGACGGCCGAGGGCAAGGGGCGAAAGGGGAGCTGGGTGGTTAATACGGAGTAGCTAAGGACGAGTTGGATTGCGGAGAAAGGCTAGCGGACGGCCGGGTCTCACGAGACGATTGGTGGTATTATTGTTTGAAAAGTGGAGGAGGACAGCTCGGGGGGATGCGTGTCGTGAGGTGGCGATGGGGTGCAGAGTGAATGTGAGGCACTGGGGGCAATGTGCTATGCTCTGGCTACAGAATGAGTATAGATTGACTACGTATTGGCCATATCGTGGGATACAGACGGTGCAAAGAAGAGAGGCATCAAAAGACAAGACATGCCTGCTCAGGAACATCAGGAACATCAAGTACATCAACATCCCCGGCTATTGCCCCTCCACATTGACACTAGCTTGAAGCTACCCGATTTGTCCTGTCCATCGATAGGCAAATGCCCGTGTGCCCATGCATTGGACTCCCGGCCGAGGGGAAACGCCAGTCATATGGAAATGTACAGAGCAGATATGGGTTAAAGATGAGCCAAAGAAGATTTCCCGGGACGAACCAAGAACCGAAAAGCCAGCTGCTATCATAATTTGTAGTCTGCAATCTGCAAGAAAGTGTCAGGCAGTTCGAGGAGCTGCAAGCCTGGCTCGCCTGGTTGTAAGTGAGGGTCTGGCCAGTCGGAACGTCACAGGACTGACCAGGACTAATAGGACTAATAGGACTGAACGGCGAATCGACCGAGAACAGCTAATTTTCGGCATTCGGTAGAACCACCCCGACGCCTGGGCGCGCCTGACCTGATGTCAAAGAGAGCAAAGGTCCGTTACAGCCGCCTTTTTCCGACCCCGATAACAGGGTATCCTGATTGGAGCATTTCGCATAAGTGCACATCCATTAGATGCATATTGTTGCCAAAAATATCAGGCTCCATTTCTTCTGCTGCTTAGTCATCTATCATATCCGTCCGCGTCGCTAGCGTGCTGCCGACTGGGTCGACCTCGGCATGTGCCTATCAAAAGGGGGAACGCACGCGACTCACACCAGCTCCCAATACAGCCGGGGAAAGAGCTGAACGCGCCCCAGTCCGTCGCTCTTTCCCTTGTGATCCCCAGACTTTTGGCTCGTTTTGTCTCGTTTTGTCTCTTTAATGTCACTTTGTCACTTTGTCACTTTGGTCCCCCCCAGAAACCAGAGTAGCGTAACTTCCAGTATTATTAGGCTGCCTGCTATTGGGGGGACTCGACAAACAGCCGAGCCCATTTGACTAAGCTAGTAGTATCAGGTATCAGCCTCGCTTCATTCATGTGCTAATTGCTGTGCCCATTGAACGTCGCCCTCCTCCTCTTCCTCTGCCGTCTCACGCCCTATCGGTACCTTTTTCTGTGCCCCTACTGTAGACTCTGAGCTGCTTCTGCCCTTGCCATCTATTATTCACATTGTTGACTCCAATTCTATTTTTCCGGTCACCTCTTTCGCGACACTCCATCGCGCCGACGACCTCGACAACCTCGACCACCTCGACAACTGCGACCACTGCGACCACGACGCTCGGCTCACTCCGGATGCGCTAGTCTACTTTGTATCTTATTTTACAGCTTTTGTATTATCTCATCAAAGTTTCATCACACTCCATCACTGCCCTTCCCTCTCATCTACAACATACACACACCCTCTTATCCAAAACATCACACCACACACCACAATGGTTGCCGACGCCCTCGTCTTCCACCCGACCGTGGCGCACTATCTGCGCTTCGCGGCCACCACCGTCGGCCGCGACAAGATTATGCGCACCATCCAGTACTTTGCCCGCTTCTACGCCTGGTACCGTCTGCGCACAAACGCCACAAAGGCAGAGGTCGCTCCCTGGGTCGCCCTCAAGACCATCCTCGGCAAGGCCCGCAAGCTGCTCCAGGCCGGCAAGAACCTCGAGCACTTCAAGGCCGCCGTCACAGCCTCACAGGACCCCAAGCTGTCTACCGCCGCCCTCGGGTCGCCCTTTTTGCGCTACGCCACCGTCGGTCGCCAGCTCTCATACGCCGGCTACCTTACTGTCGAGCTGGTGATGCTGCCCGAGACGCTCGGCGTGAGCAACCTTAGCAACCGCACGCTCGCCGCGCGCCTCAAGCGCGACTCCATGCGCCTGTGGACTGCCGGTCTGCTGTTCTCCGTCGCCGCCCAGGCCTATACCCTGCAGCGGCTCAAGGCCCGCGAGGCGCGCATCGACCGCAAGGACGGCGAGGGCGTCGTCGAGAGCAAGCTCATTGCCAAGGAGCGCGCCGCCAGCCAGCTGCAGCTCATTTGCGATTTCGCCGACCTGACCAACACCACGAGCAACCTGGGCTGGACAAGCTTTGACGACGGCATCGTCGGCCTGGCTGGTACCGCAAGCAGTGTCATTGGTCTCTACAACCAGTGGAAGAAGACTGCTTAGACGTTGGCCAATGGCCAATGGCGGACGGCAAACGGCAAATGGCAAACAGCACACCTTTCTACAGTCCCTACCGAGTTTTATTTCTACACCGCGTGTCGTTATTATTGTTATCACTACTAGTTTTCTCGTTGTCTTTCTTGTATTGCACAGCCTTTGTAATATATTTATATTTCATATTAATCCTTACGTTTGATTACATAATGCGATCATGGCACCTTGACCAATGCCTTCACCGTCGACCATCGATGGATGTGCTGATGTTTTGATGTGTTGATGTGTTAATGTGTTTGATTATCTAAACTACTTGCTAGAATCCGGTTTTACAAGGCTGGCAAAAGAAGAATGACCTGTACAAAAAGGCAGACAAAACAAGTGACAAGATGGAAGAAATGATTGTGAAAGCACCTCAACCAGAGGACGGCAGACAGCAAATAAAGACAGATTAAAAGAAAAGATAAAGAATGAGCACAGAACAAGTGGACAAGTGAACATGTAAGCAAGTAAAGCAACAAGTAAAGCAAAAGTGCAAGTGACAAGAAACCCGATTCTCATCAGACAACCCCCCTTCCCCCTATAAGTTTTCATCCTCCGCGAGTTTTGTACAGACGACGGCATACTTGCGTCTTATTATTTTGTTTGGTTTTATTGTTTTGCGCGTGTTGTCGTTTTTCGTTTCGTTTCGTTTCTCAGGATGGCCTGCTTATGCACTCATCACCTCGCGGTAGTAGGCAAAGGCAAGGTCCGTAGAGTACCGCACGCGCCGGTCTTGGGTCAGCGGCAGCCGCGAGACCTTGGTCAGGTCCATCCGTCCCTTGTTGGCCAGCACCATGGTCTCCTTGGCCACAACATCCGCCATCTCCGTAATCGCCGCGACCTCGGTCGGCTGCGTACTGCGCGCGTTGTCGTACATGGCAGGCAGGCTCGACGCCAGCGCCTCGACCGTGCTGATCAGCTGCGCAGACGCCTGCTCCGCCTCGTCGCGCACCTGCTGCTGCTGCCGGCTGCGCGTGCGCGGCGCACTCGTCGTCGTAGGGCTAGAGCTGCCTGCGGCGCTGGCAAACCCAAAACTGGCGCCGTTGCCCTTTTGGTAGTTGAGCAGATCCAGGAACCGCGAGTACACCTCGCCGCCCAGCGCCCAGTCCTTGATCTGCTGCCGGTGCGGCTGCAGCTTCTCGAGCATCTCCGCAATGTCGCTGTAGTTGCGCTCGACAATGGCCTTGGGTGCGAGCTCCCTGACAAAGATGCGGTGGGCCTCGGCGTACGCCGACGCGCGCAGCAGGCACTCCGCCTCGAGCACCGGCTGGCCCTGCTGGTTGCGCCAATACAGCGCCGCCGCCTGCCAGATCCACTGTGAAGGGATCTTGAGGTCGTCCACCAGAGTGTCGTACAGGCTGATGGCGCGCTCACCGTCGTTGGCCAGGGGCTTGCTGGCAGTGTTGGCAAACAGCGAGCCCGTGTGCCGGCCCAGCACATCCTGGATGGCCTTTGTGCGTGCAGTGCGGTCGGACAGGTGCAGGAGCACCCAGATGGCGTGCACCCATGCAGCGCCGTGGCCCGATGCTGAGACTTGGTCGTCGTCGGTGTGGCGGACAACCTCGGACGCGTACGAAGACGTCAGCGAGTCGGCCTTTGCGGTGGACAGCTTGATGGCTGCCGACGACTGTGGAGCAGCCGACAGAGCCTGGTTGAGCTGCCAGCAGAACCGGTAGCGGAACGGCGACGGCTGCGAGCTCTCGGGCTCCAGCACATCCTCCAGCCGTGCAAGGCCAGCTGCGACCTTGAGCAGGCCGAAAAGCAGGTCCTCGCGCTGCTCACGCTGGGGGTCGGTAGCAGCACCTTTGCTGGCGTTCTTGGCGGCGTCGCTGCTGGTGTACCACGGTCGAGGGGCGGGCACGCGGCCGAGCTCCAGATCTTCCACGTACTTGGCCACGGCAGACTCGATGCCATCGCCAGACGAGATGCCGTACCAGAGGCGAAGACCAAAGGCTTGCTTCCAGTCCAGGCCGAACCAGTTGGACAGGACAACAGTGTCCGTGCGGTTCTCGATGCCTCCGCCCTTCTTGCCCTCGCACACGGCAACATCACCAGCCAGCATAGAGTAGATTGCGCGCAGAGGAATGCTGAACTCGGCAAGGACATCGCCCTCCTTCCAGTCGTTGACCTGCTCCCGCATGTCCTTCTTGAAAGAGTCGCCGCTGCCGATGAGAGCGACCAGAGCGGCGAGCTTCAGGTTCTTGCTGTCGACAAGCGAGCGGCAGGCCTCCGGAACCTTGTGGGATGCAAGCTGCAGCACGGCCTTTTCCTCTAAAGACTGAGCCTGGTCGGTCGTCTTGGCCGACGGCGAGTCCTGCACAAGCTGCGCCCAGAACTTGGCCAGGCTCTCCCGCCGCTGGCGGGCCTCCTCGGCGGATGTTGGGGCCCCGGTGGCATCGAACAGGACGCTCGCCAGCTCCCACACGGACTGCTCGTAGGATCCGAGCTCCTTGGCAAGCTCGCTAGCCGCCGGGGATCTCTTACGGTTGCCCTGCTCGCACGATGCAGCAAATGTCTTGATGGTCGGGAGCCGCTCAGTCGACGCGCGCGGAATACCTTCGACAACGTGAATGTCGACCGTCTCCTTGTGGTCGGACAGGTTGTCGAGGGGGTCGTCTCTCAGGGAGGCGTCCAAGCCATCAAAGACGCGGATGCGCTTGAGAGACGGCTCGGCCTCGTCGGTCGCGCCCTTGGTCTCGGCGACAATGCAGGCACCATCCGTAGACCAGATAGGCTTGGCGGAATCGTGAGTTGCCTTATCGGTAGAGTCTTGGGCAGCCTCGTCGTCGTCGGTAGGCTTGTTTGATCTCTTGTACGGCCACTACAACACCAATGTTTTAGTATATTTTCTCGTTTTGACATGTTTTTGTGTGTTTCTCTTTTCGGGGGGTCTCGTCGCCTGTCTTTTTGTCTTTTGTCTTTTTTGTTTGTTTGATATTTGATTTTCTCTGTAGCAAAAGAAAGTAGATACAAATCAAAATGGCCCAAGAATTAAACATTGATTAACAGAAACAGGCCAGGCAAGCCAAATGACAAATAAAGAAACATAATGACAATTTTCCAAACTCCAGCTTTGCATTCAAATGCGTGAATGATATGGGAGGTGTGGAAGTGTGCGGTGTAGGTGTATGGCGTGATACGCAAAAGGAGGATAGGATTATAGTGCAGGGAGTAGGGGATACAATAATGCTCAAAACAAAGAGAAAAGAGGAAAAGAAAAGACAGGACGACCGAGAGTAATTATTGCACGCATAGGGCACCACCGACCTTCACAAAGCTCTTGACAGGAGCAATTGTATCTGTTGGCTGGGCCGCCGACGCCGGCGCCTTGGCCTTTTCGAAAAGTGAGTTCATCAGATCGATGCTGGTGGCGAAGCCGCGGTTGTCGTTTTGCTGGGCGTTGCGGCCGCGGACGGACACCGCGTTCTTGTTGTTGAAGGTGCTTCTGAAGTTGGTGCTCTCGTTGAAAGACACCAGCTTCTCAGGGGCACCGTATTCGCCGAGGGCCTTGAGAGCGGCGCGGTCGCGCTTCTGAGGGCTGACCGTCTTCTGCAGCATCTCCATCCAGTTGTCACCGTCGGGGACCTGAAGCTTGACGGGGGTGTTGGACTCCTTGATTGCGCGGAGGCGCGCCCGCATGATACCGGCGGGCGGCTCCGTGACAGCTGCTGGCAGCGCCGGCGCAAAGGAAGAGAAATCGAGGCTGTTGTGGTTGTTCAGCTCCGCGGCAGAGCTGACCTGCAGACCATAGGGAGCCTCGCCGCCCTCATGTCCGTGCAGACCACTCTCGTTGCCGAGTTCCATGTTGTCGTCCTCGTCGTGCTCCAGAGACTGGATAGGCACGAGAGCCTGGGAACTCATGTCCGCGGAGCGATTAGATAAAAAAGACTGCTGGGGAGTAGCATTGTCTTCTTCATACTCATCGTCCTGGTCATCATCCTCCATCATGTCGTCATCAAAGGCGCCGGGGACGGTGGTCCGCTTGCGCCGAAAGGCCTTGGGGCGTGACTGCTGCTCAACCGAGGGGATAGCGACATCACGGGAAACGGCGGCGCTCTTGCCAAAAGGGGCAAAGGGAGCAGGGGCAGCCGACATAGTGGTCGTATCTGCGTCCGTCTCGTCCTCCTCATCGTCATCGAGGCCATATGTGGTAAAGTGCTCGACGCGGAAGACCCAGGCAGCAGTCTTTTCGTCGTAGCTGACAAAGGTAGTGTCGGGAATGTTCTTGAGACGCTGGATGTGCTTCTTCATCTTGGAAGCATTGCCCTCTGAGCCGCTACGAGGGCAAGTGTGCAAAAGCATAATCTCGGCAGGGACATTGAGGCCCTTGCCGACAGGGGGCTTGGTGTTGACGTCGGGGTAGACGGTAGCAGACCGGGTGATGAGAGTGACAATGCCGTCCAGGATAGTGTCCAGGTTGATCTTGGTGAGATCGACGGGCACGCGGAAGCGGACCTGGCCGACGTTGGTGCGGCCGACGGTAAAGTTGGCGACCTGCTGGCGCTGGACACGGTTCATCTGCTCAATCTCAGCACGCGAAGGGATCATCCAGTAGTCGCCAAGCTCCTTGCTGTTGACGCGATAGTTGTCGGGAATGCAGCGCGGCAGATCCTCCTCGTGGACAATGGCAAGCTCCTTGCCGGTGGAAACCTGCTCCATCTCGGGCTGGGCGGAAGAGGCAGGAGAAACGACGCTGGCCGAGCTGCCGTTGGAGGCAGAGTTGCTGGGAGCGCTGTTGCCGTTCGAGCGGGTCTGGGGACGGAGGTAGCCCATGTCGGGATCGCTGCTGCCGTTCGGGCCCTGCTCGGGGACGTTGTCCTTGGCAACGGTAGTATCAAAGCTGACACGCTTGGTCAGCTTGCGCGAGCTGACTGCGGTGTTATCGGACAGAGTGTCAGCACCGCTCGACTCGCGTGCCTTGGTGGGAGTGGAGAACAGGTCGGAGCGCATATCGCGGTTGATTACCAGCTTCTTGCTGCCACTGCTGGTTCCGTAGTAGCGGGGACCAGAGTTGGAGGAGAAGGCGCCGGGGAGGAGAACGCTGTCCTCGGGGTTGAAAGTCCGCCGCAGGTTGCTCGACGAAATGCTCTTCGTCAGGCCGCCACGGCCGATGCTGCCAACCATCAGGCTCTGGCTCATGGTACCGGGTGTGCTGGAAGTGCTGCCAACGCTGCTGGGGGTGCCAAAGGTGCTGTAGGAGAATCCGTAGCCGCGCTTCTGGGGCGTGGCAAACTTGGTAGCCGAGCCGGGGTTCATCTTGTACAGAGGCAGAATCGAGCTTCTTCTAGAAGTCTTGTTCTTGCTGAGAGACAAGGGCGTGGCCAGGGGGCCGGGGTTCTGGATCTCGTTTGAAGCCAGGCTCTGGAACAGGGAGGGTGCGCCGTAAGCACCAGCGTCGTTGATGCTTGTGGTAAGGCCGCTTTGTGACGCGCCCATGCCGCCCTGCTGGGAGTTGCCGAAGAGAGAGCCGCCCAGTCCCTGGGATTGGGGTTGAGCCGCTTGTGTGCTGTTGCCAAAGAGGCCACCGCCAGCCTGCTGCTGGGTTGCAGCCTGGCCACCGAAAAGACCTCCACCAGTAGTAGCAGTGCTGCCGCCAAACATGGAAGGCTTCTGAGCAGTCTGGCCGAGGCCACCACCGCCAAAGAGACCACCGGATTGCTGTGCGGGCTGAGCAGCCTGGCCGAGACCGCCACCACCAAACAGACCGCCACTAGTACCTGCTCCAGCAGCGGGCTGTGCGTTACCAAAGAGGCCGCCAGTTGCTGGTGTAGCAGGCTTTGCGCCAAACAGACCACCGCCGGCCTGCTGGGTTGCAGCCTGGCCGCCGAAAGGAGTAGAGGTCGATCCACCAAAAAGGCCGCCAGTCGAGCCGGCGCCAGCCGTCGCTGTTGGTGCAGAACCAAACATGCCACCGGTAGCAGCAGGCTTGGCGCCAAATAGGCCGCCAGAAGCAGCAGGCTGCTGGCCAAAGCCAGTCGCTGCGCTACCGAAACCAGTTGAGGTACCAGTAGCACCGGTCTGTGCACCACCGCCAAACAGGCCACCGCCAGTTGAGGCACCAGTGTTTGCACCAGTGTTGCCAAAGAGACCGCCACCGGTGGCGCCGGTGCCAGTTGTAGATGCGCCGAATCCGCCGGTAGTGGAAGCACCAGTGCCAAATCCACCGGTAGAGCCAGTGGTGGCACCACCAAAGCCAAAGCCAGTTGCAGGCTTCTGAGCAGCAGTGTTACCGAACAGGCCACCGCCGGTAGTAGCAGCAGGGGTCGAACCGAAGCCGCCAGCCGCAGGCGTGGAACCGAAACCGCCAGTAGTACCGCCGAAAAGGCCGCCAGTAGCAGCAGGGGCTGTGGTTGCAGTGCTGCCAAACAGACCGCCAGTAGCGGCAGGCTTGGCACCAAAGAGACCACCGCCAGTTGTAGAGGAACCGAAGCCGCTTGTTGAGGCGGCAGGCTGGGCGCCAAAGCCGGTGGTTGCAGTCTGGCTGCCACCACCAAACAGGCCGCCACCAGTGGTAGTGGTTGCGGGTGTAGAGCTAGCACCAAAGCCGCCAAAGTTGGAGCCAACGCCGAAAGCACCAGTGCTGCCAGTTGCGTTGCCGAACCGACGGCCCTGGTTGTAATCGGTTAGACGAAGCTCTTCTGGTGACCACTTCTTGTAGGCGTCCATGAATAAGATATTCTGGAAGCTGTTGTGCTGGTTGGACGTGGCCTCCTTCTCGACAAAGGCCTGGAAAGGGACAGTATTGGTGCCTGGTGGGTCACCAGTGTTGGCAGCTGCGGGCGTCGCGCCGAAACCGGTTGTGGCAGCACCGCCGAAAGCAGGAGTTGTGGTAGCAGCACCGCTGCCAAAGAGACCGCCAGTGCTGGTGGATGTGCCGAATGCAGGCTTGCTGGCACCGCCAAACATGGTGTTTGTTCCGGATCCGAAACCGCCAGACGTGGCACCAGAAGTCATGGAGCTACCAAAGCCACCCCCTGAGCCGAAACCACCTGTGCTACCAGCTGTTGCCGTCGTGGAGCCGAAGAGACCGCCAGCTGTCGTTGTTGCAGCGCCGAATGCGGGCTTTGCGCCGAATGCACCGGTGCCAGTGCTACCGAAGCCACCTAGATTGAAAACGTGGTTAGTATTCGAATGGATGTGAGCTGTTGTCAATTTTCCAACACGGCAGATCAATGAATAGATGAATAGAAGAAGAGGGACAGTAGAAAAGAAGAATGAAAGCTTGTAAAGCCAGAGAGGAACTGTGTTCAAACAGGACACAATAATGATGAAAAGACAAACGATTGCAAAGACAAATAAGAAAGAGAAGTAAAGAGGATAAGGGTGCAAAGAAGAGAATATCAAGATCTGTCAGGGTAGATTGAGGGCAGCTCAACGCATGAGAGGGAGGCGCCTATGCCATACCAGTCGAGGCTCCGAAGCCAGTGCCAGTGCTTCCGGTATTTCCAAATAGACCGGTGCCAGTGTTCTGGGCCGCGCCAAATGTGTTCGTGTTTGATCCAAACCCTGAATGGACGAAGCAGAAAGAAAGAAGAGAGAAAATCTCGTTAGTCCTGTTGTGTCTGGGGGGTGTAGGAGAGAAAGGAACAGCGGTATGGAGTGTATGCCGATGGGACACGTGCGCTGCTTGTGCTGGCCAAAGTCTGGAGTCGGGTCTTTAACGAGCCACTCATATCGTGATCCATGATCCATTTGAAAGGCCTGTGACATTGTGTAAAGCGATCTTACCAGAGAGACAGCAGACTTTGTATGCACACGCACAGCGCCCAATGCCCAAAGGCCACCGCCCTTTCTCCTTTCTCCATCCGTCTTCCAGTTTGTCGAATGGTAGTGGTATTGTGAGCGTGCAGAGAGAGAGAGGGAGAGAGCCAGTCTCGAGGTAGGAAAGGAGATGATACGACATGGAAGCTGGAAGAGGGAGAAGAGAAGGGAGGGAGGAGCAGAGGTAGGGCAGTCATCACGACTGTGATGCAAGCAAAACGAGACAGAAAGAGACAGGAAGGACAAGACAGGAAGCAGGAAACGAGAAGCAGAAGCAAAAGCAAGAAAAAGCAACCATGGAAACGAAGAAGCACAGGGATAATCAAGCTCGAGGGGGGCACTCGTCTCGTTGGTGATAGCTACATACCTCCAGTAGTGGTGTTGTTGTTGGCGCCGAAGCCGCCAAAGCCGGTCGACTGCTGGTTGTTCTGGCCGAAGCCGAAGCCGCCAGAGCCGAACGACATGATGGGCGTTGTTGATGTCGATGGGTGTTGTCAAGTTTGTTTGGTTTGTCAATGTGTCGATTAGTAGGTCTTGGAGGTCGTTGGCCTTTAGAGGTCGAGAAGCGCGTCGAGGTCGTCACGTCTTGCTTGTCGTCGCTGTTGTCGGCAGCGTTCAAGTTTCAAGCTGTGTTGTCGGTTCTGTCGATCGCGTTGGTGTTGACGTTGTCGCCGTCTCGCTTTGCGCGTGATGGATGGCGCGTCGAGAGGTGGTAGTCGTCGAGCCGTCTGTTTGTCGTCTCGTCCTTTGTTTTTTTTTTTTGTACGGACGGTGCTCGTGTTCAGATCGAGAGGCAGTCAAGAACGGCGGGCATGACTTTGTCTGGCTTTGTCGTGTCCCTTGTGGAAGCTTGAGCTGTTGCTGGGCGCGATGTCGATGTCGATGTCGGAGTCGATGACAATGGATACTGTGGAATTGGGACAGAGTTGCTCGCTCCCTGTTGGGTGTCGTGTTTTTTTCCTACTCCGTACCAGAGAGTACGAACCGACGCGATGAGTGGGTATTTTTGTCGGGTTTTTAGTATTTTTTTATGGGTGACAAAAAAAGGGAGCGAACAGGACCCAGGACAGGGGGAGGTGGAGGTGGAGTGGCGCTGTAAAGAGAGCAACAAGCAAAAAGCATAGAGCGCAGAGCACAGAGCACAGAGCAATGAGCAGATGGATCAGTGCTACTGCAGGTGTACTGAGACAAGAGCCGCGCGACGGGAGTGGCAGAAGCGCTGCCGAGTGAATATCAACGCAGACAATTTGAAGATTTTTGATGTTTCTAAAAGGAGAAGATCACGACTTTGGAGGATGCTCGGTAGATATACGGCAGTCGGCCACGACAGTCACAAAATGCAAAAACGGAAAGAGGTCGTAAATAAGAAATGGCAAGAGCGAAGCAACAAAGAGCTGTAGCTGCTTCTTTTGGGCATGTAGTGGCCTGTAAGATCAAAAATGACTAAATGACCAAAATGACTAAAGCTAGGGGCTGCGAGCAAAAGGCAAGCACCCGTATCTTACAAAATAGGGAAGGAGCGAAGCAGGGAAATGAGCATGAGAAATACAGAGTAAAACCCGGCGGCAGGAGCGACGGGCGCCAAAGAACAGAGAATGAGCAAATGACCTCTCCTTTATGAGTGGCTGGGTGGGGAATCTGTCTCCCTCTCAGGCCCTCAGGCAGCCTTGGTGGCCATCTCGGTGCCCAATTCTGCACGCTGATTCGTCTTAACGATCTACGGGCCAATCGCAGGCCCGCATTCCTAAAGGCTGCTGGTGCCTGCGCACTAGAGTGGGTACTGCTTCAAGAAAGCTTTGGTAAGCATCGACGATTTGACGACAAGGCTCATTCTACGAGGGCGTCAAACAGTCATATCTGCAGCAAAGAGTCATACGGATGTTTCATGCTGCTTAAATATACGATATATGACAAGTCAGACTGTGGTTGATGTAGTGCAGGCAGTGTCACGAGACCTTTTTAAAGAGACAATACAGAGACAATATATTCACGGCGACGACGAGGTTTGCAAGTATCATAGGACGGCAATGAAGCGGCGACCTGCCATGGACGGGGTCGCCATGGAATGAGTCACGGCCATTTTTGGATTGTTCGTTGTATAAAATGAATGAGAAAAGCAATGCTCGGATAACAAATACAAATACCCAAGATCCAGACACGGCACGCGGAAGCAGAGCTAGAGGAAGACGAGCAATAAATAAGGAATAGAGAATAAGTAATAAAGAGTAAAAAAGAGTATGGACAAGGCCGAGGCGCAGGTGAGGTAGAAGCAGTAGCAATAGGACAGCATGAACCAAAAGAAGAAGAAGAAGAAGGAAAAAAGAAAGAAGAAAGAAACATGAATCAGCGCAAGAAAGACAAGGGGTAGTCCGGGAGACACGAGTCAAAGTGAGAAGAAACAACAAAACAGCAGAACAGCAGAACAGCAGAACAGCAGAACAGCAGAAAAAGAATAGAGCCAAACAGTCTAGGTCCCCGTCTCCGCCTCCTAGAACTGGATCAGGTCCTGGTTGGCAGTCTGCTGCTGCGGCCGTGCGCCAAAGGGGTTGGCCGAGCCCGTGCTCTGGCCGTACGACACCGACGGCATGCCCGTGTACTGTTGCCGCATAAAGGGGTTGGTGCCTGTTGCCTCGGCCGTCAGGCGGTTCAGGTTGGCACCGGCACTGTTGACAAACGTGCCGGGTGCTGTGTGCTGTGCCGGGATGCGGGTCTGGCCAGTGTTGCCAAACGTGTCCATGCCGTCGCCGCTTGCCAGCAGGGCGTTGAGCCGTGCCTCGTGCTCGCTGAGCTCTCTCTGCGGTGCCTGCAGCTGCGGCTGCGGCTGCGGCGGCTGGGGGGTGGGCGCGGGCTGGCTAAACGACGACAGCGTCTTTTGCTCTGGCATGGCGCCAAACGATGGCTTAAAGGCCGGCTGCTGCTGTCTCGCGCCGTTGGCGGCAAAGGGGTTGTTGGAGCCCGTCGGCAGCGGCTGCAGAGGCTGGGCAGCGCCAGTGCCGTTGTTGGAGCTCCAAGGGTTGTTGCTGCCGGCCTGCTGTGCAGGCTCCTGCTGCTGGGGCAGAAGCTGCTGGCCGTAGGGGTTGTTGGAGAAGGCCGTCTGCTGCTGCTGGAGCTGGAACTGCTGCTGCTGCTGCTGCTGGTAGGGGTCGAAGCCGGTGGGTTGGGGAGCGAAGCCGTTGGGGAAGCCGGTCTGCTGGCCGTATTGTGCGTACATGTTGTAGCCGGTGGGCTGCATCTGAAGCTGGCTCTGGTCGATGGGGTTGGCAAAGAAGTCAACGGCGCTGCCCTGCTGGTAGCCCTGGTTGAAGCCGGTCGGCTGGGCGACAGCGGGGGTCTCGTTGATGTTGAACAAGAGATCAATGTCGTCGGCCTTGCCATTGCCAGCCTCCTTCTCACGACGGCGGCGCTCGTCCTCTTCCTTGCTCAGTCTGATCGCCTTGGCCAGGTCGTCGTCGTCAACCTCTACTGGGCGGCCCTCGCGCTTCCGGCGGTCCTCCTCCTCCTGCGCCTTGCTCGCCTCGATTGCCAGCCGGTATTCCGTGTCGTCCTCGTCGGCGCCTTGGCGGCGTTCCCGGTGGCGTCTCGGTGCGGGTGTGCTGTCTTGGTGGGGACCATACTCGTCGAGGCCTCCTACTCTCGACTTCCAGGATCTCCGGTCGCTCCGCTCGGTACGCAGGCGCTCGTCGTCTTGGATAAGGGAGGTCAACTCCTTGGCGGCGATGCGGACTAGACAGTTAGTTGGGTGCTACAAGACTTCCGAGTCAATGCAGAGCGGCTTACCGTTGTGACCAACATCACGGCCCTCCTCGTCGACGTAGATAAACTCGCGCAGAGTGCGGATGATGTAGAGGTTATGCTTGGACCACGAGACAACCAGCTCGGAGCCCTCGTGCAGGCAGTAGTCGAGCACCTTGAGGGCCTTGAGCACGTGGCGCCAGTTCTTGCCCTTGTCGTTTAGCCGCTTGTCGATAATATCCATGATATCGTTAAAGTCGGTTGAGCTAGAGAGAGCTGTTAGTATGACGTAAGAGGGGACAGGAGGCTGACGGAGCGGTCGGCGGAGCGGCTGGCGAGCCGGCTGGCGAGACGGTTGGCGAAGCGGCATATACGTACGAGTTGAAGGTGAGCTGTGCGATCTCGCTCATTTGTGTACCGGTCGGGCCCCATGGGTCATTGCTGGTCGCTGGTAGAACGGTTAGCTGCATGTAGGTAGAATGACTGCATGATTTCACCGGACACGAGGGCACAGGGACGCGCCATCATCGTAAATCGTCGTGAATCAGGCCAGTAAATACACAGAGGAGATTAGCTCTCTTCAAGCGCAAACGTACCTTCGCGCACTTTGACCTGCGAGCTGGAGTAGCCCTTGGTGACATTCTTGACGCTTCTCATAACCTTTGACATGTTGGCGACTGGGTGGTCCTCCGGACCCGGTTGTTTCTAGTTCTAGGTAGAGAGAAATGGGTGGTGACGGAATGACGAGATGATGCGACGATATCGTAGATAATGGCGTCCCGGCGGCCTGCGACAGGTGGTAGGGGGTGGGAGAGTCGTTGGTCGGAAGAAGTCGATAAGTATCGTCGGCGGTACCGGAAGGGGATGTGCGATGCTGCAACGACGATGGTGATGATGTGTCCAGCTGTAGGTGGTTGCGATAAAAGGATAAAAAGACCAAAAGACCAAAAGAGGCGGATGCGGGTGGGATGACAAGTTGACGGTTGGTCGGGTGGTGGTGGTGGTCGCAAGAGGGAAGAGGAGGGAGTTGGTGGGAGCGATCGGAGGTAGGTATATCTTGAAGGTGCTAGTCTGCTAGTCTGCTAGTCTGCTAGTCTGCTAGCCTGGTAGTTTGCTAGGTAACCTGGCCCCCCTAATTTGCGAAAGTGGGCAAAGTTTATATGAGTACAGCACAGGCTCTAGTAGACAATACAATGATCGGAGCAGGCGAGAAGATAAAAATGAGACTGTTAGCGGCGGGAGGGCGCCACCCGAGACGTATTACAGAGTAGTGTAGGTGCAAGTCGGCGAGAATGAGTGATTAATTGAGAATAAAACCCGCGAGAATTGAAATTTGTAGAATAAGATAATAAGATGCAGAGTCGACAAGAATGAGGAAGAAGTCGAAGAGGACGAGGAGGCCAAGTCCGAGGGGCGATCATCACACGACCAGATATGCGATATGCAAAAGAAAGCTCACGAGCCCAGTACAAGAGGCTGGACCGGATAGTCTGGAGAGCTACGACAGATGCGATCGTGGCGTGGTAAGCCAATGCGAACTGGCAAAGGTGAAATGTGAATGCGAAAATATGAAAATGCGAAAATGTAAATTGGCGAGGTCGGTGTTGAGGTGGAGATGACTAAATACGACGTAAGATACGTGTAGTGCAGACTTGGAAACCTTATGTAAGATTAGACGTCACCAAATGCAATGAGCGAAATCGACATGCGAAATGCGGAAAACGGCAATAGCGAAACTCAATATTCAATCGGGCAGGTGCGCTGCAGACTCTGCTCTTTAGTCTAATCAGTTTGCAGTTGTAGATGCAGATTATAGAAGGAGCAACTGCACTCGTACTGCAGAAACGCAAAAACGCAGAAACGCAGAATGGGAAGCTACGACGTACAATCAGAAGCAAGTTTGCAGAGGTGACCGGCAGGGAAGGAGGAGGAGAAAAGGAAAAAGAAACCGGGCCGGTTGCATTTCGATTTGCGTACTTTTGGCAAGAGCAGCAGAAAAGAAAGCAGAAGCAAAAGTGTAGTGCAGGAATGCATTTGTTAATAACATGGCTAGACAGCTTAGATTTTGCGTTTTTAAATCTCTACTGCCTCGTGTGTATCTAAGAGGGGTTTGCGTAAAGACAGCCAGAGGCTAGCGACTTTGGGCAGGAACTACACAAGACATAAACGGAAGGAGCACCGAGAGGCACACGTCACAGCCCCAATCGAGAAGGCAGCGCTGTTAGGCTACCATTTTATGTATTTATTCAATATAATTTTATGTTTTATTATATATAACATTAAATGCTTACATGATTGCAGATTCAGTGGCTGGTTCAATGAAAAGATAATTAAAATCTTTCAAAAAAGGCATGGACTTGCACTAAAAGGCATTAAGAAGAATCGAATGTTCTCCCGCAGTCACCATCCGCCTGGACTGCGCAAGCGGATGCGCGGCTTTGGCCACACGTCTGGCGACGCAGTATTCTCTTTGATCTTTGATATTCGACGGCAGCAGTCTCGTATTTATTGAAAGCGAAACGCTGGCAATGTATGGGCTGTTCAGTGTTGGACTGGCTTGTATTATCTAATATTCATATTTTTTCTTATTTTCTTATTTTCTTATTTTCTTATTTTCTTATTTTCTTATTTTCTTATTTTCTTATTTTCTTATTTTCTTATTTTCTTATTTTCTTATTTTCTTATTTTCTTATTTTCTTATTTTCTTATTTTCTTATTTTCTTATTTTCTTATTTTCTTATTTTCTTATTTTCTTTCTGTCGATTTTTACTAAAAATACTATTAAACCCGATCAACTTAATACATCGAAATAACTCTCATCATCATTGACCACGAGAGGATACCGACTTGGATCTGCCGCATGAGACTCATTTCATTTTAGTACGGGTGCTCTGACGGATCAGATCGCCTTTTTGAATTGGCGAGATAATATTAGCTACGTCATATCTACTGTTGGTAGTGGAAAGGCTGAGCATCCTTGCAGGCAGAACGATATATGATTCAGCTAGGACGTTGACCATGTAGCAAAGCTTGATAGCTGGAATGGCATCCCTTAGACAACACATGTAGATATCACCGCCACATCGAAATCACACACTCGAGACTGTTTAATATTTTTTTTTTTAAACCTAATAACACTTTTTGTTGTTACCGCTGAGCCATTCACCCTTTTGACTAGATTATAGCAAAATGTGAGGATAAAAAAAGACGAAAAAGACAACACAAAACTAATAAGAAAAAAAGACCAAACGATGACACGGCCCAATAGTTTCACTTATAAACTAGTCGTTCAACGTGCATCGCTTCCAGTAAGACGCCGGCCTGAAGAATACAATACTGATCCAGTATGTAATTGCATTTACAGCTCGTCGTGGCCGAAAGGCTCCTCGTCCTCGTCGGCGCCACCGGGCTGGCCGTACATCTTGCTGGTAATGGGGTAGGCAACGTTGGACAGCTTCTCCTTCTGCTCCTCAAAGTCCTCAGTCTCGGCGGTGGCGGCGTTCTCCTCCAGCCACTCCTGAGTCTCCTTGACGGCCTCAATGAGAGTCTCCTTGTCGTCCTCGCTGATCTTGCCACCAAGACCATCCTCGTCGTTGACCTGGTTCTTGAGCGAGAAGGCGTAGTTCTCAAGACCGTTGCGAGCCTCAATGCGCTCACGGGTGGCCTTGTCCTCCTCGGCGTACTTCTCAGCCTCGGCAACCATGCGGTCAATCTCATCCTGGGTCAGACGGCCCTTGTCGTTGGTAATGGTGATGCTCTCGCTCTTGCCAGTGCCCTTGTCGTGGGCAGAGACCTTGAGGATACCGTTGGCGTCCAGCTCGAAAGAGACCTCGATCTGGGGAACACCGCGGGGTGCGGGGGGGATGCCGGTGAGCTCAAACTTGCCCAGGATGTTGTTGTCCTTGGTCATGGAACGCTCGCCCTCAAAGACCTGGATCAGGACGACGGGCTGGTTGTCGGCGGCGGTCGAGAAGATCTGCGACTTGCGCGTAGGGATGGGGGTGTTGCGGGGGATCAGCTTGGTCATGACACCACCAGTGGTCTCAATACCCAGAGTCAGGGGGTTGACGTCCATCAGCACAATCTCCTCAGTACCCTCCTCGCCGGACAGAACACCACCCTGGACAGCGGCACCGAAAGCGACAGCCTCATCGGGGTTGATGCCCTTGGAGGCCTTCTTGCCGCCAAAGTACTCCTCGAGAAGAGTGATGACCTTGGGGATACGGGTGGAACCACCGACCAGGACAATGTCGTCGATCTCGCTCTTCTTGACGTCGGCGTCCTTGAGAACCTGCTCGACAGGCTTCAGGGTCTTCTTGAACAGGTCTAGGTTAAGCTCCTCGAACTTGGCGCGGGTCAGCGTCTCGGAGAAGTCCTTGCCGTCAAAGAAGGACTCGATCTCGATACGGGTAGACATCTGCGAAGACAGGGTACGCTTGGCCTTCTCGGCCTCACGCTTAAGCTTGCCCATGGCCTTCTTGTCGGAGGTGACGTCGACGCTGTTCTTCTTGTTGAACTGCTTGGCGAAGCTGGACAGTTAGTGTCTGATGAAAAATCATTATACTTAAATGCAAAACTGTACTTACTGGTTGATAATGCGCTGGTCGAAATCCTCACCACCCAAGTGGGTGTCACCGGCAGTGGCCAGAACCTCAAAGACACCCTGGTCAATGGACAGCAGGGAGACATCGAAAGTACCACCACCAAGATCGTAGACAATGATCTGGCGCTCACCGTCGGTCTTGTCCAGACCGTAGGCGATGGCAGCGGCGGTGGGCTCGTTGACAATACGGAGGACGTTCAGACCGGCAATGATACCGGCATCCTTGGTGGCCTGGCGCTGGTTGTCGTTGAAGTAGGCGGGCTGCAATGTTAGTATAAATTGTGAAAAAATGGAAAATGGGAAATATTGGGAATACATACGACAGTGACGACGGCGTGGGTGACCTTCTTGCCGAGGTAGCTCTCAGCGACCTCCTTCATCTTGGACAGGATCATGCCGGAAACCTCCTCGGGAGAGAAGGTCTTCTCCTCGCCCTTGACGTCGACGCGGACAAAAGGCTTTCCGCCCTTGTTGACGACCTTGTAGGGGAAGTGCTTGATGTCGTTCTGGACATCCTTCTCGGTGTACTTGCGGCCAATGAGACGCTTGATGTCGTAGATGGTGTTCTCGGGGTTGCCAGCAGCCTGGTTCTTGGCGGCTGTGGTTGTTAGTGGTGGTTATTTAAGAGTAGAGAAAATAAGAGTTATCTAAAGACTTACCGTCACCAACGAGACGCTCATCCTCGGTAAAGGCCACGTAGGAAGGAGTGATACGGTTACCCTGGTCGTTGACAAGAATCTCGACCTTGCCCTTTTGCATAACACCAACGCAAGAGTAGGTCTAGATGGTTAGTTGAAGTTCTTCTCAAGGCCGGAAACGAGGCCCTTTGGGGTTTCAAGGCTTGAGGCTTTGCGCCAACATGCGCCTGACCGCTACTGCTGGTGCGGCTGTGTCGATTGCGCTGGATAGCTCGATGTGATGACTTACAGTTCCCAGATCCTAGAGATGGTTAGCAGCTGTTCTGTCTGTGTTTCTGATCAACTCAAAGTTGCGCCTGCTCGCCTGCTCGACTGCTCGATCTTGCGACCTCGCAGTCTTGCAGTTTTGCAGTCTTGAGTCTTCAGTCTTGCATTGCTTGCGTGTGGGCTCTACTTACAATACCGATAACAGTGCCGTACTCCTGGACCTCATCAGCGCGAGCCTGGCTCACGAAGCTGGGTGACAGGAGCAGCATAACAAAGGACAGCAGCATGAAGCCGAGGCCCCAGTTGCTTCTCCTTGAAGCAGCCATGACGAATGTGTGTGAGGCTGTATGTGAGGAGAATGGTAGAAAGTAGTGAGTGTGTAGTGTAGAGAGTGTGGTTGTGAGAGAGTATGGACGAGTTCGTGAAGAGAAAGAAGGAAAGAGAGGAAGAAGAAGGGGAGGAAGAAGTACAAGTAGAAAAGCAGAAAAGAAGGAAAGAAGTAGAGGACAAGTCTACGGCAGGAACCAGATCTCTAGATATTCTCCAAGCGGCAGGTACGCCTCCTACACCTTTTGTCGTAGAGCTTTAGGTGTTCTCTTGCTCTTAGTGGCGGGGACAAAAAAAGAACACAGTATATTAGCAACGCCTGGTACTGGCCACACATACAAAAAGCTTGTGGGTAGGACCAGGGACCCACAAATAAGTAGAGCCGGTCCCGCTTGAGGACACCTTGCACGTCTCCTGCGTGAGGGTGGGTCTTTGACTCTGGCCGTTTGGGCTTTTGGCGGGCGTTTGGAGCGCCTGTGGTGCACGTGATGGCAGTTGTGCAGGCAAGTGCAGGCAAGTGCAGGCAAAGTGTCAAAGTGTTGATTGCATACGCGTGTTGACGATGTTGACGATGCATCGATGGTCAGCAGCAAACATTACGAGTACGTTAAAATATAAAAGACACTTTGACAGACACCGCTGGACCCTTGTATCACTGTTGGGCATTCCAGCACATAGCCTCGGGCAACTTACACCGTGACAGACAATCTCTCTATCATGATTACATAATCATTACATCGTCAACATTCGACAATTGACAATCTGCTGGCATCGACAATCATGGAATCATCATGATGTTGACCGCACTTTGATATCTTTGCATCTGTCTTATTGCCACTGACAGGCACACTACCGAGGTTGACTCATACTCATGCTTGCCACCCACACCCTCACCACTGTTTGACCATGACCAAACCTTAAAACCTAAAAAGCAGGCCAGAGTGCAAGATGCACATTCCTGTGAACAGATCCCCTCTTCGAATCTAAGCTTGTTTCTACTGGTTTCTACGGAGCCTGAGCCCCGTATTACTACGTAGTGCCTAAGTGGTAGGTAGGTGGAGGGAGCTAGATAGCGGCGAGTCTACTTTACTACTTTGGATATCGCCCCTGTTTTCTGCCACTTGGCCTCATCATCGACCGTCGACTTACTCGTACACTCTTTTGATACACGTTTCCCCTTTGCGAGCTTTGAGATTGCATTAGACGAAAACCGACAAGAGTCAGTGGCCACCGACGGCATGGTTACATGTGGCGGAAGGATTCATTCGCGGCCGCAATGCGTCCAGGCGTAGATATGATATAACATGATATAGACATGACATAGCTGTTCACAAGCCAAGATCGGATCTGCCTGCCGTCAAGCGATAGGCGTCCATCCATCTAAATGCTTCCTCCCTTACAGTTGACACGTATTCATCCAAGACACCCAAGACACCCTCGTCTGGTATTGACCCGAGCTGATAGAAGGTGACAGAAGTCTCAGTGTACGTACTAGACGATCTCATGCAATTGTTCTACTGTTCTATTGTTCCATCACAAGTCTGAGAGATGTGGTGTACGGTCCCTGACGTCCAAGACAGTCGGCTCTCACACAGCCTTGTCCAGCCGCCCCCAAGAGTGAAAAGTGGACACCTATGGCGAAGGGGAACGTCTCGTGTCAGACCTGCATCTCGTATTCTCTTAGTCAGGCACACTATTGATTCGCCGTGATTCGCTGTGATTCACAGTCTACATTTCTAGTTTACTACTTATAAAAGAAAACAGCCCGTGCAGATGCTTGCCCAAGCGGCTCTCGTGCTACATGCCGCCATCGAGACGCCTGCCGCCGTCACTTTTCTGTTCTTCCCCGAGAAGCAGCTCTCGACGGCAGGCAAACCCGTACCCCTAGAAACTGCTCTGGTGCTGCAGAACCTGGGCGGCCTGCTGGCATCCTCAGTAGCCTCGAGTCTCGTCCTGGCCGTCTGGGGCACTCCACCACACATCAGCCCCGGCCTCCGCGGCAGCTTCTGCCTGTGCCTCGCCATCTACCACGTCTTCCCGGCTCGACGGGCACACCTCCGGCGCAGGCTCGCCATAGGGACCAAGGGTGCCGTGGGCAGGACGCTTGGCGGGCCGGCTGTCCACCTTGTGACGCACATGGCCTGTCTTGCCCTCTTGACAGTAGCAGGCATAGCCGGGCTAGGCGGCCATTAGCAATCTTCACTTTGATCATACGAGTAGACAACCGGATACCCATAGACACAAGTATAAATAAACAATATTAAACATAAACGACATTCATTTTGTCTATCAAACGCCAAATGGTATGCAGAAACAGTCCTATACAACCAGAAGAAACAGCCCAGAAGATACAGCCCGGAAAAAATACAACACACAAGACTACTCCTAGAACAGACGCAGACCCTCGCCGACGCTGGCGCCGCCGTGTTGTGCGTCCTCGTCCTCGCTGTCGTCGTCCTCCTGCAGAGCCACGCGCTGGCCAAACAGCGAGCTGAAGAACCGGTCAATCGCCTCGGGCTCCCAGTCGCGCCGGTCCTCGGCCGTCATAAAGTTTTGCAGCTTCTCGTGCACGTTGAAGCGCATCTTGCGGCCCTTGCTCGCCTTGCGGTCCACCTGCTTGCGCGTCTTGGCCTCCTTGGCCGCCTGCGCTGCCCACCGCACCGTGGGTGCAGAGCTGCCCGCCTCGCCGCCGCCCGTCGACGCATCGACGGTGCGCTGGTCCACGAGCTCCTTGAGCAGCAGCTGGTAAAAGTCGGCATCGTCAAAGACCTCGGGGTCCTGCTCGACGCGCCTGGCGGCCTGCACGGGCGCACACGAGCGCGGCGTGCGTGTGCGGCGGATCAGCCGGTCGGGCGCGACGAGCTGGCTGTCGAGCACGGCGGTGAGGGCCTGGGGCGCTGAGCCTGAAGACATGAAGCGGCGCGACGCAGAGGATGCGCCACCGCCGCCGCCGCCACCGCTGCCGCCAGCCGATGGCCGCTGGACACGTGCCGACCAGCGGTCAATGACCTTGCGGCGCTTGGCGAGCGCAACGTCTTCTGCTGCTGTGATTTGTTCGTAGAGACCCTCGCATGTGGTGTCCTGCTGGGCTTTGCGTTTTAATCTTGACGAGCTGTTGTCGTCTGTGGCGTAGAATGACGAGCGGATGCTCTGGATCGAGTGGAGCAGCTCAATGGCCTGCTCGGCGGCCTTTTCGTAGTCCTTGCTCTTGGGTGCTGTCTTAGCATCGTCGCCCTCAGCGCTCTCAAGGGCAAGGGGGTACAGCGAGTTGGCCACGGACAGGGCCTTTTGCATGCGGATGCGCATGTTGAGGAGCACGTCAAAGGTGCGGCGCTGTGTGCGCACGGCAAAACCCTTGTCGGCGTCGGCCTTGGCGGCCTGCGAGAGCGAGTTGAGGACCTGCTGCCGGTCCTCGGCCAACAGCCTGCGAGTCTCGGCCTGGGCCTTGGCTGTGGTGGCGTCGACGTCGTCGCTATCATCGCTATCGTCGTTGTCGTCGCTATCGCTGTCGCTGTCGCTGTCGTCACTGTCCTCCTCGCTGTCGTCGCTGCCGCCCTCTTCCTCGTCGTCGTCATCCATCTCCTCGTCTTCGTCTCCCTCCTCCTCGTCATCCTCCTCCTCCTCATCGCTCTCGACGGGCTTGCCCTTGGGTGTCTTGGGTTTGGAGCTGCCGCGGAATGTAAACTTTTCAACCAGAGCCTCGTCGTCCGTGCCCAGAGCATCGTCGCTGTCAATCTCGTTATCGGTGTTGACCTCTTCGGCGCCCTCGATGTCGACCGTGTCCGGATCGTCAAACTGTTCGTCACCGTCGTCTTTGTCGTCGTCGTCGTCGTCGTCGTCCTCATCTTCCTCCTCCTCCTCCTCCTCCTCCTCGTCACTGCTCTGGTTCAGCTGGTCTCTGCTAACCCGCTTTCCCCGGTATGCCAGTCCCAGTGCTATCGGCTGGGCCTGCCGCAGTTTGCTCTTGCCCACCTGCACGTAGTGGTCTGTGTCTTGCGTGTCCTCGGGCACATCCTGCTCGCTATCGCTGCCGCCGTTCTGGCTGGCATCTTCGTCGTCGATCGGGGCGTCGGCCTCGGGGTCAAATTCTGCAGAGTCAGCTGAGTCCTTGCTGTTGTCGTCGTGTCTTTTCCATGACTTTTCCATGGCTTTCCCATGGCTGCATTGCATACCTTTGGCCAGGCCCTGCTTTGAAAAGAGCTGGGCGGCGAGGCCCTTTAGTCCGGCCATGCTGAAGTTGCGGTTGTGATTTATAGAATTTTAAAGAATTATACAGAAAAATGAGACAACAACCGTGCTTTGTCTTTGTGGTTCGCCAGGCAAGTCGTAACAGTCGCTGGTTGCTCGTTGTCGCTCTAAACACACGATGCAAAGACTCGCTGAAAAAAAAAGTTTAGTATGGGCGGCACGCTATGGGCTACCGAAAAAAAATACTGCCATCACTAAAGAAAAAAGTTGCGCTACACCGCCTTCTTAATACAGCTGCATGGCCGTTCTGCCGCTAGAGCAGCCGCTAGACCAAGCGCACCGCCTTCCCATACCAGCGACTTGGTGCAGCTACTTAAACTTGAATAGGCGGGCCACTGTAAGATTACGATATACCGCTGTAATGCCCTGTAATCGTATACATTAGCTAAGCTTCTCGTAGATGATCGTGAAGAGAGCATCGATATCGACGACAACAAAATGTCTGCATTAATACTTTCTCGGATACAGAGCGCTGGCCTCAATTGTATGAGACTGGCCTCTCAGCGATCATGCATCCATACCACATCAATATTACAGCATGAAAACCCGCTGGTATGCAGTCAAGCCTCGCCCTTTGAAGATGACCTCATCGCCACCAAGTCTCCCAATGCTCGAGAATGTCCAGTCTGGATTTGCATATTGACTCGCTTAATTAGGGCTTGCCAAAGTCGGGGACGCCGCCGAGCTTGAAGCGTCGCCTGCCAGACCGGTCACCAATCAGTGGTGTGACCAAAGTGGTGGCCGTCTCGTCGGCCAAGGGCGGCGTCGGGAAGAGCACAGTCGCTGGTGAGTATTGTTGTTTCTTGTGCCATAATTCAAAGTGATGATGCTGACATGTAAGCAAACTTGTCTCTGGCATTTGCCCGGCATGGATACCGCACAGGCATTCTGGATACAGACATCTTTGGTCCCTCTATCCCGACGCTCTTCAACCTCTCTGGCGAGCCTCGGCTGTCTGCAAGTATGTCTCCCGTGGTACTTTTAATCAATTTTACATTTACATTTACATTTACAAATCTAACAATATAGACAACCAGCTAATACCAATGTCCAACTACGGCGTCAAGACAATGTCCATGGGCTACCTCGTGCCCGAGGGCCAGGCCGTCGCGTGGCGTGGTCTCATGGTCGGCCGGGCTCTCACCCAGCTGCTGCGCGACGTCGCCTGGGACGGCCTGGACGTCTTGGTGATGGACCTGCCCCCCGGCACGGGCGACATCCAGCTGAGCATCGCCCAGCAGGTCGTTGTCGATGGTGCCGTCGTGGTGACGACACCGCACACGCTGGCCGTGCAGGATGCCGTCCGCGGTATCCAGCTGTTCCGCAAGGCCAACGTGCCGCTGCTGGGCGTTGTGCAAAACATGAGCGTCTTTTGCTGTCCTGGCTGCGACAAGGAGACACACATCTTTGGCACGGGCGAGGGCGTCGCCAAGGCGTGCGCCGATCTCGATACCACCTTGCTGGCCGACATCCCGCTGCACCCCTGTATCGGTGACGATGCCCAGCGCGGCAAGCCTACAGTTGTGGCCGAGCCGGAGAGCGGCCGTGCCAAGGTGTTTTTGAAGCTGGCGCAAGACATTGCCGCCACGATTGGAATGGCACCGCAAAAGTAGGGCGGATGTTAAAAAATGAGGAAAAACTCTTGATATACGATAATGATCTACGAGGTGCATGAATAGAAACACTACTCGGGCCGTTGAGCACACCTGACAAGGATGCAATCAAGAATTATAAAGAAAGGTGAGACGCGCAGGTCACGGATCGATCACGAGAAGCATGGGACAGCAGATAGATGTCGCGCCTCTGTCGATACTGAGGCGAGATATCCTGTGAGGCTCATTGTTAGTTCTGTATCACACTCCAGAGCCGTGAGAGCCAGAGCTGCGTCTTTAAAAAGATGGATATATTGTTTACTTCATATTCTATATCATACATCGACGACACGGCATTGGGTGCGGTGCCGCGTCAAGACTTTCGTTCTCATGCTCAAAGATATGCTCGCTGTATCCGAGGCCGTGTATCATAAATCTCCAAAGAACCAGACCCTCCGTTAGCATTGCTGACCGCATTAAAAAGTAATAGGTGGTAATGTAGAAGGGAAGAAAGCATAGACAAGCCTTGGCTCTGTTGTCTTTTGCTATGCCATTTGTCAAACCCTTGCCATGCCGCTGTACTCAACAGCTCGAGTCTTGTAAATCTTGAAGAATCTTGAATCTTGTACGCGGCGCATCCGTTCGTGCATGTATCGAGCGCCGCAAAACCGAAAGTGAAATGTAACATGTACAACGTAAAACGTAAACCGAAAACCGAAATCGAAAACTGCAAAAGACACGCCAAAGAAAACAAGTTAGTCCAGATCCTCATTTGTCTGGTAGATGTGCCGACTTCTCGTAACGTCTTTGCGCATAGCCTGGCCCGAGCCAATAAAGCCGACTGTACCGTTAGCAATGTTCATTTTATGAAGAAAAAAAAAACAAAAACAAACAAACAAGCAAACAGAAAAGACTCACCTCGTCCTTGAACACCTTCGGGTGTGCGGAACATGCTGTCTTTCTTGACGCCCTTGGTCGTCTTGCCCTTGGTGCTGAACTCTTGCCACTTGCTCTTGCCGGCCTCGAGCTGCTTCGTGGCCTTGATCTTCTTAAACTTCTTGACAGGTGGCTCTTCGCCGAGAACGACCGGCGGTGCGCTGCCAGATGCCCCCGATGATGGCCCGCCGCTGCTGCCGCCGCCGCCAATCTTGGTAAACCCACCAGAGCGCTGCTGGTCCTGCTGCGCTGGAGAGTAGATCTGCGCCGCGGCCGACGACACGACACCCGCACTGAAGCGGTCAATTGTGCGCATGCCAAAGGGACGGTGGGCCTGTGGCGGTTGTGGCGGCGGCGGTTGTGGCGGTTGTGCGTAGTGTAATGATGCCGCGACGGGCTGTGCGGGTGGTGGCGCGGGGGGTGCCGCGTGCGGGTAGCTGCCCGGCGGCGGCGGCGGCGGCGGATGCTGCGCGCCGGCCTGTACTGGCGTCGATGATGACCAAGGCGGCGCGGGTGTCATGGGCGATGCGGATGGTGATGCCGACGGCAGCGCCTCGGCAATGTCGTCGGCCTTGCGCTTTGTCGGTGGTGCCGGCTCGGCGCTGCTGCCGGCTGCTGCCTTGGGTGCGGCCTGCGCAACTGGCTTGATGTCGCGCGCGCGCAGCGTCTCGATGGTGTCGTACGACTTGAACTTGACCGTGTACATGGGCGCCGACGCCGATCCGGTGATGGACATGATGCGCGCCGGGTAAAAGGCCTTGTCGCCCGTCACCCAGCGCGCCAGGATGCTCTCGTTGACCTTGTAGACGACAGGCGCATGCGTGTCGCTGCTGTCGTCTGCCGTGTCCTTGCCGGCTCCGTGTCCTTGTGCGTTTCCGCGTGATGATGATGATTTCGACGACTGCCACTGCTTCTGTGTCGGAGGGGGTGCTTCTCGTTCGGCCTGCTTCAGCGCTTCCACGGATTCGTCGATAATGTCGAGCGCCGACTGCAGCTCTTCCTTGAGCGCGATGAGTTCGGCATTGCTGGGGTCGTCGCTGAGAGAGCCGGACACAAGGTCGAGCTACAGTATAGTTAGTATTGGTATCTGTAAAGCAAATTGGTAAAATAGAAGAGCGAAAAGAGAAAAGAGAGACGCCTGATTGTCGAGTGCTGGCTTACCTGCTCCTGGTATTGCGCCCGGTCCTCCTGGAGCTGGGCGATTTCTGCGCTCATGATCGTGTTTGTTCCGATGTGTGTATCTCTTGCGGATATTCTGGTTCTATAGGGCAAAAAATCGTTCAAATAAATGGTTGGCCGTGATCTGAGGAGAAGATGGCCGTTGCGTAGAGTGTTTGTAGAATGGAGAGTTGAGATGCTGGAGATGATGATCAAGATTCCTGATGGGCGTGGCGATGCAGACCCACACAATGAGTCAGCATTACACGAGGCAGTATTGTACTACATCACATCAGCAGAAGACTTTCACTTTGAAAACATTCAACTTAGTATTAGTAAACTTTCATACAGGCTAACAATTTCAGAGCAATGAAGAACACCACTGAGATTACAAAATACTAAGGCTTCCCACCAATTTGATATATATTAATATTGCCTGTCCATTCGGGCAGCGAGGTAGATTGTTGAAATAGAAAACGAAGAGGATATCCGATCTGATTGATAATATTGGTAACAAAAGGTAGTAGTGGCAGAGAGAGCTTCTCTATGCGAAGAGCAGGTTGAAATGGACAGAAAGTACAATACACAAAGCAAATAACACGCTGGTTGAGTCCTGGTAGTAGATCCTTCGGTTCGAAGGAGATGTAAACAAACAAACAAATTAAAACCACGTCAAAAAGATAAGGGTCGGTGCATGACGGAAAAAGAAGAGTAAGAAGTGTGAAAGGAAAAAGAGAAAAAAAGCGACCTCGCGTTCACTTAGTCGTCAAGTTCGGCAAATAAAAAAGTGTAATCATCGTCGACAGACACCTAGTCCTGGCTCGTCCCGAGATACAGGTTCTTATCCCATAGATTGCGAAGAAGAGCAGCCGTGCTGTCTTCGTCGTAGCCGTCTACCAGGCTCGATCCACTCAGACGTTGCGGTTGTGGTTGGTATGCAGAGCCGGGCTCAGCGCCGCCGCTGGTCCCGTTGGCTCCAAACGTCCGTGAGCGTGCCAGAGGTGGCATAGTGCCGTTGCCAGCAGCCGCCGTCGCAGACTGCAGGGCATCGCGGCGCATATCACGCTCGCGGAAGCTTTGGCTCAGGCCAGCACCACCACCCGAGGACCGCCCGGAAGCCTGTCCGTTTGCATTGACAGCCATACCCGGAGACGAGCGCGTGCTGCCATTGGCGGGGATCCGCACATTTTTGTCGGCCTCGATACGCGATGACAGCCGAGCAAGGCTGCGCGTGACGGGATTCTGGTACCGCCGCACAACGTAGTACTCCATGCCGGTCCGCTCCATCAGCTTGCTAATACGCGGGTCGTGTGTGCCAGACTCGCCGGCTCCGAGAAGTGGGCCGGCGGCAGGGCCTTGATGCTGCCGGCTGCTGCGGTCGATGCTGGAGCTGGCACGCTCTAGGTTGAGCTTTTGTTGGGTCCGGCTGAGCTCTGCTGGGGGCGCATGTGCTGGGCGAGTGCGGCGCGGGTGGGATCCACCTGCAGTTGCTGATGAGCGGCCGTCTGCCGAGGCAGCGATACCAGAGTCGTCGTCGTCGGAAAGTTGAGTGACATCGCCGCCAATGGAGCGATTGCGGCGAACACGAAGAGGTGTTGCTAGATTTGATGGGACGGATGCACCGTTTGACGACTTTGGTGTGTCGCGATCATTGCGGGCGGTGCCTGGCCGGGACGACGATGTGGTGTAGTATGAGCCGCCGCCGGTGGCATTGGATGTGGACTCGTGGCTTCCTGTCGTGATAAAACGGGATGTCATGACCTCGCGGTCGGCACTGCCGCTGGTAAGGTCTACCGGGTGTTGTGCCCGAGTCGGGCTCGAATCAGGCGATGACTGCATGTTGTTGTGCGTTGCCGACACTGTTTCCGCCGATATCATAGGTGGTGCGGGTCCAGGTGGCGTGCGTGGAAGGAGAAGGCGGCTGGTCGAAGCGTTGCGAAGCAGACTGCCAGTATTTGAGGCGGAAGAAGATGGGCGGGCGGGTTCGGCTGCCTGTTTATGATTTTGTTGATTTTGTTGATTTTGTTCAGATGGGCGCAGAGTGGGCGGCTGGGCGGCGGCGGTGCTGTTGCCACCTGATGCACTGCGAATCGGCAGCTTGTGTTCTTTGGGCTTGGGTGGGAGCTGCAGAACTATCTGCTCATCCTCTTCGTCGTCGTCCTCTTCAGTCTCGTCCTTTGGCTGGGCTACAACCTCGTCGACCTCGTCGCGGTGGGTATCTTCGCCGTAAATCAGACTGTTTTTGCGCGATCCGCTGACGTTGGACGAACCGGCATCAACCCACTCGTCTTCCTGCGGGTCGGGACTGCCAATCTCAAAGTGCACGCCGGGCTGCTTCTTATTGGGAGATGGGAGACCCTTTCGATCGCTAGTTGTCGTGCGTTTGAGGTGGCCGTGTGGCCGCGCGTTTCCGGTACGCTTGGTGACGTCTGCGTGCGATTTGTTGCGTTTTAAGCTGGTTGCCGACACGTTCCGCCGCACAAGCGATGTTGCCGACGATGAGTTCCCGCCGCGCATCAGCTTGGGTTCGTTGCCCGAGGTCGATCGGCGGTGCAGGTGAGGTCTCTGTGACGACTGCTGCTGCTGGGAGCCGGGTTCGGCGGGGTGTGTAGGCGAGCCCGATACGCCAGACGTCCGACTGCGGTGGTATGATAGCTGCTGCTCTTTGAGTTGCTGAAAGTGCTGCAGCTCCTGCAGCTCCTGGAGATGTTGAAGCTGCTGGAGTTGGAGTTGCTGCTGTTGCTGCTGTTGCGCTTTGCTCGACGGGGCTTTATGCAGGGCTTTCGACGAGGGAACGCGTGCATGCAGCCTTGTTGAGCTCATTCCGCCGCCCACAAGATGCTTCTGACTCTTTAGCCGAGGATGTGGCGCGCCGTTATTTGATGAGGTCTTGTCTTGCTGCTTCTGGAGTCGTTGTTGCGCTTGATGTTGATGATGCGATTCTTTGCGCTGGATTGCTGGGCGTGGCTGCCGCGTTGGCGGTGTAGGCTGTGGTTGGGCAAGGTCATGGTCGCTTCTGCCGCTTTCGTTGTCACTTGCATTTGAAGTGGTGGTTTGTGGTTGCACCTGCTGCAGGCGCTTTGATTGGCCAGTAGCGTCGCTCCCGTTTGCTCGGTCCATGCTGTTGGTGGCTGCTGCTTGCTGCTTGTTGATTGCTGCTTGCTGCTTATGTTATGTGCTTATGTACGTAATATGTGACTGCTTGGATGCTGGTCAAGGGAGCCAAGTGTCAATGCGACAGCACTTGTTTCGTTTGTTTTTGGGTTTAGTTTTTCGTACTTTTCTGTGTCTTGTGATTGTCGAACCCGACCGTGCGTCTGTCGTGCTTGATGAGTCTCGGTTCTTTTAGACAATGACTGGCCCGGGATGTCGCGTTGCGCAAACTGGAAGACTTGGCAAATGGTCGGGAAATTGTAGAGAAATGTAGAGAAAAACACTGGAGAAATGCCTGGAGAGTCGGCAACTTTCCGACTGTAATTTGTCCAAAGACAGCAGTCGAAATGAAGCTGCAGAGGTCTGAGTCGTCTGCCAATGTCTCGGCCGTTTTCCTTTGGGTTGCGTTTCTCCGTCTGACGTCGAACCGAATTGCCGCGGCTGAGGTGCTATTTCTGATATATCGTCTTGTGACCAAGCTTCTCAATATCCAAGCTTATTGATCCTCTGAATTGCTGGACACGGGATGAATGGAAGAGTGGTCAACGTAAAAGGGAGGCCGACGGCGTGAATAGCCAATAAAGGCTGACTCGACAGCTGACGGGGACCAGCAGTTGAGCTGGGATGGCGATGTGACGGGAAAATACTGCAAAAAAAAGAGTCGATGCGAAAGATGACCCAGGATCAAGATGGCGAAGAGAGAAAGACAAAGACAAAAAGACAAAAGTCGCCGTCTTGATGGAGGTCGTCGTCAAAGGGAAAAAATAAGGAATAATTACTGAGTAAAGGCACCTGCCAGGAATGGCCAGGCCTGTGGAGGGTACCTCTGGCATCGGCAAATGTAGTTATGTAAGCGGCTTTAATGCGCTGGAGCGGTCTACATGTAATACTTGCTAGATACAGCGTCGTTACTACGGGGTGCACTACCCAATGGTATAATGCCTATTGGCCAATCGGCAGATCTTGTGTCTGAGTCGAAGAGCGGCTCCAGGAATTTTGGTCGGAGAGGAAGGAGCGACTGCGGGTTGTGCTTAATTACTGAGTACGGGTAATACTGAGTAAGATACAAGGGCGAGATCGGCGGTGAGTGTTTTTAGTGGAGACAAACGATCATGGAAGCATCGGTGTCTGGGAAGGTAGTATTGGAAGCACCTGGAAGCAGTGATGGTGTGCAGTTGTTATCGGTATATATACACGCCAATAGGCAAGCGACAACACATTGGCTACATGCATATATTTTATATTGTATTACTTGTTACATTAATATGAAGCAAAAATGAACACGATGAGTTGAGACGATAGGATAATAACTGCTGACTAAGACGACAATCCCAAATCAAAGCGAGCTGCAAGGTAAAGAGGAAGGAACACTGTCATGAGGTGTTCTGCAATTTGGTAGGAACGACCGGGGTGTCCAGGGAATAGGGAAGGAGCCACTGCGCCGGATGGCGGGCATGCAACAGTGCATTCTAGACGGAAATGGAAGGTTCTCAGGTATGACATCAGGGCTGTTTAAAAGGGAAAGTAATCAAACTCGGCAAAAGAGAACATGAATCAGTTGGAGGATAAGGAAGGCGCGTCAGTGAATAATCTTATTTGGAAAGAGCAAGCGAAAGAACAATCTGGCAAACGATGAAATAAGCAATGGACTGATATGGAAGGCGCGCCAGGCGTCTAGTAATAAGCAAGGCTCAACGATAACCCAAGAGAAACAAATAATACATGAAACTAGCGAAATACAAGAAACAAATCAGCAAACAATACAGTCAGCTACACCTCGGTTTCCTCAACGGCAGCCAGCTCTAGCTTCTCGTCCATGTTGAACGGATCGCTGGTAATGTGCCGGCGAGCCTGGGTCACCATGACGATGCGGTCGACGGGGCTGTCCTCGCTGACCAGAAGCTTGTGGTGGAGCTTGAGCGTCTGGCCCTCGCGGTTGGTGCGGCCAAAGGCCTGGTCTTGCTGGCTGCGAAGGCGCAGAGGACCTGTCAGGATCTGGTAGTTGGCGACAGTGAGATCGTTGCCGGTGCCGGCGTCGCGGAACGTGCCGACAAGGACGCGCGAGCAGTGGACAACACCGGCAGGCGTCGGCGCGTCGAGCTTGTTAAAGTCCTGCAGCAGAGCCGTGCGTTCCGAGAGCTTGAGGTCGGCGTGCAAAAACACAGGCTTGAACTCGGGGCGCAGCTTGCGCAGTGCGAGGTAGACAAAGATGGCCTCACCCATACGGGGGCACAGGATGACAAGCTTCTTGAGGCCAGTGTCGAGCTTCTTCTTGGGCAGGGCCGAGCGCGTGTTGGAGTCGGCCGTGATGGATGTCGGCAGGGTACGGCGCTTCTGCTTGTCGCGGCTCATCTCATCCAGAGTAGCCATGATGGTGGCCATGTGCGGGCTGCCCTCGATGACCTTGTCGAGGTGCTTCTGGAACAGCTCGACCTTGGTCACGTCATGGTCCTCGACCTTGCGGATCTCGTTGCGGATGGCAGCGAGGCTAAAGTCGATAACGGGAGGGCTGGCTAGCATCAGAGGAGCGGCGCCCGGGAATGTGGCAAGGATCTCAAGGTCCATCATGTGGTTGAAGAGTGAGCTCGACCGGACGGCCTGCTCCCAGTTGGTGTCTGGGTTTGCCGCAGACCGGCTCTCCGCCATGGCCTCGCGAAGCTTGGCACCGACGCGCGCGGCAACCTTGACAACGCCCTCCTTGAGCGCGTCGGGAGTGTTGTGCACGACAACCTTGGCGTCGATATCCTGCAGGTTGAAAATGCGATTACCAAAAAATGTCGAGGCCTCGGTGTGCCGCTTGATGAGGCCACCCTGGAAGAACTTCTCGGCGCGCGTGCGGAACTCGCTGGCCTGCTCGGGCGTGCCGTCCTCGGCAATGGCCTTTTCATAGGCCTCCTGCAGCTTGCGCAGCTCAACTACGCGTGAGCCGTGGTGCTTGCTGGTCGGCTCGTCCCACTCGGGAAGACGCTGCACAATGTTGGCAATGCTCTCAAGGTCTGTCAGTCTGGCCGGCAGAGGGGTACCGGTGATGGCCCAGAAATCAAAGTTGTCGGCGCCATTGTCGTTGCTCTGAAGATGCTTGTGGTGCTGAGCCAGTGCAATGACGTCGTTCTTGGCCTTGTGGAACTCGTCCACGAGCTGGATGCCGATGGGGCAGCCATACACTGTCTTGCGTTCGCGGGCACCGGCACCGGCCTTGCGCCGAAGAGGCACCGGCATCTGGAAGAAGTCGGCGAGCTTCTCGGGCATGTGGGTAGCAAAGAGCAGGAAGCGCTCAGGGTAAGCATCCTTGGTGATACTGGGTGTGTAGCCGTAGGCAGCATCTTCGACATTGGGGACCCAGGCCTGGGGGAACAGGCCGTCGCCACTGATGTGAGGCTGGGGACGGACCTCCATCTGCAGCTTCTGCTTGAGGCGGAGCGCCGGGGCCAGGACAATATCCTCCTTGGTCATCTTTGCACTGAAGACGACAGGCTCATAGTACTTGGGCTGGAGGCGGATGGCCTTGATCGTCTTGACCCAGTTGTCAAGGACGGTCTGGGGCGCGAGGATGAGGGCGGCACCACGCGACATGCGCTCAGCCAAGCGGCGAGTGATGCCGCCGGGGTTGGCAAAACACTCGATGCCCATGGCGTTGTTGCAAGTGCAGGGGGTGTTGGCAGTGTTGCCGCCGCCCGTTGTGTTGCGAGGCAAGTGCTGCTTGGGGGCAATATTGCCGCCCTTCTTGCCGCCCTCGTGCTCGCTCAGCTGCCATTCACGCTCGACCTCGGCACGGTTGTATGCAATGTAGGCGCGCAGGAGACAGACGGCCAGGACGACATAGGTCTTGCCGGTGCCCATGACATCGGCAAGAACACCGCCGCACAGATTGCGGTCAAGGCGGCTCGAGAGCATCCAGTAGGCCGTCCAGAGCTGGCTGGGCTTCACCATCATGTTATCAGTACCGGGGATCTTGACAGAGCGCTTCTGTGCGTCCTTGTGCTCGTCGGGGTGGATGCAGAGCAGCTCGCAGCACTCGCGCCACTGCTGGTCGGTGGGCGAGTGAGCCTCGGGCAGAAGGGCGTGCAGGTCACCCTCGACAGCATCGCCCTTGGCGGCATTGGTATCGAGTGTCTCGAGGATCGAGACGGGCTTGGGGGGCTCGACGACGCTTGGAGCAGCCTCGACTTCATCCTCAACTTCATCCTCGACCTCGACCTCGACCTCGACGCCAGCGTCAGTCTCGTGCGCAGAGCTCAGCTCTTCACATTCGAGAGACATGGTACTCGAAGACTCGTCGGGGGTCTGCCGGCCCGTGCTGGTGCTGGCCTCGGAAGCAAAGTGGCTGAGGACGCGCTCCTTGCCGTATTTCTGGAACAGCTTCTCCTTGATCGCCATGAACTGCTCCTCTGTGGCCTGCTCGAGGTCCAAGTCGCTATGGTAGCGGACATAGTACGGCTTGCCCTCGTCGTCGTAGCGGACGACACAGCTTGTGGGCATGAACTTGTCAGACGACCTGAGGCCTTCCTCAATACGGCGGTTGCGGCGGACCTCCTCGTCATGGCGAGCGTCGACGTCGCCTGTCTCGGAGCCAAACAAGTCCTCGTCGTCGTCGCTGCTGCTGTAGTATTCCGAGCTGTCGCTCTCGTGCTGAAACTCCTGGTATCTCTTGATGGTTTCCTGGTAAAAGGGCTGGCTCTTTGCCCTGGCGACAAGCCTCATCAGGCTTTCATACGGCGTTATGGATTGCGGCGGGCGCATGTGCGAGGCGGCAACGATAAAGTAGATTGTCGGGGGCATAGGCACACTGCGGGTGGCAGTCTCTACCTCTTTGCCCTTGCCTTTGGCATCGACCTCGACCTCGGCCTCGGTTGAAGCCAGGCCTTCACGAACCTCGTTGAGAAACTCGACAAGGTCCTTGATGGACATGATGCGACGGCGGCTATCAAAGGAAGGAGCGGCAGCGGCAGCGGCAGACTCCGACTCCAATCCCGCCTCTGATCCAGAGCGAGGAGGCTGGGCTCGGGACACTGCTGCCCACAGGACCCAGACGGTATACTTGCGGTCGAGAAGATAGTTGACCTCTTCGAGATCGGCCACCAGACTGTTGCAGTCGACATTGTCGGCCGAGGCAGGAAAGTCCTTGGAGAAGGCGGGCGAGCTGTGGCCGTGGTGCCAGAGGCCCTTGCCGTCCGGGTTGACCTGGGTAAAGTACTCGGACATGAGGCCGAAGCGCTCGCTCAGGCACTCGGCCGGGGGCTTTGTGAGCTGGCTGTGCTCGTCGACCTCGAGGCGCAGGAACTGGTAGGGGACGTCGGCGAGGGTGAGCCTGGCCGAGTCTGTGTGGACGGGCTGGATAGACGCGATGGAGGACAAGTGTTTCTCTGAGGCGGCGGCCTGGCACGCCTGGGCGAGCGCGCCCATAAAGTGCTCGCCGTCGTCGTCGCCGACAATGTGCTGGGTGTCATGGTCTCTGGACACGGCGGCATGGACGGGGTCAAACTCGACATTGATATTATGGCTCATCTTGGTATAAGTGTGGTGGTGAAGGGGATAGTTGTAAGGATGTGAACCTTGAAGGTTTTATTTGATTATTTGCAGCTTGCTCAGCGAAAAAAGGACTCACAGGACTTGTCAAAAGTGCTGTAAACAAAAGGAGGAAAATGACAGTAAAAGGAATGAATGGCAGTGTTGCGTTTGATTTCAAACAAACGGAAAAGAAAAGGACTGGAGAAGACGACGAGAAGGACAGAGCGTTTATGCTGGGCCATGCGGTCTTTTATCTATGTTTGGTCCTTGTCCTGTTGTCGCCATTCTGCTGCTGTTTGCTCTGTCCTGGCTTTGATGTGCTCTCGCTCTTTGATATTTCCTCTCCCTTTCCTCTTTCCTCTTTGACCTCTTGTATTCAATACCACGAAAACAGCGTCAAAGAAAGGGCACGCCGACAGGCAGATGAAAGCCTCGTTTGTCCTGGGGTGGGTGGCAGAAGACAAACGGATTCATGCGCAATGCATCCGGGTTCCGCGGCGCGTGGGATGCTAGAGCAACAAAAAGACGGCAAACAATGATATTCTTTGAATATTACCACTTTCCACTTGGATGTGATGCGGCTTGCTTCTGCAAGTGAATGCCGCACTTGTTGTGCGCCCCTTTGTGTGCTCTGCTTTCACCACACCACCACCAGCATGCATTCTTTACTCTTTGCTCTTTGCTCTTTGCTCTTTCTCTTTGTGACGGACCCTGATCCGTATCTTCACCTTTGTCTCGACTGTTGTGAAGGGGAATAATGTGCTACACTCGCCGCCCATGGCATTGTTGGCGTTTTTTTTGTTTTCCTTTCTATTCGTTTGTTCTTTTGCTCTTTGCTCTTTGCTCTTTTGTTCTTTAGCACAATTATCTTGAATATTCCTTCTTTATAGAAAAATACTTTATCAATGCTAAATAATAATCAATTAAACGCCTTTGTTGACGTCTCTATAACACATACGGCACCGTCTATATTTAACTTGCGATGATCGAGAAGAGCGACTAGAGGTGAGGCTGCGAGAGATGCCACCGTTTTAGGAAAGAAACAGGCCGCTTTGTTGTTGGAGGTCGCACCGGCCAATCACGAGCAAATGGCAAGCCAGCTTCTCTCTGATGTGCCAAAATTAGGCCAAAATTAGCACGCCTTTGCTGAAGCGCTGGATGTCTTGGCGGCCAGCCGTATTTGATGATTTAATAGCACCAGGAGCTGTGTAGGAAGTAGAGTTGTTTCTACTAATTTCTTGAGTAATTTTCCGAGGACCCTTGAGACTACCAGGAGCGTCTGAGAGCGGCCTCTCTTTCTGGACTTGCTGGCTGACATGTCTTTTGAATCTTGAGATGTTGCTTTTATATTGTAGTCTTGATACGTCATGCCATCTTCATTACAGTATCCTGCATCTCCCGCCATGCCCGTCACATGTCCTTGATGTCGTCCCACTTGACACCCTTCTTCTTTCTCAGTGCAACAAAAAAGGCCTCTTTGGATTCCTGCAGTTCTTAGCATCTGGGCAACTATACCGAGGCGGCAGACCAACTCACACTTCTTGATGATCCCGGCTTCTCGCGGACCACCTTGCTGAATATCTTCTTGAGGCGCATCTCAAAGGCCTTGTCCTCGCCGCCCTGGTAGAACTTGCAGACAAAGTGGCCGCCGGTGCGCAAGGTGTCGCTGGCAAACTCCAGGGCGGCCAGGCACAAGTCCATGCTGCCGGCGTGGTCGCGAAAGGCGTTCCCACTCGTGTTCATCATCCTGCGGTAAGGGTTACTCAGCGTGTTCAGCCAAAAGCCATATGTCTGGGGCCAGGGTGCTGACATGTCGCTCAACACGATATCCACGCGTGTGTCGTGGACCGGGGCTGCAGCGGCTGCCTGGCGTTCTGCATCGAGGTAGCTGAGCCGGTCCACGGCAACGGTGTCGTTGTGAGCTTGGGGTGTGGCGGGTGGTGTCGAGGTTGGGGTCGAGGTAGAGTCGGATTCGGAGTCGGAGTCGGTCTCGGTCTCGGTCTCTGCGAAAATGGCGTCTGCATAGTCCTCTGCCTTGGGCGGCTGTGAGACGGCGGCAATCTTTGGTTTTGCCGGCGGCTGGGCCAGCAGCTCCTTGACCATCTCGCGCACAGTGGGCGACAGGAAGTTGCCCTGGATGGTGGACACGCCGCGCGGGGGCTGCGCCGGGATCAAGTCGATACCGACCACGCGGCCATGTGGTTTTGTCCGCTCAACGGCGACCTTTTTGTCAAAATGTGACTCGTCTCATAGCCGATGAAGAATACATACCTGGGACCAGCTTCCTGGTGCATAGCCCTAACAATTAGTACTTTCATGGCTTCATGGCTTCATGGCTTCATGGTTTCATCGATGCAGCGATGCATCGATGCATCGCAGTGTTAGATTGCATGTAAATATAAACCTACAAGATCCACGATTGTCTGATTCGGCTTGAACAAGCGGTGTCTTTGGTCAATCTAGTCATTAGATCGAATTTGGTTACAGATACTTGAAATGCTTAAGATGCCAATGCAAATACCTCCAACAACTTAAAGGCAGCCCGGCTTTTGAGGCCCTTGACCTTGGCCTCGCGCGCATACAAGTCCCTGCTCTGGCGTGCCTGCCACCGGGTATTCGACGACGACGATCCGGCGGCTGTGGTGGTGTTTGAAAAGCAGCGCGATGCACATGACTGGCAGGCCCAGAGCCTCGGAGCCGAAGCTGCTGACCATGTTGACCATGTTGTCGAGGCCGGTGTTGAGCCCGGAGCCGAAGCTCGTGGCAGAACCGACCCGGCTTGCCGCCTGCCTATCCTTGCTATTGACGGGATCATATGTGCGTATGTGTGTGAGTTGTGCTGTGGTGTTGGCTGGTGAGTTGTCTAGAGCGGTAGACTCAAGTTGCCATTGTCAAATGCACTGCTTCACTCATTCAAGCTGTGCTTGTCCTCTGAAAATCTACTTATGTAAGATTCCTGATTTGGTAGAAAAGTGGAGACATTGCAATAAGACATCGACGCAGGATAGTGTTGGCCTTATCGACGTCGATATGTCGATCATTCATAGACACTGCAACCTGCTGGGAAGACTTGCCAAGGTTACTGTATATTTGAAGATTGCAAATTGCCTCGAGATGTAGGCCGAATGGTGTCTCAAACTGCTCACATTTGTCTGATTACATAATCTTCCACATCTGGCACGAGCGATGACAAAGCCTGCGACACATTCGGGCGGCGACAGTCGACTACTCTGTACTTTGAAGAATGCCGTGGACGACATGATCAGGATTGCAGCCAAACACCTTGTTGATTCGAGCTGATTCGAGGTGAACCGTTGCGACTACCAAGTCCGAACTGTGTCGCCTACATACGTAGAGCCTCTAGTGAATGGATTGGATTTATTTCAGATTACACAGCGACACGAAAGTGAAGAAAGTTTTAATGTATCTCTATGTATCTTTTTAGTTAATTAACTAGTAAGATACACATATCTACAAGTGATGACAGAAAATAAAGCGAGACCCATGGCCGGGACGACCTCGAGCTGCCAGCACCAGTCCAGCAACAGCAAACTCACCCGACCCGAGAGTCAGTTGGAGTTTCATTCATCTAGGAACAGGCTGCCAAACTACGTGATTCTGTCACCACATGTCCGCGCCGTATGCTTAACAGCCGCATCGGGTGACGATATCGTCATTGTCTCGTGTAGATGGCCAGCTGTAATGATCATTTGAAATACTTTTGAAATATTTTGAAATAATATTGAAATAAACGCAGCCTGACTCACTTCAATTTGTAGAGATGCAGCCGTTGCGCCAGCTTGTGCAATTTTCGCACTCGTGCATTCTCGCAGCCGAAGCTGTGTTGCAGTGGTCGCTGTCTTGAGGTATGGCAGCCATCGAGAAAGATAGGCAGGGCTTCGTCAATAGAGATTCTTGCCATACCTTTGTCCAGGTACCTCGGTCTGTAAGACATATATCTACACCAGAGTCGGGCTGTCTGAACAATGACATTACACAACGATCGACAGCCGTGACGTCAAGGGGTCATGGACCACAAGCGCGTTGGCCCGAGTGAGCGAGTAAAGACTCTGCTATGGGCTCGGCCTTGATCTAGACTCCAGGAGTAGAATAGCAACAGGTAGATTGAAGATGCTGGTTTGTTGACGGGGTCCTGGAAATATAAAGGGAAGAGTGTCCCTCTTGCGGCAGCCGTTTCATCGTCCTCGTTCTTATTCCCATCTTCACTCCGAACAGCACCCACTAGCACTTGTTTTATCAAGTCTCATAATCAACAAGGATAACAAATCACTACAAAGAAGCAAGATCCAAAAGGTAATCTCAATCTAATATTCGTACACTCTCATTCTCGCCGCTGATGCAATAACCAATAATGATTTAACAAAAAGCAAAACCAGAAGCCAAAAGGCAGTCCAAAATAGGTCGATGCCCATGAACCCAAAACTCCGTTCCCAATGCAAAAAATATATCCATATCCCATATTCCGAGTCCCAAATCCCAAACCCCAAAGCATCGTACAATACATTCCCTAGCCATATGCTTAACTAATCATCCCGCCCATGTGCATGTCTATGCCAGGAAGCTTGCATTCACACCGCGCCGTTCCCGCTTCAGGGGCGAGAAACCACCGCCGGCAGCACCGCCAAACGCGTTTCGCATACCGCCGAGCATCGTGCGCTTGTTGACAGGCCCTCCAGCTGCGCGGGCTGCACCGCCCAGAGGCTTGACAACCCGCTTGACTCCACCAGCTGCCGCTGCTGCGGCTGCAACAGGCTTGATGGGGCGCGCAGCCACCATATCCTCATTGTCGCCATTGTCGTCGTCCTCATCAAACACAGTCTTGCTGCCGGCACCCAGAATCTTGCGCTTCTTCTTCTTGGGCTCGGCTTCTGGCACGGCCTTGGTAGCTGCTGTTGCTGCGCTCTTCTTTTCCTTTAGGGCGACAGTCTTGGGTACCACAGCGGCAGGGGCCACAATATTCTCCTGCTCAGTCGAGGTTTCGTCAATTGCTGATGTCTTCTTAAGTGGTGCTTCGGGTGCACTCACGTTCTCAGTCTCGGTAGTCTCGGCAGTCTCGGCAGCCTGTGCCTTGAGGTTCTTCTTGGAGACGGGAGCGTCACCCAGAGCCTTTTCCTTGACAGGGCGACCGCGACGCTTGGGTGCTCCGCTGCCAGCTGCCTTTGCCGCGATGGAGGGTGTTGAAGACTCGGAAATGTCGACAGAGGCAAGCGTTGCGCCGCTTGCTGAGATGCGCCTGCCCATGATGGAGTCCTCAGGAAGCTCGCTCTCGTCTTCGGGAGCAGTCGGCTCAACCACTGCTGACACGATGCTAGTCGAAGACTTTTCAGTGGCTGCTTGCTGTGAGGTGTTTTCTGCTGCTGCGGGTGCCGGTGCTGAATCGGACTCGTCCATTGGGTTGGTGGTCTTGTTGAGGAATGGCGTGATGGAAAAGGTCGATTTTTGAACTGCTGTAGAAGGATCAAAGCCTCTCTTCTTAAGAGGCCGCTTTGCTCTGCCTTCGTTGGCGAGACCTGGTGTCTGGAGCAACAGCTCGGGGCCGCTGGGCTCCTCTGCCCTCCGCTTCTTTGCTGCTGCCTTGGCCTTCTTGACAGGTCCACCCTCCTTGGTAGGGACGGAGACGCCGGCACGGGCAGGCTTGTCCTGGGCACCAGACGATAAAGCCGCCGAGAGCTCGGCCCGCGCGCCCTTGAGCTCCTCGCGCACCTCGCGCAGCTTCGACTTGAGATCGTCGACACGCTGCTCAAACACATCGATCTGGCCGCGCGCTTCAGACACTTCGGTCTCGAGCATCTTCTTGGCGCGTTGGTTCTCGCGCTTCTCTTCCTCGAGAGCCTTCTCGAGCTCCTTGACGCGACCTTGCAGCTTGGTTGTGGCCGCCTCCGACTTGCCGCTGGTCTCCTTTTCTTTCTCTTTCTCCGTCTTTTCCCGTGCGCGCTTCTCGGCAGCGAGCTTCTTCTCTAGGTCCTGGACCTGCTGCTTCAGGGCCTCTTCTGCCTCGTTGTCGTTGCTGGTCTGGCGTTCTGCGGCACGCTGGGCGGCGCGCTTCTCGTTGGCAAGCTCGACTTCGACGGTGTTGAGTTGCCGCTCGAGCGCCAGCTTTTCGGCCAGCACATCCTTTTGGTGGGCCAGTTGTGACCGCAGGTGGTCGACCTCGGGCTTGAGCATGGCGAGTTCGCGGGACAGCGCCAGTTTTTCTGTGAGAATTTTTGAAGTGTCGGTATTGGCCGATTCGATAGAGTTGACTTGGTTCCGCAGTGCCTCGTGCTCGCGGGCATGGTTGCGCAGCTGTTTTTCCTGCTCGTCGACTCGTCGTTGCAAGTTCTCGGCGTCGCCTAGTGCGTCTGCGTACTGTCCCGATAGTTGCTGGATGCGGCTGTGCAGCTCGGCACCCTGGCTCTTCAACCGGGCGTTCTCGTCTGTCAAGAGGGTGACTTGCACCTTTTGCCGCCGAACCTCTTCGTCTTTTGCAACCAGGGCCCCCCGATGCTGCAGCCGTGTGTACTTGAGGCCGAGCTCATGGCTTGCCTCGGATCTCTACAAAGAACGGCTTGTTAGCCAGCTGTATTTTTTGTAGAATTTTTAAGAGGACATTCGTACCTGATCAATGTCCATAGTCGCCATATTCAGTGTTAAACGCGTCGGTTCGTCGTGTGTCGTCAATGTGTCGATTTGCCGATTTGTTTATCGTGTTGTCGTCGCGACAGAGCGACTCCTAGTCAAGGAGGAACGAAAGAAGCGAAATGATATGAATGAGCGTGTCGAAAAGTAAAACAGATAAAATAATGCTTAATTGAACATATAATAGCCTCCTCTAGTCGATAACGAGGCTGTCGTCGTTAGTATGCGCAATCGTCGTCGTTGAGAGATTGTCCACAGCAACGGGGAAGGGAGAGGAGAAGGGGGCGTGGGCAAGGGTGGGCCAGTGTTTTGTTGTGGATTGTTTACTTTGGCGTCCAAGACAGCTTTAGCGCGAAGATTATGTCATCCGCGTTTCAATTAGTGACTTGCAGGCGGTTTTAGGCACAGTGGAGAATGCTGACTATTCACTATTACAGCGCCTCTGAGAGAGCATGACTTGGGTTCTACAATTATTTTTATGATTTGAATATAATCTATCGTCACAAACAGTCCATTCTTGGCACAGCCGGGACTATGACGAGCCAGCCGTCTTCTTGGTGTTGCTCTTGGATGTGCCCTTGGCTGTGCTCTTGTTGCTGCCGACAATGGCTGGCAGGTCAAACGTCTTGCTGGTAGCACCGGCCACGGGCTGCCACAGCGGCGAGCCCGCACCGCCGCGGGTCGGCAGGATGTAGCTCAAGAGGCCGCCCTCGGCAGGGTAGGGCGCCCATGTGAGCAAGCCCACCCACGGCTGCACGTTGTAGTTGACCCGCAGACGCACGTTGGCCGTCTCGGCGATCTTGCCGCTGGGGTGGGTGATCTGGTACTTTGGCTTCTGGTTCTTCAGGCGCAGCAGTCCTCTGTGCTGTCAGTATATGGAGGGATTAAAGAAAACAGAATAAACAGCAAAGAAAAAGAAACGCACCTGCTCGGATCAATGCTCTTGCCCTCGGCGCTCTTCTTGAGCTTGCGCATGGCAATGGGGCCAATGTTGGACAGGTAGTCGGAGCTCGGGCTGGTGATCATGAGGTCCCAGATGACGGCAGTGTTGTCCGGCGCGGTCGCGTTGCTCTTGGCGGCCGTGCTGTCGTCGTCCCACTCGGCCGTCACATAGACAAAGACCTCCTTGGTGTTCCAGGTAAAGAGAGACGACAGGTCGGCCTCGAGGTTGAAGCGCACGACGGCATACTCCTCCTTCTTCTTGCTGTAGTAGTGCGGGCGGCCGCGGACGCTGTAGTTGTCAGATGGGTTCTCACACTCCAGGATCATAAATCATAAGAGAGGCTTACACTTGGAGTCCGGCCGGGGACACGCTGGCACTGGGGTTGCGCACATGCAGCAGGTCTGTGGCGGCAATCAGGCAGGCAATGACAGTCATGACAGTGGTAAAAATGCCAAAGACGCTCTGGATGCGCACGATGGAGGAGTGCATGGTGGCTATGGTGTCGCTGCCGAGCGAGCGAGGCGACGGGAAGGGGATTGGTGTCGAGGAGTGCTGTCGATGGGGAGGGATGCGCTGTCCGTTGATTGAGTATATTTGTAGTTTCGAGTCCCAAAATAAAAGAGAGCTGGTATTCGTGTATTTGCGACACCGTGAATTCTTCGTAGAGGAGGTGGGCTGTCGGCGGTCGCTGGGCAGTGGAAGACGGCTCAAGAGTGAAGCTCCGAAACGAACACATCTTGGGTTTGGTAGGGGTAGCTCTAGATCCACTTTTATATATGCTTGTATGACGCTTCGAGCTTGACTATTATGTAAGCAACCACCATACGGCTTTCGCATGACTTGCTTACGACTTTGCGTGTTATTAATTGGCTTCTTTTCTATTCTTCAAGGTCATAAAATCCCAAATAAAGTAACCTGGAATTTCCGGGCATTAACTGCTCATAGACAATAGCAAACCACCAAGAAAATCAGATAAAAAAGTACAAAGATGAAGACGGATAAATTGAGAACTGAGAATTGAGAATTGACAATTGAGAATATGAAAACGACAACGCCCACAAACTTGTAAATGGCTAAGCAAAGTGAGAATAGAAAAAAGATGCAAGAAAGACAAAGAAGAGCAGTCAAGAAAAATAAAACACACAAAAAAATGGCATCTATACCTGCGGCGTGCCCGGTGCCGAGTTGCCTCCGGCCGCGGGGCCCTGACTGCCCGGCGACAGTGCTGGAGCATTGCTTCCGCGCAGGTTCATCTGGCCGATGCGTGAGACAATGTTGCTGCCGACGGCATCGACGGCACCCCGCGGCGATGTCAGCGACGGGCCCTGGGCCGCTGTCTCCTGCACACGGAACAGCTTGATCATTGTGCCATTCCACACGCCCACGACGGTGCCCTTGGCCACCTGCATCTCGCTGCTGAAGATGAAGCCCCAGATCAGTGACTCGTACCACCCCAGAGCCAAGGGCGACCACTCAAACGAGTGCACGCGAATGGTCGACGGCTCAATGCCGACAAGGCGCACTTGGCGGATCCGCTCCAGCACTTGCGCTGCCGGGTAGTCGGCCGTCAGGTCGTCGCGCGGAATCAGAGCCGTCAGCTGCTGGATGACCGTGAGGGCCGTGTGCAGCGGCAGCTCGGGCAGCCAGCTGTCAATCCACTGCGACGTCGGCTCAAAGTAGCCTCCACCGGCACCCGCACCGCCTCTGCTGGAGGCGTTGCCCTGGCTCCCGCCGTGCAGGTTGTCCGTGCTGCCGCCACTGGCACCTCCATGAGCGGACCCGCTGCCGAGACTTGTCGTACTATTCTGTCTCGAAAAGTTAAACGGCCCCGCACCAGCTGGCATCTTGCCGCGCGCCTTTTCAGACATGCCGCGCAGCTGTGTCGGCACAGCATCTTCGACAGACACGACAGACGATGCGCGCGACGGGTTCTCGCTTGGACTGGATTGTGAAGGGGTCGGCCGCGGGTTGTCGTCGTCGCTGTCGTCCTCGTCCTCGTCGTCATCGCCAATAGCAAAAGTGTCGTCCTCAGCCACGTTGCTGAGAGTGTTGGACGGGCGCGCGTGCTGGCTTTGGTGCGGTACAGTAGGGCTACGCATACTGTCGATTGAGCTCCGCCGCGAGCCCAGATCGAGCGGGTCTTCGCCGGACAGGCTCGAGTCCTTGCGTCGGGCACTGCGGCGTTCAATCTCCTCGCGGCCACTATCGAGCGTCAGGTTGCGCAGAGCCTCGAAGCGCTTACGGCTGCGAAGAATAGTGTAGACGAGCTGCGGGTTCTTCTGGTACTGGTGCTCGACAATGGCATTAAGGGCCTCGAGGAGCGAGCGCAGCAGATTGTGGTTGGTGTCATTGGCGAGGAGGAAGGAAGGCGACGACATGGAACTGAACAGCTGGACGAGCCGTGAACATGTGCGCGCACTCAAACCTTCAACGTAGGCTGCAATATTGTTGATGACTGCCAGCAGCGCAGGGTAGATGGCAGTCAGCCGGCTCTGGCTTGTTGTGATGAGCGTATAGATTGACTGGATGAGGAAGTCGGCATAAGAGCCCTGGAAGTTGGGGATGCGAATGGACGGCGGCAGGGTTTCTTGTGCTTCAAATGCCTCGTTGAGATTGATGCCAAAGTTCTTTTCGACGCTCAGGGTCTGCAGTAAGAATGCACACATGCGCACGACGCCCTGGCGCGAGTTGTCATTCTTGCACTCGAGGGCATAAAAGAGGATAAGCACGACAAAGTCATGCGCCCGCTGCGTGTCGATGATAAACGACCGGAAGCGCTTGTTGCACTGTGTCACTTCCCAGAACAGCATGATAATCTCGGGCGCAAACTTGACAGACGACTGGGTGCCGGGGATGTAGGATGCCGTGGCCTGCAGCGGCTGGTTAAGGATGCGCGTCATGCCATCAACGATAAACTGAAAGTCGGCCGGCCGATGCAGACGGCCCAGGAAATGGCGATAGTAGTTCTTGGAGGCGGCGCCAGTGATGGGGTCTGCCGGAACGGGGTATAAGAGGATGACGAGCAAAAAGTGCAGACTGTATGTGACGAGCACCTGCTTGGGATCCTTGAAGACGAGCGAGTTGTAAGGCACCCGCCAGCTTGCAGGGTTGTATTTGACCGTCTGGTTATTGGTTAGCATGCGGATTTCTCGGCAGTTTGCAAATACTGCAGCTTGGACTCACAGTATTTAAGAGAGAGCACAGCACAGACAGCACAACCTGCTTGTCGGGACATGTGCAGATGTACGTCAGAGCCCGCACGCCATGGGTCGGCAGGGCGCCGGGCTGCTGGTACATGCTGGGACTGGCCAGTGTCAAGAGCAGCCGCAGAATCTCACAGCGGTTGTTCTCAAACTCTTTGGTCGTTGGCACGCTCGTGTTGCAGCCGACGCCGCTCTGCCAGATGGTGTAGCTCACGCGCGGCTTGCCTGGTGCCTGCCTGGCTACTGTGAAGCCAGAGAAGAAGAGCATGTCGGTGAGTGTGTCGATCAGCTCTTCTGCCAGCGGCTTTGCCACCTCGAGGTCGTCCTCCTGTTTGCCGTCGCCATGTCCGCCTCGTGCCCCGGCAGCAGCCTCGTCAAAGAGGACCTCTGTAGATTGGGGTGGAGGCTGTGTCTTTCTGCGCCGGGCCGACCAGAAGAAGCGGTGCTCCCAGTCCTGCAGCGAGTCTCGTTCGTAGATATAGGGAAGCACGCGCGTCAGGACACGGATGCAGTTGAGAGCCTCGCGTTCGGGAGCGAGTTCGGGGTCGGGAAATGCTGGGTGATGTCGTAGCAAAAACAGTCGAGCAGTGACAGCCGACAAGAGCGTTTCGAGGTTTTCGAGCGTCGTATCGCGGGTGCGCCGGATATCTGCGGGCGAGAAAAGACTGAAGATGTCCTCGGGCGACTCGGGAAGCTCCCAAAATGATGTCCAGTAGGGGTCGTCGGCAGGAATGCGGCGCTCTTCAGACAGGCGGAAGATGCCCTTCTTGAAGACGAGCTTGGAGTCGCTGGCGCCCATGATAGCGACGGGCAGGGCTTGTGAAACACCGGGGCCGAGCAGAAGAGTGCGCGATACGGCGAGAAAGGGTCGATGGTGTGTGTAGATGGATGTGAGGTGCAGCAATTGCGAAATCGCGAAAAGTTGACAGCAGAGGGGGGGGGGGGGGGGGGGGGGTGAGGTTCCGGGGAAAATCGAGATCGTCCAGCCAAATATGGGGTTATGCGTCTCGACTATTCTGGAGCAAAAAGGGAAGGAACGTGGTACGTAATATTAGCACTTTCCTGCAGATGTAATAATATGTTGAATACAGCAGTCAACGGCCTGAGTAAGCTCAACTAGCTAACGACTTCCGCTTTGGGACCACTATAAGCTGTATTATATAAGATACGTCACTAGACTGTGCCACTGTGGCGCGCTATCAATGGCGGACCTCGGTGAAGCCAACCACAAAAGAATCAGGAGAATACACGGTTACGTTTGTCAAATCAAATATATTAAAAGAAAACACGCTTATTATGCAATACTATATCACTCATCCTATCTATCATACAATCCCACGTATGCCACTGTGTTACAAGGGTATCATGTCGTTCAAACGCCAGTCTAGGCCACCGAGAGACGTCCAGAGTCAAGAGCACACGGATAACAGCTTATACAAGTCCATCTCATTAGATTCCGTAGCCATATGAGTCTATCCCACATGCCTTCCATAATCAGCTAGTAGGCACGTGTCCCACTTGTGCTGCGCCGGCCCTTCTCGTACAGCCACTTGTTGTTCAGGCCCATGCTGAGTCGCTTGCCCGACGTGGGACTGGGTGTGCCGGGGATGGCAGACATGATCGAGTCGCCAAACATGGACGGGCCACCGTTGTTGATACTCGGGGAGCCAAACGAGGACTTGCGGCCGTTCTGGAACGCACTGTTAGGCGAGAACGGAGATCCGCTGCCACTGCCGGTCCGCGCCTTGGGGAACAGGGGGCTGTTGGAGATGGGCGAGCCAGAGAGGCTCTTGTTGAGGCTGGAGTCATAGCTGTTGCTGCTGCCGAGGCCAGCGATGGGGCTGCCAGTGCCGCGCGTGGCTGTGGCAATGCTGGCGGCAGAGCCCGACACCGAAGGCGTGCGAGCGTAGCGAGGCGGTGTTGTGTACACGGCGTTGGGAGTAGCAGCCGCTCTCAGGGGCTCGAGGCCAAGCAGCTTGCGCTGGCTAGGAGTAAGGGGGATGTCGACGAGGTTGTCGGTCTTGCGGAACAGCGGCAACACTGAGCGCACAATGTTGATGGCAAACACGGCGTTGAGGAGGAGGGCGACGAGGTTGCCGTACTGATTGGGGACAATGGAGTGGACACTGTACAGTTAGCAAATATGCTCAAAACTATAACAATAAAAACACATGACAACCAACAAATCAAAGAAACACGTACAGTCGTCTCAGCTGCTTAAAGGGCGTGCCAGTTGAGGAGCGAATCAGGAAGCACAGGAACAGGGCGAGGCCGTTGTAGACCAGAGTCTTGAGATTGGTCTCGGTAAACACCGACGTCGCCCGCCGGCGGGTGATCTCTTCCATGCGAGGATGGCGCCAGTTGCCAGGGCTGTCCGTCACGATGGGGGTCGATGGTGCCTTGGACGGCGTGCCCTTGGCAGCGCTGCCGAGAGGCGTCATCGGCCGGGCCGTCTGGCGTTGTGGTGTGTGAAGTTGGTAGGACATTGTGAGTGATGTAGTAGTTGCTGTAGATGTCTGTACTATGCAAAAAGTCCAAGCAGTCTCTTGTTACTGCTGCGATGTTGATGTCGTGATGTCGTCGTCGTCGTCGTGTCGCAAAACGCGTCGTGGATGGCGCAAGTGCTATAAGAATGCCGTCACGTCTAGTAATATGATCGCTGCTGTCGTTAGTATTGTCGTCGGTATCGGCGCCGTCGGTCGGCGTAGTGTCGCTCGTGCAGAGTGCTGCTGTCGGTCCTTGTTGTGTTGTTGTTTACTGTCTGTTGCATCGCTTTTGCTTCGTTGCAACGCCTTTAACAGTGAGTGGGTCCAGATGTGCCCCTGCAAAGTTCTTTGGCTGTTCTGATTGGCTGTTGTAGCCCGACCAAGGATAGCCCAAATAGGCAAGGTGCGCTACTGCTGAGCTCCCTGTAATACAGTACTACGGACTTAATACAGCGGGAAAGTGCCTGGTCCGCCCCGCCTGCCGCATTCTCTGGGCCTCTAAAGCATAGTCTCTATCCGCTAATAGGTATTACGCTGGGTAATCGGAAGGCTGCAGTGGCACGTCCTATGCCCTATTCTAGCTGTTTCGCCCATGTGTCGTCGTTATCACTGATATATCTCGACTTCCCCTCTTCCAGTAAAGGCCTCCCACACTCCCACCCTCACCTTATCGTCTCAACAAATAACATAGACCAGACTAGCAGCGCACTCTGAGCTGACTGCACAAAGCTGACACCAGCAAGCCCGTTTTCATCATCCGACGACTGGGCCGCGGATATCTGTCGGAAGAAGATCCCGACGACGAAACGGCAAGTCGACGACGACGACGACAGTCAGTAATACTAGACAATAAGAGATAAATACAGAATAAATACAGAATAAATACCGCCGCAATGGGCTTCGACAACGCCATGTGGCAATTCGACCAGGGCGTCACCGGCCTTTTTGGCCAGTGGAACACCTACTCCACCGTCCTCGTCACCCTCTTCATCGGCATCATCACCGTCTTCGTCTCCTCGCGCCGTGACCCCGACACCCACCCCCTTCTCCTTGTCCGCCAGGCACAGGGCTCTCCAGTGCGCCACGAAGGCGAGTCTCCCGTCTACCGCTCGCGCAACACTCCCCACGGCATGGCCCTCAACGCCGGTCTTGATGTCCGCGATCCCGGCACTGCGAAATGGGCCAAGGGCCGCGACGGCGACCTCCGTGATATCTGGCGCCGCGTCGTCTCGGGTGTTCCAGAGAACGATGTGCCTACTGGTGGCCGCACACCCAGCAGCAGCGCTATTGTCAGCACCAAGCACGCTGTCGGCACGCGCGGCCGCATTCTGACCTCTTTCGGTACCGATTCTGTCGTCGAGACCAGCATCGACGACGTCACGCGCCAGATCAACCTCATCGGCCAGCACATTCTCGACCAGGGCGGTGCCCGTGTTGCCATCTACCTGCCCAACTCGGTCGAGTTCTTGGCCAGCCTGTTCGCCTGCAGCTTCTACAACATAACTGCGATTCTGCTGCCCTTTGAGCAGGACGACGCCACGCTTGTCTCCATGCTTCGCCGCTCGGCTGCCGACACTGTCATCACTGCTCCTGGCTGCTTCCCCTTTGATGCTGTCGTTCAGAGCTACCCCGCCCTGCGCCAGCTTGTCTGGGTCGTCGACGAGGGCAGTGCCCACCTCGACTGGAACGAGGTGCCCAAGGGCATGGGGGGCAGCGTCAATGTGTCGACGTGGCAGGAGGTTGTCAACGATGCGCCTCAGACTGCCGGCCGCGAGCTGCCCCCGATTGAGGGCCAGTCGCAGCCTCGCGACGTGACCGTCTTCTGGGAAGCTTTCCGTGCCGAGCCCAGCTCGTCCGACAAGGGTGTCGAGGCCGGCCCTGTGGCTCCTGGTGCTGCTCTGGAGGAAATGGTACGGTTCACTACCAGCAACCTCGTGTCTGCCGTGTCTGCTCAGCTGTTCGCCGTGCCCTCTGCACAGCGCTTTGGCCCCTCCGACTTGTTCCTGCCCGCCGATTCTCTGACGCACACGCACACTCTCGTCCTGACCCTGGCTGCCCTCTACTCCAACGCATCCATCGTGTTCAACAGCGTCGCTCCCCGTGCCACCGACCTTGCTCTCGCTACGCGCGGCATTGCGCCTACTGTCGTTGTTGCCAGCCCGGCTGCTGCCCTTGCCACCCACAACGAGGCCATCGGCCGTCTCGGCAACGGTGCCCTGGCAAAACTGGCGCTCAGCTGGCAGACACGCCTGCTGACTGAGGGCGGTGTCATTCCTCTGGCCACCTCGCTGGTGAGCCGTTTCTTCGACAGCGTGCGCCCCGCCATTGGCAAGACGCCTGGAAAGATGCGGCTGCTGTACATTGCCGAACGTGCTGGCGCCGGTACGCCAGCCCTGTCGGCCGTGGTGCTGTCCAATCTGCGTGTCCTGACGGGCTCGCGCGTCATCTACGGCCTGGCCGGCGCCAAGGTCGCCGGTGCTGCAGCACAGACGAGCTTCTACGACTACCGTGTTCTTCCCGGCACATATGCGCCGTTTGGTTCTCCGGTGACGAGCACCGAGTACCTCTTGCGCGACAAGGGCGAGCACAAGGCTAGCGACGACAAGTTTGAAGGCGAGGTAAGCATTCTTGTGACTGTTACTGGTTCAAAGTCAATAATTAAATACTAACATATACAGATCATCATCCGCGGTCCTGCTGTTGCTGGCAGCGAAGCTGCTCTGGGCGTCGTTGGCACCATCCTCGAGGACAATTCGCTGGCGTATATCTGAATGGTGCACAGGAATAGAGAAAATATATGACGAGAGGATAACGCCTATTGTTGTTAATTAGATATCATGTAGATATCTGGATGAGTAAACAAATATTTTGACATTTTTTTGCCGTTTGGTGTGCGCTTATTATAGATTCAAGGCTCGAGTACATTTAAAAAAATTGATTATTGACACAAACAATACAAAACAGGAACAATCTTAAAGGTATAAGTGTATCTTTGATAAATCGTAAAACCCCATCCTGACATGATAATTATAGCATAAATACATGAACCTAAACATGAAACATAAAAACATAAATAAAAAAACCAAACATAGCCCTGACCTAAACAATAACAACATTAAACACAAAAAAAACAAAAAGACTTGATCATGCACCGTTGCGGTACACTTGTGCACCCTGGTTGCGGAACATGATCGTGTCGCGCCGCTGGAGAATCATCAGTGCCCGGTTTAGCGACTGCTCACTGAATCCGCGCACCTCGACCATCTCTCGCCGCAGCGTCGCCAGACTCGTGCTCCAGCCAATGGGCAGGCGCCGCTTCAGCTCGGCCTCGACTCTGGCCGACTCCTGGTACAGCTCACGTGCCGCAGCACCACCAGCACCGGCGCCCGAGTTGATGCCTGAGCCGCCGTTGCTGCCGCCGCCCATGCCCGACTGGCTGCCCTGGTTGACGGCGTCCATGGTCGAGCACAGGAACAGCCGGATCGCCTCATCGACGTGCTGCTCCGTGGCAATGGGCGACAGAGTAAGCTTGGCCAGCGACTCGGTGATGCGCACAATGGCCTCGAGCTGACGCACGGTAATGGGAATACTGGAGCGCGCATTGGCCTCCAGCTCGGCAGCATGCACCTGCCGGCGGATAGACACAAAGTGCGACGACAACTTCTCTGCCGCCTCCGCACTCAGTCGGGGAGCGCAGCGCCTATACAGTTAGTACATTTCCAACGAACCCAAGGGGTATAAAAGATGTAGGGGTAAGGGGGCACTCACGATTTGCAGTAGCTAATGTACCGCTTGAGCTGGTCGACGGGAATTTCAGACTCGGTCTGCTCCTCGACGCCGCGACCGCCCATGTGGATGCCCATGACGTGCTTGGCCATGCGCTCGTCCTTGCCGCGCTCGTGCTCATCCTTGACAATGAAAATCATGTCGAAACGAGACAGAATCGTCGTCTGGAAGTCAATGTTCTCGCCGGGCGTCTTCATGTCGTCGTACCGGCCGAAAATAGGGTTCGCCGCTGCCAGCACAGATGTCCGCGCATTCAGAATTGTCGTGATACCAGCCTTGGCAATCGAGATTGTCTGCTGCTCCATGGCTTCGTGAATGGCAACACGGTCCTCGTCACGCATCTTGTCAAACTCGTCGATGCACACAACTCCACCGTCGGCCAGAACCATGGCACCGCCCTCAAGGTAAAACTCGCGCGTAGACTGCTCGCGCTGCACCGACGCTGTCAAACCAGCGGCAGACGAACCCTTGCCCGACGTGTAGATGGCAATTGGGGCCACCTTCTCCACAAACTTGAGCAGCTGCGACTTGGCTGTACCGGGGTCACCCAGAAGCAGCACATTAATGTCACCACGAAGCTTCATGCCGTCGGGTAGAATCTTCTTGGAGCCGCCCATCAACAGACACAAAATGGCCTTCTTGATGTCGCGGTTGCCGTAAATCGAGGGCGCAATGCAGTCGGTCATAATGTTGTACAGGTCTGGCCGCCGGCTCATCTCCAGGAAATCCTGCTCCTCCTGTTCTGTGTAAACGGCCTGGCCCTTGGCGGTCTGGTCAATGTCGGTCTGGATGCCCACAGCACGCAGGTATGGTGTGCGAATGGCCACGGCACCGCCTGTGTTGCCGCTGCCGCTCTTGGACGGGCCCTTGTTCTGGTAGATGGAGAAGATGCCGGTGATTGTGCATCTTGAGCCGGGCACAACGCGGTTTGTGAGGTAGCGGTCGGCCGAGATCAGCACATGCCGGGGAAGTTCACCGACGGGCACCTGGTCGGGTGCCTCCTGCAGCTTGATGACCTGCTGGTCGACAAACTCGGACTTCTCGTGCATCACAAAGTATGGATCCATAGGGCACCGCGTGTCGGGGTCCTCGTTCTTGCCGCGCACACGTCCACACTGCCGTGGGAGTGTGACACTGGTGAAGCCTCCCGTCACGGGAATTGCCAACTGAAACTGGCATGTCTTGCACTGAAGCACCATCTCCGACGCCTTGGATGACATGACAGAAGCGCCAATGACAATGCCCGGCACACGCACCAGCCGCGAGATGGTCAGCGAGTCCAGGTTGCGGATGGCCACCTCCTCTGCGCTTGAGTGCAGCAGCAGCTGGTGTTCTGGCAGCTTGACTTTAGCCTGGTGGGGGAAGACGATGCGGTGTGTGCAGCGCTTCAGAGCAGCCTCGAACTATTTGGTCAGTCTCTCTTAATTCTCTGCTGTCTGACTTGTCTCTCCCAGTCCCTGTTCTGTCACCTACCAGAGGAATGATCTCGGCCGGCTCGGTGACTAGCCGGTGGGCCAGCTCTTCGTTGTACTTGATCAGGTCGCCAATGTCGACATCGCAGTAAAATTTCCGGAGAAGCGCATTCTCCTTCAGCTGGTCTCTGTAGAAAGATCACAGGTTAGTTGCCTGCTGCACATGGCTGCCTACTTCGTCTTGCTTTTGCTTGCCCTCTGGCAGCTACACCGCTTACCTGTAAACAAAGTTGTTGTCGAGGCGGAACTTGAGGATAAACTCTTCTAAATCCTTCTGGGTCTTCACCCGAGTGTCGTCTCCGGCCTCATTGTTAAAGTCGTAGACATGCGTCGAGTAAACAGACTGATGATCCATCTTGAAGGACTGTCGCCGGGGGTCAGAGTCGAGGTCGAGGCCGAGGTCGAGGGGAGGGGAACGTCGTAGGAAACAGCGGTCTGCGTTGCAGTTCTCAGATAAAGGAAGAAAAGATGACGCTCGAGCTAGGACTGGCACGAGAAATCAATTAAACTCTTGTGCAGAATGGAGTGCGATCGCAGAGGTTGGGCGGGACTGTCTTGAAAAAGGTCAATAGGTCGCAGGGGGAAAAGGTGGGCAGCGTGGAAAAGGCGGCTATGAGGGGGAAGACACGAAAAACGCGTCGCGTCCACTCGGACGCGTCTCATTAAAGTGCTTGCATGAGCAAAGGGGCAACCAGCCAACTCTAGTGCTCAAGTCTCACTTTCAGGGCCACTTCCCAGGGGTAACGGCGGACGTTATACGCTAGTCCTAATATAGACATATAGTCTCGATCACGTGCTTCTCCATCATCGTGTGGGTCCAAGGCACCGACGAAACGGCTAGTTATTGGAGGCACTGGAATCCAGCTTGCTGTCACTAAGACCGATCGCGCCTATGTGGTAGCTCCAGCTTGCCGACAACGTCCGCATCCAACACCGGCATCGCCGTCCTGCCGCAGCCTCCGAAAAGCGCTTTTATATGCCGTATTACAACGAACAGCTAATACTACCCTAAATATATAATATATACCCACATTTCAGCTTGCGACAGTCGTCCTCCGCAACAGCTTCCGCTCCCCCTCAACATCCGCGACCACGGCATCCTCCTCAACAACTTCACATCTCGAGACAGCCCACCGAGAGACTTGCGCGGCTATACCTTTTTGCTACAGCTTCCGTCTATATGCAACACCCTGTCCGTTGACAAAATCTGCGTAGGCGTCCTGGATCCGTGTCCAGGGGCACTGAGCCATGTTCGCAAGCTCGGAAGGCCGCAAGTCGGTCGATAGCCTGTCCTCCCCGGCAGGTGTTACTCACCGGCCCGACTTTCCTTTCCACAAGTATGAACATTTTCAGTGGAGATTCATAGCTATTTTCAAAAGTTCTAACCATAAAGGCAATATCCCAGGCAGCGGCGAGGCTCTGTAGCTAGTTCCATAACCTCCATAGGCGGAAGCCTCGACACAGCCGGTTGGGACTCTGTCCAGGAGACCGGACAGAATGGTAAGCATCGCGAGGACGACATGCTGTCAGTGAAAACACTAACATGTCAGCCATCTCGACCCTTCTTCAGCCACCAATTGTCCGCACTGGCCTCCAACCACACACTGCAGCTCCGGCATCCAGCACCCACAAGCCTCCGACAGCCAAAGACATCCCGCCCGTTCCCCTCACCAACATTGACCATATCGAGCCTTCCGAGTTTGCGGCATACTTGAAACAGGTGGGCGCACTGCACGAGCAGCTGCGCCGCGTCAAGGAAAGCGAAGATGAGCAAGCGGCCACGACTGTCGGCACACCTCGGCGAAACAACAGCAAGGACGATCTCGCCGACAACGACAGCTATCTGCGGCCAGGCTCTGGTTCTAGACGGACCTCTGCGATGAGAAAGGCATCCATCTCGTCTCTTTCATCGGCCAACCTGGCAGATGCGCCTAGCGCAGTGCGCAAGAGCTCTTCCAACTTCAGACGAGCCAACCAGGGCCCTCCGCCCCTGTCTACTATTCCCAATGTTTACTTTGATGAGGACTTTCATCTGGAGAACCCGCGGACATTTGATATTGTGAGCGAGCGGTCCGAGGTGGTGCCGCCTTCGGCAAATAACAACGGCGACAAAGCTGGCAACAGCAGTGTTGCGCCGCGCAAAGCCCTCGGAACAAACGCTATTCTGCAGGAGAAGCTGTCCTGGTACATGGACACAGTAGAGATGCATCTGATTTCATCCATCTCAACGGCGTCCACGGCATTCTTCACGGCACTCGGCTCGCTCAAGGAACTCCACATGGAAGCAGCGGACTCTGTGTCGCAAGTCCAGTCTATCCGCACCCAGCTGAATGCGCTTGATGACGAGATTGCAGTGCGCGGCCTGGACATTGTACAGAAGCAGCGTCGGGTGCAGAACGTTCAGCAGTTCCATGCTACGGTCATGCAGCTGCAAGACATCGTGCACGATATTGCCGAGTGCGAAAATCTTGTTCTTGCTGGCGACGTGGATAAGGCCTTGGAAAGCATCGCAGCGCTAGAAAAGCTGATCGCCGGAGAGCATGAATCCAAGCAGCAGAAGGCCAGAAGATACCCGCTGCGCGATCTTCGTGGCGCAGCCGCCTTGCAGGGCTTCAACAACGACATCTCATCCCTGCGCTACCGCATCGGAAAAGCCTACGAGTCAAAGCTTGTCTCTGTGCTCATGACGGACATTCGCAGGCACGGCAAGTCGTTTTCCAACCAGGAGGTTCTCATGCGTTGGAACAGTGCGTCGGCGCGCGCTCGCGGCGCCCAAAGTCGCGACCCGTCTGCGTTCCCAGCGTACCTTGCCTCTACGGAAGAGCTCAAATCTGAGCTCCTCCCGATTCTCACTGGTCTGTCCAAGGCTAAGCATATCCCGGCTGCTACGCAAGCTTTCCGCGAGGCTCTGTTGCGCGAGATCCGCAGTGTGATCAGAAGGCCACTACCGAGCTCGAATGATGACGACAACGAGTCGGTTATGTCATCCTCTACTATTGGTAGCTCAAGGGCAGGTGGCGGTCGCGCACTGTCGCAGCAAGAAAAGTCATCAGCACTCGCCCGCAATCTTCGGGCGCTGGAGCGCGAAGACGCAGAAGAGTTGCTTGTCAAGGTTTACACCACTGTTACCGAAACCCTGCGCCGGTCTACCACGCAAGCTAGAGTACTTCTCGACGCGGCCAGCTCTGTCGGTGACGACGAAATCCCCGACGGCCTCAAGTCTCCGCCATTTAGCCCCACTGGCCGGCCGTTGCAGCAAATATCCAATGCCGGTATGGCCGCTCAGGAGCAAGTGCACACAGCCCTAGATATCAACAGCCTCGTCAGTCAAGCTGTGGACATTGCGCAGGAAAAGATTGTGAAGATCCTCAAGGTGCGCACTGAACAGAGCGAGGGTCTCCCCCTTGTTTCTTTCCTGCGGTACTTTACTCTTAACCTGCACTTTGCCAACGAGTGCGAGGCCATTTCTGGGCGCAGCGGCACGGCATTGAAGAACGTGGTCAACACGCAAATCAAGGAGTTCTTGAGAAAGTACAGCGATACGGAAAAGCAGAAGCTAGCACAAGAGATGGAGAAGGACCAGTGGTCGGCAAAGGATTTCACCGATCATGACAACGAGGTGCTGCAGCGCGTCCTTGGCGCAAGCACCAAGGATGCCGATGTGTGGACTACTGACATCAGGCTCTGGGCCCCAGCGTCTGACGATGAAAAGGACACCACTGCTGAAGCACCGGATGCTCCGGCTGCTGCATCCAGCAAGACAAAGGCCCGCACGGCTATCATTGATACAGAGCCTTTTTCAGTTCCCACCTCGGCCGTTCTCTGCTTGGAGGGCATGTCCGAGTTCATGCACATTGCGGTCGCAATCCCCATTATGACCCCCGATGTGGCAAATGCGATTGTGCAGTATCTCCACATCTTCAACTCCAGGTGCACACAGATGGTCCTCGGAGCAGGTGCTAGGATATCAGCCGGCCTCAAGAATATTACCACGAAGCATTTAGCAATCGCATCGCAGGCTCTGTCGTTTATCGCCACCATCATTCCGTATGTGCGCGAGTTCATTCGCAGACGTGCGGGCTCCGTGGCAGGCGTACAGGCGTCCAATCTTATGGGTGACTTTGACAAGGTGCGGCGGCTGTTCCAGGAGCACCAGAACACAATCTTTGACAAGGTGGTTGAGATCATGAGCAGCCGTGCCAAGTCGCATGCAGCCACGATGGCCAAGATTGACTGGGACAATGACGAAGAGGCAGACGGTGTGCACCCGTACATGGTGACGCTTGCCAAGCAGACAATTCTTCTGCACCGCAACTTGGCAGAGGTCCTCCCCGACCACACGGCGCGCTTCATCATGGTCTCGGTGTTTGCCAGCTACACTGAACACATTGGCGAAGTCTTGAAGGATGCCAATGTCAAGACAAGAAAGGGACACGACAAGTAAGTTTTTTTTTTTTTTTTTTTTTTTTTTTTTTTTTTACAAATCTCCCATGTATGCGGAAATACAGAGGACTAACAGTCACTAGCATGCTACGCGACATGGAGCATTTCCAAAACAGGCTCTCCAAAATTGACGGCTTTGATTCGACTGGTGAGGGTTTGATTAGCATCGTGCATTCTAAGAACATTGAGACCCCTGCACAGCCGCCACCCGCCCCCGCTCAAAGACCGTCACCGCCCCCACCGGCACCAAGGCCGACACCACCACCATCGGCTCCTGCAGTGGCCTCCCCCGCAGAAAGAAAGGCGTCTCCAGCTTCGATAACTAGCGAGTCAACCAAGGACGAATCGTTGACCGTGGTAGCAGAGACCAAGGTGGAAGAAGCCAAGACTGAAGAGGCACAGGTGGAGGAGAAGCAGTCTGATAAGGCGGCCACTTCTACACCCGATAAAACTACAAACGACAAGGAGCTCCCGACCCCCGATGGCAATGACAAGACCGCAACGCCAGAAAGCGACGATGGTGACAACAGCTCACCACCCCCACCGCTGCCGCCCAAGGATGACCCCCCAGCATCTGCAGAGGCACAAGCCAAGACACCAGAGAAGGACGTGGAGGTGGAGGTTGAGAAGGTCGAAGAGAAAGAAGTGGATACGAAAGTAGATGAGAAGGCAGAGGAGGATGCAGATGAGGCAGAGGAAGAGGAGGGAGAGGATGAAAAGGGAGAGGAAAAGAGAGAGGAGAAGGCAGAGAAGGAGGCCGAGGTCACGGAAGAAGCCGACAAAGAAGCCACTCCTCAGGCGGCCGAGGAGGAGCCTGTGGAGAAGCCAATGCCAGCAGTGGCCGAGAAGGAGAAGAGCAGCAAAAAGAAAAAGAAGAAGAAGGGAGGCGCAGCTCACTAAGATCCATCAACTTGTCAGAGTGCTTCAAGCTCGATGACAACTAGTTGAGCGTTGACAAGGATAGCCTATCTGTCACCTGAACTCCATTTCATCCTTCTTAGTATTTTGTCTGTCTATTTTATGTCTCTTTTATGGCTCGCCTCACGGAGTATATCGTCCAATGCTCTCGTCGCGTCATTCTCTACATGTCGGCGGATACTTTTTCGTCTCCATTTTTGTTTTTAAATTGATCTTAGCGATAGCATGCCTACCCGTCAGCATAGACACGACTTTCAGAAAATAGATACGCACAGTTCGGCTTTTGCTTGCTAAATTCCCACATCATATTGATGATGAAATCACCATTGGAGATAACGTAGAGAGAAGCTGTGCTTGTGATGGGCGGGGGTGAAGGGGGCCTCACCATGCATGCGTAAGCCAAGGACGCGCAATCCCAGCATCAGAATAATCCCCGTGTCGTCGACTCCTTTATAGCTCACCCCCTACCATATTATCTTTTATAATTGCATGCGTAGTTGTATTCTCTAATTTCACTTAAGAAAGTGCAATTTCATCTCGTCGATGCATCTTGTCATTTGGTGCATCATGTTGCAAATCAATATCTTCTGGTCGATCGTGAATGGCAAAGTTACATCACGACTCATTACGCCTCGTCACTTGTTGAAAAATCGGGTTTTAGCTTGACATCTTTTTCTGATAGAACACCACCGTTTGGTTCTTATTTATTTTAATAAAAGTTGTTTTACATGGCTTCATAACTGCCACCTCTGTTGAACAAGCGAAGAGGTGAGGTTGGGCTGAGACATAAAAGCGGGTCGTCATTGTGTATTTTTAGACCTACCCGTGTTACACGAGACTTACACGTCCAGATAAGGAAAGAGCGATGGACCTGCATAACCTCAGTTACACAATCCACCGCAACTTCCTAGTTTGATAAGGCTGGTCGCGTGGCTATAAATGATATAGTCAACGTCATTCGATTTATTCGGAAATCACATTGATTGAGGAAATACAGCCGTTTGCGTATATGTTTACAAGCACAGCAAAGAAGTAACACAGCATCCAACCGACCAGCAAAAACCGTTACGACAAGAAAAGGCTGCAAGCAGAGCTCAAGTCTAGATTGTAGCTAATTTCCGTTTTCAGTAATTCCAAAAGCATCAATGTATCGATCACAGTGCGCACTATCTTCGGAAGTGCCTCGGCATCTACTCCCCAAGTATACAATGTTTTCCTTGTTACGGAACTACGAACTCCGAAGCCCCATGATGTACTCCTTGATGCCTGACATGGTGTTTACCTAGCACGTTGGAGGCAAGTGCTATCCGTTTTCAGCAAATTGTCCAGTAGTAGACGGCGCTTGGAGATCGGGGTTAAGATCGTGTATATCCTTAACCGCCACTAGTAGGGGAAATAGCTTCCGATGAGAAGACATTGCCGGCCAGTGAACATCGAGCGCTAAAAGCCTCAAAGTGTAGGTGTATCTCCTAGGCTTTACAAGACTTTGTAAGGCTTTATAAGGCTTTGTAAGACTTTGTAAGATATTTGCAGGGCTCTGGTAGGCTGTGGCCTCTAACAATGAATAATATGCACCTTCATAACTGGCAACCAAGGAGATATCATTGGTAATGGCTACGTACGGCTAGATTCACAGATGACATGTACTATGGGATAGCTCTCCAGTCAAAGAGTATGCCAGCGATAGTACTCTTCTCTTGTGTTCTCGCGGCACCATGAATCTTATTCATTATATTAAGCAATATGTACCCGTAGTGACATTGGGTTGGCACACATGTGCATAAAGATTTTCTATAAGCATGCCCAAGAACATCTAGGGGCGCTGTACACTATGTGCAGGCATGTGCGATAGGAACGGCAGGGGAAGCTCTTAGCTTTAGCTCAGAGGTCATGTTGCGGGCAAGGCACAGACGTGTGTATATTTTCCCATGTGATTAGTTGAACATGATTGAGCCTGATTCTCTAGCGACTGCAAACGGAGGTGACTAAGAACCATTATAGAACATCATAGAATATAAAACCAATTTAAAAAAAAAGGATTGACGCTAGAAGGCTTCTAGAGTTTCATTGTTCATGTTTATATTTGCCTTGTATTGGATATACATAATACCTACCTCCGAGGCGTACTTTCACATACAGAGAATAGTGAGATGTACATGTATAGTCTGCTCTTGACCTGCCGGAACGGGACTGCTGCGTGGGTGCGTGGCTGGGGCGCGTGGCATCCGCACCCGCTCCGAGGCTAAGGGGCAAAGCACGAAAGGTAAGGCGATTCTAGAATATGGAGTACAGTGAGTCCCGGCTGGCAAATCGATTACTAAAAATTACCTGGAGAACAGGTAGGCAGCGATGCCCGGCTGTGAGGCAAGATTTGCGTAGTCGTTATGGTTTGCGCATCTTCCTCTTTGGTGGTGCTACTCGTATCTGCATTGTTAGTGATTCTGCCATGTAGAGGCGTCGTAAGCAGAGAAGACCTTATGAGTCTACCACTGTGACATGAGCCGATCTGGGGGACTGTGTCCATGTGAAATTTTGTTATACAAAGATGTGTACATGCCAAATAAGGCATCAACTTGCACAGAGTTGGTGGTTTTGCAGCTCGCAAACAAAGCCTTTTTGGGAATCCTCGCCTTGTACTGCGTCTTCTACAATGTTCTTTTTTTAGAGTGTGCATCAACCACTCTGTTGTGTATGTTGGTTAGATACTCGCTACGTTGGAAGTTGCTTTGTCGTCCATTTTAAAGACTATCACGTGCCGATTTGGAGGACGAATTAAAACAATATCTCAAATTAATGGATCAATTCAATTCACTGACAAAGCTTGTGAAATAATGTCATTGTTTGTGCATCGAGAATGTACGCTCGTAATGACGTATAAGTCTCGTTTTTTGCTGTCGCTCGATCGATGCGCATTTATGTCGCAAAACCACAATCATACAGATTCTCCCATATTACAATTGAGTTGATGAGATGTCGTTGTCGCTGAACCATCTCAGAATAAGAGTGCAAAAACGTGGGAAAGGGTCTTGAAAAGTCTTGGCATCTTCCATTCTGACAGACTTTTGGGGAAATTGCAATTTCAAAAATCCCCCGCCAAAACTCCCCCAAATCGCAAACGGAATAGGGCGATCAAGAGGAAGATCAGAGTGCCGTAGATTTGGTAAATTAGCACATCCACACGCGCAGCCAGAAATGGCTACAGCGTCGCATACGATCGACGAGCAGGGGGGGCTGTAGGGCTCGTAGTGTCGGGGAATAAATGCACCAAGACGAGAGTATGTCAAATCCCCAAATTTCGAGTGCAGGAATGAAAAGATCATCACAGCGATCGACTTCAAGATCACCGTGTGGGTTATTCGGGATTTCAGGATTATTCCTCGCCAATGAATGAACCACATAAAACTTGAGTAGATGATATTGATTGGCGATGTAAATAACACAAATGAAACTTGGGCGGCATGATATTTCAAATGACCTTACAAACTGTCACAAGGCATCTAGACCGACAACATAGTCGATCAAGAGTCAATGCAATTTCGGTTTATTGTTCATTAGTAATTTTAAAGATGAGATGAATATAACGAACAGTACTTTAAGAATGCGATGCGTGGGATGAAAGGATGCGCAGTGGCGGCATGGATGAATGAGGGGCAGGTGGAAGCGAGATGAGACGAGAGCTTCCAGAACAGCGGCTGGGTAAAGGCGGATGAGTCAAGGCAATGCAGGAACAGAGTAGTAAAGTATAGCAGCAGTCACATTGATACGGTTTGGGGTCAGGTTCATATTCAGGTCACAATAGGAAGAATAAGCTTTTGGATATCGTTTGAAATTTTATTTGTAAATTTCTTTTGAAAGAAAAAATCTATATACACAAGAAGTAGAACAGAAAAAGGGGGTATGATTTGAAAAGTGAAAAAGGCCAAACTCAAAGGAACAGTAGAAAGAATGACTACTTTGAGATTGGAAGGGTAAAAGGGACGACTTGAGCACGAACAGAAGGTTTTGTAAAATAAAAATAAAAAGTGGTAGTGAGTGAAAGTGGCTCAAGAAGTTCAAGTGTTTCCAATGAAAAAAAGAATGATACAGAGGCAGTCATCAGGGCGTGGTCTCAGACCACAGCGCTGGCCGCTCCGGGAAACACTCGAAAGTGGTAGGATGTGGTGCATATCCAAGAGTTGTTTTGGGTGGTCATAACGTCATCATGTCCTCGCGCACTGCGGATGGATGAAATGGTTTGGTGAGAAGGTGATGAGACGAGGTCTTCTAGACCATACATCTCAAAAAAAGAAGCAGACTCGTTTCATGTGAGAGAAGCAGACTTAGTTGTTGCCGGTGACCAGGTTGCGGGAAAAGCTCTCGCCGTTGTCGTCAGAGCGCTTGGCAGTGGTAGAGTTGCTGCCGCTGCCGAGGGTGACAATAATGATGGTCTCCTCAGTAGTCTTGGTCTGGATGTCGTCGGGCAGGTAGTAGGCGTTGTTGCAAGGGAAGGCCTCGCAGCCCGAGGTGGGGTTCTGGGACTCAAGAGGGTACATCAGGTGAACACCGTCGTGGTCGGCAGCGTCAACAATGGCGGAGACATCAAAGTAGGTCAGGCCGTTCCAGCCCTGGAAGTTGACCTCAGCAAGCATGCCGGGGACGTTGGGGGCACCGCTGGAGACGGCATAGGCGTTACCAATGAAGCTGTTGCACAGGGTGATGTCGACGGTGGCACCGCCAGCGACGGTGACGGGGTCATGACCCTCGACACCGGCGTTGGGGGTGACGTAGATGGTGCGGTCAGTGCTGTCAGTAGAGACGAAGCGCAGGATGTTGTCGGCCTTGGCGGCAGCGACGAGGCCAAAAGCGGCGATGGTGTTGCGGAAAGAAACCATTTTGAAGGAGTGGGAGGGTTGTGTTTTGGAAGAAAACAAAAGGTTGAAGATGGATGATGATGAGTTGTTTGAATGAGTAGCCACCGGGGTTACGTGTAAGTAATATATGAAGAATATAATTCTTTGTGAAGGAATGTGAGTCTAGAGTAGACAAGAAGGACAAGAAGGAATGAATGTGAAAACTGAGTGAGTTGTTGGATGATGAGAAAGGACAGAGCAATCGAATACCGGGGGGACTTTGCTGGTTCTTATAGACATGTGCGTGATTATGGGATGCCAGTCAAAAGACCAGCAAAGATACAGCAAAACAAGAGGAAAACACAGCAAATGGAGAGCAAAAGGGGGTAGATTCTTTGGATTGCTACGCGGTCCAGCCATAGAGACGTTGGTCTTCCCGTCTCGGAACGTTTAAAAAAAGGTACTCTCTACAGATTCAATACAGGGCGGTACTCCATCGGCCACGTTCTGTGTGCTGGCGTGGGAGGCGTGGCCATGTATTGCCAAGTACTCGAGAGGTCTAGAGCAGAGGCCCCAAAAAGACGCCCCCTTCATACCCCGAAGGGTGCCTGAGCTAAAAGGCTAGAAGAGGCAAGGACCATCGGCGGAGGCAAAAGAAAAGAAGAGAATGTCAATTTAAGAGTTTAATCAGACTGATAAAATAAATCAAAAAACTAATAAAAATCGGGCCAGAAGAGTACAGAAGACAGAGGCAGAAGTTACGACCGAGAGGAAGGACTTGCATGTCCAATGTACACTAGTGGTGGAGCAGTTTATAAGGCAAAATGTGTTAGGAAAAGGAAGGCAAAGAGAGGTACAAGGAGCAAAAGAGGCCAGGCATAAAGTCACCATCGACGCAGTGTACATCGGCTATAGTGCCCCCCCCCCCCCTTGTGTCCCTGCCCCTTGCACTAGTCAGGCCCCGGTGCGGATGGGCTCCCGAAGGTGTGGGTAAACAAAACAGAGCGCTATTAAAGGAAGGGGAAAAACAAAAACGGAAGACTGGGTAAAAACCAAAAGGGGGGGTGTGGGCTGTGGATACTTTGGGAAGGGACGTGGGCTAATAGTGTGGTATGAGTTTTCAGTGAGGTAAAGAGCACTGTGTACAATAGAAAGCGGCGGTCGACACTAACAAATGCACTGTATACAAGTCCAAGGGCTGGGTTCAGAGGAGCGGACTGAGTGCGACTGCCAGCAGATACACGGTGAGGGGCGACAGGACACAGTCTAGGCTTCTTGTGGGCATTGGATGCTGTTTGGGAAAGACCTATTAGGCCACGATTGGCAGGCACACACGCTCGACACGGCACCCATTCAGGTACCGCCGCACCCAGATGCGCGCGCGTGGGGTGGGCCAGGCCTAGCCAGTCCAAGCTATGCATACGGCGCAGCAGTGGTGGTTTTCTCAGGCAGGGTCTAGGGAAGCTGATATTCAATACTGAGTAAGTGATCGCCCTGTGTCTAAGCGATGTCTACATTCGGAATACGGCAGTTTGGTGTTTCATGGCTTGAAACAAATGGGGGATGAGCACCGGTCAGATAACAGATGAATGGAAGAAGCAAGGGATACGTTGACAGGAAGAAAGAAAGGGAGAAAGTGAACAGAATAATTACAGAACAGATGAAAGGATGAATGAATGAATGAATAAAAGAATGAAAGATGATGTAAAGCGTGCAGATTGACAAGAAAAGCAGCGTATGGTGAGAGATGATGGATAATCAAGTTGCAGGTGGAAGAACTGGTGGAAGAGGTAAATTAAAGACAATAATGAAAGAACCCCGAAGATCAAAGGTGCTAAAGAAATGAAAACAATGATATCAAGAGAAGAAAGACAGCGAAACCCAGGCTGAAACTCGAGACAACAAAGACTCTATACCCTACACACTGCCAACAAGCACACAAGTCACCAACGGAATGATGTCTTCTCTATCTTCTAACATCTGCCTTTTTTCGTTCAGCACAGTAGATCGTTCGAGTGCGATGCAAAATCAAAGTGGATAAATTGGCCAAGTGGAAGTTGTCGCTGTAGCAGTAGAATAATACGGCGTATTGCAGGGTTCACTGAAATGCTATAAGATACATATACGAGTCCCGGCTTGCACGTCCACCCTGGGTAGGGGTGTATAGATAACTAGGATAACTAAAGGTGGCTATGGCAGCGAATAGGTATTATTTGACCTCAAATATTAGACGGCAAGAGGAAATACTCGAGTGAACTCGGCGTCATGAGTAATGTAAATTGATAGATGGCTGGAGATGTATTTTACAAGAGATGCACGAGTTCAGCCGTACTTGTCGTCTTATCCTGCATGCAAGCTACATGTGTTGTCGAGTTGCAACGGTGTAGACCTTGATTTTTGTTTGATTATTTATTAATCCAAAATAATAACATGCAAAGATACCACTCACAGTGGGTGCATCACTTCATCTCATCTGTATTCGTAGCCCTCATTTAAAGCTTCAAAGTATAATATTAGACGGGTCTGAAGACGTAATGCTTAGCTGAGATTGTATGATGTCTTGTAAAGAACGGGTTTCGAATCAACGGCAGTGAATGTCTCGGTACAGACTCAGAGCTCGGACGATCTGATGACACAAGATCTCTGCATTCTTGCCCACTAGTTCGCAATCTATCTTGCGATCAGCTGCAACCACTTGACCACTTGACCACTTAAACACAGACTTGATGGGCTAGCAACGTGAATTATGACAGTATCAACTTGATATCTGTTTGTTTACTGTTTATTGTTGACTGTTGACTGTTTACTTGCGCTGCTGTACTTTTGCAAGGACTAAGCTCACTCCGTCAAAGACTACTTTGTAGGACGGGGTAAACTCTCCAAGCAGCACAAAGAACGACAAGAGAAAAGACAAAAGGAAGAGGGCGGCCTAATTACCCTCTCATCCGAAAACAGAATGCGCTTCCGGTGTAGGAACACAGCCACTTTTGCTTCTAGATCCCTTCTTATATAAGCTGTGGCGCCGATCTGAAGGGTTTGTATGCTGGGCGAAATCGTTGCTGTAAAAGAACTCGATTTACTGGTTTATTTTCTGTATTAAATTTATCTGTGCTCAACATTCATCCTTTAGTTCCCTCACTCCTGAGCAGTAATATTTATTCTGTTCCTTTTACTTTTCATCCGCACTGTTTGCAACATGTCCTAGTTATTATGCTGCATTTAGTTCGGCATTCGCTGTTTGCAGACAATGATTAGATAATCGGACTTTATTAGCAAATGTAATTGATAGTTAATATTTACAAATCAAAACTGTTTGTATTCGATTAATTTGGCAATTTTCAAAATTAAAATAAATATTTTAAATAAATATCTACTAAATCAATAAGTCAATAATGCGGTGTGCATTTTGATTTGGGTTTCAAAACATCTATTCCCGTGATGGCTGGGAAATAAGAAAAGAAAAAACTCTGCTGCATCATGGCTGTTGTTGGCTTGGATATCGCGATGTTTGCTCAATACGTACTCGGAGTCCGGAGTGCTCCTATGGGTATCAAAGTGCATGCATACAGCTGATATGCATGTGTATTATGTATTGCAAAGTTGCGGTATTACTGATAGATAGGAGCGAGACATATCGTTAAATTATTTAGAATGCAAGGGCTGGCAAGAGACATGCGGCCAGAGGAATAAGAAAATAAACGGAAGCAAAGAAAAGGAACTCACTCCAAACACGTGAATTGCACAAAAGAGAGAAATCAAGAAACAAAACAAAAAGGAAGAGAAGAAACAAAAGAAACGAAACGAAAAAAAAAAATAGAAAAAAAATAGAAAAAAAAATAGAAAAGCATGCGATCGAATAAAATGATTCACAATATCGAGACAGGCCCAAGCTCAAGCTGAAAAGATGGGCTGAATCTTTTATTCAGGGATGTCGAGCTCCCTGGCAAGGCGGTGCTGTCGTGTTTGAGCCTTCTTGAACAAGTAAAGATTGCCTTTTTTCGATTCTATTAACAGAACATGCGTGTAAGCCAACAAAACACATCCCCTGCCAGTCCGCCCTGCATCATCCTTCGGCTTCCACGGCTTCTCTGAAAATAAATCAATGAGACTCAGACCACTGCTTACGAATCAGCGAGTCCTAACCCCTGCTCATGCTGATCAACCTTTGTCTTAGTCCGTCTCTCGTCTCTTGTCTCTCGTCGCAACTCCGTCACAATATCTCTGATGTGGCTTGTTTCCATTTGCTGGACTCAACCTCTCTACTGCCTCCTATTGGCTCGCATGTGGCTGGTGTCCAATCTGGCCAATATTGCTCATATTGAATAAAATTGAATAAAACGGCACTGTTCCTGTCTAGGACCTGCATATTATTGTACAAGTACGTACTTATCCCATTATCCCATCCTTCTGTTCTTTTAATCGCTATCATTGCCAAACTTGGCAGGTATTCACATCCAACGCAATAATCGAGCTAGTACAGTATGCTGTCTCTTCTGTCGATGCCCATGATTGTTCCTGACAATTCTTGCTGCTGCGATGCATCACTCCTTGGCGACACCATTTTCAGACTGTTTTGGCTCTTTTCCGATTAATACCACACATATAGTTCCTCTTCCTTGATTCTAATGCATGGCATGTTACTGTACTATTCACGAGTATGTTGCAGTTCTGCTGGACCTGACTGGACCTGACTGGACCTGACTGAACTGACTGAACTGAATCTGGCAATTCCTTGATTTCTTCTCGTCGCATCCCTACTCTATATTTGACCGCTAGTAAGATACGCCATATGCACCGCATCCATGCGACAGTACAAAGTACCTGCAGATGCCAGCAGTAGATAGCTGCAAGCACCTACCCTATAGGGTTACATTCCTTTAGTTCCGCTGCCGATGGTGTGTGTGCCTGTACTCTTTGACTCTGTACCTGTGCCTGGTGCCTGGCATTATACGGTACTTGCACAGTAGTCTACAGTAGTGTGTAGTGTTTGCACTTTGACCTCCGAGCGAACGCCGTTGTAGCAGGCAAGCAAGCAAGCGAGCAAGCAAGCAAGCAGCCGCTTGCCGGTCATGGTGCTCGCCTATGCCAACTTTTATTCTGGGTACTTTCGGCTCCCATAAAATGCCTCTACCTCAAGGTCTAGACTTTACAGTATCCTACCGACTCGCTCTACTCTCTGGGTCTCTCAAGGTCCTCTCTTCCCAGCCACCAGCCACCAGCATCCTTACGAGTGGTAGTAGACCCATTATTATTCTTCCAAACGACCAATAGTGTATTAAGGACACCAAAGTGGATGTCTGCACCACCACAATACGACCCACTATTTTGTTTAAAACCCTCGTTCAGAACCAATTCAGTTCTAAACTCTCCATAGTTTTAAAGTCTCTGGAACTGCAAGCCCCGTAAGATTAAGTAAAAGCGAGTAAAAACCCTCGCATTTGTTTCTCACACCATCCTTCACAGGCTTCTAGACCACTACCAATCCACTAAAAAAAAGAGGACACGAAAACTCTGCCCAGTCTTTTACCGCTATGTGATGCCTGAATACCAAGCAATCGAGTGACTCCATATATTAGCCGTATAAGAGCATTGCACCATCACTGTGCATAACTGGAATAATAGTATGTAAGACTTATGTCACTGTGAATGTAACTCGCTAGGCCGATCAGCCACTTCTCTCGACTCGAAAGTGGCTTGCTCGTTGTAGATGCTCCGCTCCTGTGACTAGAGACTGAGAAGATGGAGTGAAGGCGGCTTGCTCCCCGAGGTAAGATTAAGAATCAGCACCCTCTAACCCAGCACATCCCAGCATAGTATCAACGCCTATATGCAGGATGAGAAAACTCTGCAGTGGGAGCAGCCGCCATTGGGCAGAGTGAGCCGCTATGAGCTGTTTATGTTTTACTAAAATATAATTTGTATATTAAAAATATTTCTCTTCTCAACGTTGTGAAGAATTCACTATTTTCTCATCACACCGGTAGTCGTGACCCGTGCCATGGTGGTTCCATGACATTCGGTGCCTGATGCGTTGGCGATGCGGTCGCTGTGAGCTCCTACTTCCGCTGTCCCACTCTGAAAATAATGAGTAAAAAACCGAGTTGATCACTATGAGGGCTTTTTACCACCCACTGGCGTCTCGGCTGGATACATCGGTCATATGCAGGCCTCGGTGACTGTTTGCTAAGTGCAGTAATAAGATACTTCTTATCTCTACTGTTGCCAATGTTGTCACTTTACGGCTGTAAGCTGCTCCCTTCTCTGGTGCGTTGGCACGCTTCGAGCATGACACACGCAGGCGAGCGGCATGCTATCTGCAGGAACATTACCACCATCAGCCAGCCTTAGCCTATCAATTAACCCAACACCCGTTCTCCTAGAAAGGAAGGAAGAATTGCTGTTTGCAGAAGATGCACGCACCATTTGTGCATTCGCTCTTTGTTCAGGGCTTTCATAGGATTCGTTAGGCTCCCTCGACACTACCTAGATAGCTTTTAGACACTCTTTAGCAGTTGTTAGGCTTTTTAGTTGAGTCTTTAGTTTGCTTTTCGTTGGATATCACCTGTCTACCAGGTACAAGCGGCCTCTTCTGCCACTACACGTGGCGCTACCGGACACCGGCTGGCCAATTCGGTGCCCTAGTCCCAAACAAGAAGTTTGAGCGTTAGACTACACATGGCAAAGAGTCTTCTCAGAATTTGATAAGAAATTTGTACTCAATCGAAGAAGCAATATATTCGCCTCTGTCTAGAATTTTGAGTTGTTCTAGAGTCAACCGTCAATATTCCGTAGACGGCCACGGTCAATAAACCACAGACAAAGTCAATAGAAGAGGCGATAGAACATAGAAATTGAGAGTTGCGGTCAAGAAAAAAGGGAGAAGACGTCTGCATCTTAATACCCACTATAACTGTTTCTCAGGCTATGCATGTGTATTTGGCAACGGTCTGCAAAGACTATACCATCATGAGTGTTTTAAAGTATGAGCTTTGTACAGACTCATCCGTAGAAGCTCATGGAAAGTATCTTATCATCTCAGAAAATATGCCGTAATATCACGCATCCAGAAACCCATCTTCTCAAAAGAGTCACCAACTTACTGGTGGATAGACCCGCTGCTGCTTGCCATTTACTACTCACTACTCACTATTCACCACTCACTGCTTACCATTCATAAGCATTGCTCCTCTTTTTAAAATCGGCTATATCCCCCGGCAAGCCGTCTGCTCCGCCGCATGCGACTTGCGTTCTCGGAAGCTGGGTGGAGAACTCTCGCAAACTCTGGCAAGCTCGGCGTTGCTCATGTGTCCCACACCAGAGCCACCCGGCTGGAGAGCAGACTGGAGCGGACTGGACAGACTGGACAGACTGGGCAAACTGGATCCTAGACCGAGCACCGAAGAGATGCATTAGCTTGAAGAACCTAACAGAGTAAAAGGGTCTGGAACGATGCTACACATCATTAGCAAGCATCCGGGCAGCTAGCAAGTATCTTACAAAGACAAGTAACGTCTAGATGTGAAAACTAGACGTCTACTAGTTTTCAACGACCTGCAGTAGTACCACTTGGCTTAAAGCAGCATCGAATAAGATTGAATAGAATCTTTTAAAATCTTTTTCTAAAAAGTACAGAATAGAGTTGTATCTGTTGTTGTCATGGGTCAGGCAGAAAAGGACGGCAACCAAACAGAATCTGTATACAGTGTGTTGATATGCTAGTACAGTGTTAAATACATCTTGGTTTCTTTCACTGTTGCTGTGTTTACGTTTTGTGTGGTGTGCTGCATTTTGTTGTATATTGTATATTGTGTGTTGTGTGTTGTGTGTTGTGTGTTGTGTGGTGTGTGTTGGCTACTGTTGCCTGTCCGAGGTCTCGCCAATGTCGAAAATGGCTCATGGCTCATCGCCCGTCCCCAGCACGCAAGAGCCAACACTTGAGAGATCACCTTCTGACTCAATTAGTCAAATCCATGATAAGACTTGAAGCAACGGACAGTCTCCTCGCGAATTTCCTAGTTTTCTGCTCATCATTGAGACCAGGGGACACTGTCGTTCAATCGCACATACTGTTGCATACTGCTGTGCAATAGGAGTTTTTCTATTGACTCGGTTCTTGGGTTATTAACGTATTGGCTTATTGACTTATTGAATGCTTGCCATGCCGGCCGGGTGTTGTACAGCATCAATGTGAAACTGTTCTACTGTTCTTCCCCAGTTCTGCCTGTCGAGTCGTACAGCCAGCCGCCATCCAAACGCCTGTATGTGCTACTCTTGTAGAATCGTGACACAAGACGTCACTCTCTTGAAGAATTTCCACAAATGCAGGAGCAAAGTGACACGAGATGAGCCATGGCTGGCCGTCGTGGTAGTACAAGCCAATATCCCCGAATAAAGCTGTATCTGCAGTGGCTCCAGATGGCGGGCGTATGATGACAACTCTTCATCTATTCAAAACTATAGAGTGTGACAGAAGCTGTAATGCCACGTAAGAAAGGCTGATTCATGTCTATTCGAGATTTTCGTTTGATATCATTGAGTAATATCCCCGAAGCTGACACCGTGGGTGTGAGTTCGAGCACCTGGGAAAAGTCAATGCCGGGCTACATGACCAGCCCTTAAAGATTGTGAGCATGAATCTACTGTGCGTAAAGTATAGCTATGCATACTGAATGCTGGTAGATCCAAGGACGTATCATGAAGTGTGGTGAGAATATGATTGGAAAGTTGAGCTGCAATCGTGGACACGAAAGCGCATATTAAAACACCGTAAACTCATAATTAATAAAGAAGGATTATATACACAGGTTCTGTAACACGTTTTTATGACCCAAGGCTATGAAAGGCTTCCCAGCTTGGTCCACCATGAGATTTGTGAAGCAAACCTGCTTTGATCTCACGATGACCAAAAGGCCAGCACGACATACCCCCCACAAACTGGCCGACACAGCTTGATGCATTAGATAAAATGACAGTCAGAGTGTCAAATAAGTAACTGCACTCCTGGGATGTAGCTTATATACCATAATAATGCATAGCCGTGCTATGCGGGCGTTGTATGGGTGCATCGCAATGGCAAAATAACTGCGAAAAACTATCGTGAAGTCATATTGGCCACCATAAAGGACATTAATCGAATAAAGAACTACTTTACAGTGTTTCTATATAGCCCTATAGTGTCCGCTTATACTTTATCCTCATTTAATAGCTTTCCTGGTCAGTGAATGGCACCTCATCGTTGATGACTTGCACTCATCGGATGGCATCGACCTAGACAACACAACTGAGCTACCTCAAAACTCTGAAATCTCAAACACACTGTTTATATGGTTGTCGATAGCTAGTATAACTGTATAAAGGGGCGTTTTGGAAACACCGTGCGTGTTTTTTGATGAGATTGGCATGAGACTGGTTGGTAAATTCCACGATATCTCACAAAACCCGACATTATCTCATCAATTTTGATACGTTTTAGGCAGACAATGACCGAGAATATCGTTATTTCCTCTCCGTTATTCCTTAAAAATCGTGCAAGACGAAAGATGAGATCATTGCATGAGATATCGTGACAGTATCGCTTGTGCGAGCCGTTCTGGGCGACACCCAATGCCATATCGCGGTATTTTGGCACAACTGGATTATCACAGACTATCTCACTTCATAAAGGCAGCTCTGGATGCTTGCATCTTTTTCGCTGGATGCAAGTTGGACAATCTGTATGTTCATATGATAGATATCCACGCCTCCTAGATGTAAGATAGTATTTGAGTGCATAGAATGGCACGCGAATAATCAAAGACTCGCGCTGTGAAATAGATATACGAATACCACAACTGGTCATCATACACAGTGAATGGTAGATCCATCGTTTATTGATGTTTCGAGCAAACAGCTGCCGTGTATATGTGCACGTCGGTCACTTACAGATGTCGTGGGTGCTGCCACGGTGACAAATCCACCAGCTTCTAAAAGTATATGATATAGCAGATATCTAGATAATATGACATATGCCCTCGTGGAATCCAGGATTGGAGACATGCCATTTGAATCTACAGAGATTTCAGATGACCGATACACCGTTTTATCTAGAAGTGGTCTTATATATCTAAGATTAAGTGAAACGGTGGCAGCTCTCTGATACCTTTCCATGAGCCAATCCAAGCCCTGGGTCTCCTGGCCGTTCCTGTTTGGCGACAAGACAGCCCTTTTTCCCGGGCTGAAAACTCTAAACCGGCACCGTCCTTTACAGCTGACACAAGACATTGCAATACTGCAACAAGAGGAAACCCGTTCACTGTGTGTCAACGACGCTGAGCAATCTCAGATCAAGTTGTTGGCAAGAAGAAAGAGATCGTCCCTCTTTGTCGGAGTCACCCGCGTCTTCGCGTCTTTGTTCTGCTCATCCTGTCGTCTTTCATTGTACCATTGTCATTGAATCCCTGTCATTGAGGCCACCAGTCATTGTTATCATGAAGGTGGTCTTAGTAACATGCAATCATGCCATCGGCGATTGAGTAGGCTACTGTGGCTACTGTGGCTACTGTGGCTACTCTCCAATCATTTTACTCGGGATTTCAGTGGCTCAACTCTGCATTGTTTTCACTCTGTATGTGCCCACATGCTATTCTTCAAGCGACCTCAACAATCAGTTGTGGCTTTCGATAGCTTTCAGTAGCTTTCAATAGATTTGAAATAGTACTCGGCATAACAGATTTCAAGCCACACACTGGCTATTCACGGCTTCACAACAGGAGTAGACTGTTGCTTACACGAGGTAACGTCACAGCAGATCTTGCTTTTTTTTTGTCTAAATCCTTTATTACATAACAAAGAGTGCTTTTGCCGAGAGGCAGCTCCGTAGAAGAGGATGGAAGACTCGAAGAGTGAGCTCAAAGCTAGCTGCCAACTCGTGCCAGCTTGCTTCTTAGCAGGTGAGTGATATTTTTTGTGAGGCATCATTACGATAGCTTCCGGCTTCCTGCTTCTGATTATTATAATTAAATTGTATTAAATTTTAAATATCGAATACGCTCATTGCTCTCATAAGGTGAGACACGAAGAACAAGACGAGCAGTCGTGAAGGCCAATTGGCCAATCACATCACATGGTTCTCGTAAAAGTGGATACAACAGCACGTCACTTTGGCTTCATTGTCTGACATGGTCCATCGCTTTCGGTCTGCCTCTTGTTTCTTTGTCTAACTACTCGGTGTTTGGTGGGCAACGGGACTCGGCGTGGTTCAATTTCTAGTCAGGTCAGGTGAATGAAGTTTTCTCTTTCATTCTTTGTAAATCTTCTTTTTCTTCCTTTTGCTGCTTATGTCTCAGTCTTCCGCATATTAGTCATAAACGTGTATGTCCATTATAGTAAACTCTCGGCCGCTTCCACATGGGTTCCGCATGCATTTCTCTCGCTGGAATTTGTCTATGACGGCATCGAGCAGAGTCCTGTCTGTCACCACAGCGATGCCAGCTATTGTCAGCTATTACCAACAACTGACATACCCTCGGCAGACTATCTGACCACCTAAATTTACCCACATGCTTATCTCGTCTCATACTCTGCAAGTCGTTTTCTCGTTTTGTTTCTTCTGTTTACCCCGTACGGAGAAATAAGAAGACGAAAAAAGATAGAATACACATAGATACAGGCCAAAGCTGAAGAAAAGCCGCAACCCATGTCCCCGACCTGTCCTGGTTTCTTTACCGGCCCCACCACTCGAGCTGTTCCGGTGGATTTTTTTTCTCGTGGATTCTGTGGTATCCCCTTGGTTTTTCAACAAGATCTTCCTTTTGCTTCTGATCCGACGCCAGGATATGCAAGATTGACGGGTGCACCGATCGCTCGTTAGCGGTAGCTGTCTGCTTGTCTTTCCAGGCAATTCCTTTTCCACCTACGCCTCTTCCGACAACTCTACCGACATGCCGTACCTCACTACGCAGTATTTCCATTCATGCCCATTGCCAAGTCGACGATGCGAAAAGTCTGTTTGCAAAATAGAAACATAAAAGGACGATTATAGACAAAAATAGATATACGATGGAGCCTGGGGGGCAAATCTCCCACTCTCTCTGTTTATTCACATTATGATGCTATCTACCACACACTGTTATCACTACCACTTTGCACGCGGAGACGGGGTGATATGGGATAGAGGATAGCATCAATAGGAGTAGAGCAGACCGCAAAACTGACAGATAACAAAGAAAAAAGTAGGCCTCACTCCTTCCTGTCCTACCTTTCACTTGTCCATCTCTTGTAAAAGGTCTTGGCAACTAGCCCGGTGCAAACCGGCCTAAACTAGCCGGTCCTGTTTTAAAAGTACCGCTCAAGTGAGATAGCGACAAACAGAAGACTGATAACACCATTTGGTTTCCTGTGGGATGTAGTTGTGAATAATTGAGGAAACCACTGTGAACCCAAACCAGACTAAGATCAGCAGAAGTTGGCCCACTGTCAAAATGTGCAACGACTTGAGCTAATACCTCTGGAGTAGACTCTATACGCCTATACGCAAATGTATTTGCAGAGCTTCGATATACTTCAACTTGCGGCAGCCATTGAGGGTCTGTCAGTACTTTTGCTCGTTGTCAATCAGCAACGTGCAGCTATCCGTCTCGTCGTTGTCGCTGTTGGTCGTTGCAGCGGTCTTCTCGCCACTCTCTAGCACTCTCTAGCACTCTCTAGCACTCTCTAGCCAGGGCTCGATATGCTTTTGTTTTTGTTTTTGTTTTTGTTTTTGATGTAGCACTGCCTGCTTCTACCACAGCAACCCGTATCTGGCCGCTGCCTTGCGTAAATACTGCTGTTGTCTGTTTACTTATCCGTTTCTTTGTGATCGGTGTTCCTTCATCCTGTCTTGACTACCTCGCCCCCTCGGCCCTTCTACCCGCATTCGCCCCGGCCTTTTGCTTGCAATTCTCTGGCAATGGAAATCGTATCGAGGCAATATTTTGATATTTTGACTCTTGCCTATATTTACGGGTATTTTTACGATATTTTTGTTCCTTTTTCTTCTAATCAAAAAGGCTGTACTATTTCTGGATGCCTTGTCTCAGTTGGAGCTCCGTCTTCATATCTTACCATGACGCTACATGTCTGGATTGATTTCTGCGCAGGTCAAGCCACAGCGTCCACGCCGAGATGCGGGCAATCAGACCACCGGGGAAATCTTTTCAATAAAAAAAAGAAAAATACGAAAGAAGACTCAGCATAATGCGGTGCGCAATTACTTGCAATTGAGTTTTGCGGTTATAAACCTGCTGAGTCATGCACGGCTTAATACTGTCCCGTATTCAGTATGACCGGTTACTCTTTCCGTTTCCATCGTCTGCTTTTACGTCACTTTCCGTCATTGGCCAGGCCCTTTGCTCTTTACCTGTAGACAATATTTGTGAGAGACTGCTTTCTAGTACAACAAATAAAAGCTCATACAAAGCTCATAAAAATCGGAATAGGAAAGAGCAGTCAGTACTTTGGGCCTTCCTCGTATTTCCTATACAATAGAGGGTGTGGTATTTATTTATTTTGATTTAAAACTGTATTTAATTTAACCCACTATAGCAGTCGTGCCATGTATCTTACATCTCGATTGAATCCTGCTTCAGAGCCAGAGAGCTCTCAACAAGCTTACTTGGATTACAGTTTTCACTTATGCAGTCAAGTCCCATCGTGCCCTCCACTTCCGCTTTGTCTTACTGAGGGAGAGCCTACCACGGCGTTATTCCACCCCCCTTCTCGCAGCGCTAGAGAGCCGGCGGCACCGCGAACACGAGGTTAACAAAGAATAAGGCACAAGGACACAATGGATAGGGTTGAAATAAGGTAATAGAAGCAAGATGGTATCTTAGGTAAATCAAGGTAGCAATGGTAGAGGAGCAGACCGCTCATCAAGCTGACGGAGCAATGCTCCGATTGTGGGTGGATAATCATGGAGTCGCAACTTTCGGAGCTCTGTGCTGATCACTGTAGGATTCATCTAGTTGAGTTGTTTCTTGAGTTGTTTGTTTATGCAATGACCGCATCACTTTGGATCAGGTTTGATGTAACTACTTTTACAGCTCGAATGATCATCGCAAAAAATAGACAGTCAAGTCAATTCTAGGATCAACATTGACCTCTGTTCCGGCACAGGCGGCACAATCAGTATGTCGAGTTTACTCGCTTTAGTGTTCTGAACTGACTCGGTAGGCTGCAGTCTCACTGCTTGGGGTGCTACAGATCTCGTATTACCTCCCGCCTTTGTCAGCTATTGTCTTTATTTCGTCCCATCCCTTTGTTGATTCAAAGAGGGCAACTGAGACACATCCATGGAAGTGGTAAAGAAATTTTCAAAAGAAAAAAAAAAGGTACTTGCTCAGCCCTACTGTGTTCCGCAAGCAAAGATGTCTCTCCTCTTTTGGGAAAAGCTGCCGTCTGCATAAGCCATACGCTGACTGCAGTCGTCCAATATCTCGCTGTCATCGTTGTCGTCGCATTGGAGTCCAACGTGCGCATGCATATCCACCATTATTTGTTGGTTAGCCACTCACAGATTGAGTAGAAATAAGCTCACTCTAGACAATGTCTGCTGGCACAAGCAACACGAGGTGATGAGGTGGAGGTGGTGAGACTGGGAGTGCAGAGTGCATATGCATACGCATATATGCAGCGGGAAGATGCACACCCCGGATTGGGCGCTCCGCGCTCAATGTCTCGCCTGTTCCTGTGCCTGTCTGAAGGAGCTGCTGCTCTGAAGCCTGCTTCTATTCAAGTTGGCATCTCCTATCTACAGTCTAAAATGTTCAGAGTAAATTGTACAAAGTAGATTGGACATGTTCAGAGGAAAGCAAAGATAAGAAACAAAATAGGCGTAATTTCAAAAGCCGCACAGCCAAAGAGGTATAGAGATAGAGAGGTTAAGAGCTTAAGAGCTTAAGAGCTTAAAAGGTAAAATTCTAGCAAGCTATTACGACGAAAGAGGAAAAACTTGGCTTACACGACACACTCCACATCCTCGCAGCAAAGAGAAAGCACTCAAGATCGACAGTCATTGCAGACACTCAGACCTCGACCAGAGAGGCAAGATAACAACAATACTCTAAACAGAGGCACAGTAATACATGAGGGCGTGTATACTTGCAGGGTCGCTATGGCAGCCCGTTATCCATAGCCCATCAACCGAGAACAGCGGCAGCCGCCGGTTCTTCGTCTTTTCTTTCTTCTACCAGACTGCTAGCAGAATGGAGACTAAGACTGAAGACAAGGGACTGTAGACTGCTAGCAGCAGAACTTTTTTTTTTTTTAGAAAAAAGATGGAGCTTGATGGAGATGCAACCAAGAATATCGGTCTCTATAGTCTTCTCTAAACAAAATTTTCTCTTTTTCTCTTTCTTTCACTATCCGGCTACGAGCCTGTGGTCCTCGGCATAATACCGCGAACGGCGTCCGGTTCAAGCGCTGCCCACTTTGTCTAGTCCTTACGAGTTCTTCCACACTCGTCTTGGATGCTTCGGGTGATTCGACGTCAGAATGTCTCCCACCCAGTCACAGCCAGTACGGAGTACGAGTATGTCTCTCTTGTCAGCCTTCAGCCTGAGTGAGCCCTGTCTCAGGAGATGCCCAACCTCATCCCACCCGCAAACGACCTAGAGAGGACCACTACCATCGTATAGCGACTCCCGGCAAGTCCACTTTGTCCTTTTTCTTGGCATTTCGTCTTTGTGCCAATCGGCCATGGTTGATCTTGTTTGCCTCTGGCGTGGTTGCCTTTCGTCTGATAGGACGCCCGTGTTAGTCTGTAGTTTATTCGGTCTTACACACCATCTCACTCTTGCTCGCCCACTCTCTGACTCTTGGACTCGAGCTTATTTCCATCTATTTCTGTCTATTCCTACCTGCCCTCGATTTTGATAAAAGGCTGCCTTCTCCCCCTCTTCAATCCTCATCTTTTTTTCTCCTCCCTTGTTCTACATCAAGTTCTCTCGTTAACAACATCAACGCGCTTCAAGCACCTTACTTTCGCTCATCTTTGAATAACTTTTATTCACTTACACTCGCTCAACCCAAAACAAACTTTTTGTTTATACCCAACAATCTTCAAAATGCAGTTCAAGTACATTGCTCCTCTGGCCGGTCTGGCCGCTGTCGCCATGGCTGCCGACAACGCTACCACCACCACCGTTGTCGTGACCGAGTTCACCACTTACTGCCCTGAGCCCACCACCTTTGTCTTCAAGAACAAGACCATCACTGTCACTGAGGCCACCACCCTGACCATCACTGGTATGCATCCCTCTCTACTCGTATAAATCTAAATGGTATATCAGAATGATACTAACATCAGCCAGACTGCCCTTGCACCCTGGAGTACTACAGCCCTGGCCCCATTACTTCCACCATCATCCCTACTCACGTCCCCTACGCCAACAAGACCAACATCCTGCCCCCTGTTGTTGTCACCACCACTCTGCCTCCCACTACTGTTCTGATTGGCACCACCTGCATCTCGTCCACGCCTGTTCCTGCCACTTACACTCCCGCCCCCCCCGTCATCACCCTGACCACCTCCAAGGCCACTCCCCCCGCTGGTGAGACCACCAAGCCTGCTGGCGAGACCACTGTCCCTGCTGGCGAGACCACCAAGCCTGCTGGTGAGACCACTGTCCCTGCTGGCGAGACCACCAAGCCTGCTGGCGAGACCACCGTCCCTGCTGGCGAGACCACTGTCCCTGCTGGCGAGACCACCGTCCCCGCTGGCCAGACCACCCCCGTCGTGCCCATCCCCGGCACCACCACCACCGCCCCTGCTGGCTCTTTCACCACCAAGCCTGGCTCTACCGTCCCCGCTGTCGTGACTGGCACCACCACTGGCCCCGCCACCGTCGTCACTGCTGGCGCCAACAAGGTTGCCGGCCCTGCCGCCCTCGGCCTCGCTGTCGGTCTGGCCGCTCTGGTCCTGTAAATTTCTGTCTAATATGAGATAATTTGCAATCAATTTTTACATCTTCTTTACCCAACACTCCTTGTGTTGATACTATATTCTGCTGCAACATAGTATCACACCAACAATGAGGCGTTGATTTTCAATCTTTTCCTTATATACCCTTCTTATTCATTCCTTGACACATCGTACCCGGCTTTCTTAATTTCTTCCCTACGTCTTGATTCTCTTGAGTCTCGACAAGGATTTTTTTTCTTCGGATTCACATTTTACCAGGTATGGGGGAATTGGGATTCTTGTATTAGACTTTGTTACATTTACCGGGGCGGGAAAACATGGCATTCTAGTTGATGAGCCTTTGGCTTTGTTGATCTGAATGGTCTTGTATATTTTTAATGACACTCCTTTAAAAAACCAACCAGACATGAATGCATTGTGAATGCCTAGTGAATCTGTATAAAGTTTACAATTAACTGGCCCATCTGTCATACTGAATTCTTACTAGACCGCCTGGCTGCTATGAGCTCATCAGGGTCAAATTCAAAGCCAGGAGCCGGAATAGGCTCGGCCACGTCCTCGAGTATCTCAATACCTATTTTGTTAGTATATCAATCAAGCGGAATAATCATTCTTGATAGGCACATGGGCAACTTACTCTTGACACCCCAGCCGTTGAATGTTCCAATGATCTCGTCCTCTTCGTCATCATCGCCGTCACCGCTGTCTGTCTTGTCACGCTTGCTATTGGGCAGGGGCGCGTTGGCGGCAAACTGGACGTTGCAGGCGACGAATACAGGGGCCTGGGGAAAGCCCTAGAAGTTGGGGTAGGTTGCGCCGGTAGTGCAATAGGCGTTGAAGGTATTGACGCTGTAGATGTTGGACTGGCCAAAGGTGTTGACGGCGCACATGATCTGGGTCACGTCGGTCGGGGAGAGGTTGTTGTTGACTGCTGCACTGTAGGACCATCTCGTGGCGCTCTGAGAGCCCCAGGCTGCGCCGTCGCTGGCGGTGCTAGGGCTGGCAAGGCCCACGGTAAAATTACGGCGAATATAGTAGCCGCCGTATCTACCACTCCTGTCGGGGCCGTAAGTGGCGGCAGAGATGCCGGCGGGCTGAGGTATCTGGTCGGGATATTCTACCACGCGCTGCCACGCGCTGCCCGACCCATCAAACCAGCCATTTGTACCGGGGGCCCAGGAAACCCAGTTGGGGGTGGCCCTGGTGTTGTCAAAGTAGGCGACGTTGGTGCGCACGTTGCTCATGAGGCTGTTGCAGTTTCCCTGCATAACCTGTTGGTAATGGGGCACACACTTGATGCTGACGGAACGTCATTTGGCTTTCGGGTAGTAGTCGCCACCCTCTTCAGACGACGCAAAGGGGAACTCATCGCAGCTAACAAGGGTGGCGCTTGGGAGGTTTAGTTGGATGAGAAGTTGGTGGTTGTCGACGGAGCAGTAAGAGCTGCCAAAGGCTACACTTTTGCCTCCGCAAGATTGTCTGCGCCGTGTTTCTTGGCTTGCTGGTGACGAGTCCCAGGTCAGCACCAAGCCTGAGCTGGCCGCGCCGACCGTGTTGTAAAAGTTATTGATGTTGGAGCAGATGCCAGGGAGACGGCCCGCTGTTACGCCGTTGGCCGCGGGAGCGATGTCGATGAACGCGCGGCAGTTGTAGCGCAAGTCCGGCAGCCGCCAGCCGGCGCAGTTGGCGGCGCGCTTGGCCAACACAGAGCGCTTGGTGCTGGAAGTGTCTGTGGAAGTGTCTGTGAAAGTTTTAGAGATGCTGCCGGTGTCGGCGTTGCAAGACGAGGGTGGGCAGGTCAGCGTGCCGAGCGATAATTCCGAGTTGTAGCTGGAATCAGTGCTCTTGTCAGCGCGGGTAGAGAGGTCGCGGCGCACGAGTCTCGAGGCTGAGCGGCGGCCGGCGCGGCGCGGCACCGTAATATTGACGACATCATCGCCGGATGACTATAGCATGTCTCCGTCAGCACCAATAATGCGGGCCTGGGCCATCACCGACTCGCTCTCGCCATTGTTGTGCAGCTCCAAGCCGTCGCCGCCTAGAATGCCCGACCCGATGTCGTCAACATCAATCGCGCGGTTCCAGGAGCGGCCGGCCAATTGGCTAACAGGGTTGAGGCTGCGCTTGGTGGCGGCCGTGGTATGCGCGACGTCGCCGTCGCTGTAAAGCGTGATGGTCTGGGGCGAATTGTAGAGCGTGCGGGCCTGGACGGCCCAAGTATAGCCGACGATGGAAGCCCAGCCACCGAAGCCGACATTGTAAAGCAGGTAGACGCCATAGTTATAGCTCAGGTCGGCGGAGCCAGAGGCACCGGCCGACACAGTGGCGTCGGCGTGGAAGCGCAGCGTGTTGTTAACGTAGGCTGGACCTGGGCGTCGACGAGGGTCTTGCCAAACAGCTTGCCGCCACCGACCTGGATGCCCAGATGGGCCTCTGGCGTGACGTGGACGTCCAGATCAACAGAGGCCTGCACGGTGGCCTTGAAGACGGGCGCCAGGCCAGAGTCAACAGGCTTGGGCTTATCGTCGAAGCTCTTGAGCAGTGGCGCGGCCGAGCCGTCGTCGGGCCAGTACATTTCCGATCTTTCAAACGTGTAGCGGGCGCCCACCTGCATGGTACCGCCGATCTGGACAACACCGACAATCTGGCCGTACAGGTCGAGCGTGGGTCCCACAGAGGCCAGCCCCTTGACAGCAAGTCCGGGATACGAGATCGTGGGCATGAGAGCCACGCGCGGGCTCTGGTACTCGAGGCGAGCGTCGCCGTCGACGGTGAGCCCCAAGTACATGGCGGGTTGGACGGCAAGATAGGCATAGGTGGTTGTGGGCACGAGGCCACCCAGGGCGCCCGAAAAGTAGTAGGCGTAGGTGGCATCCATGCTGGCCTCAGCATCGAGATAAATGTCTAGCTGGGCATAGGTGCGCGAGCAGCCGACAAAGCTGCGGTACAGCAGCATGCTCTTTTGGAAGAACATATTGAGGTAGCCATTGTCGCTAGACTCGACTGTAGTGACCTTTTTGAGCCAGTCAACAAAGGCGCCAAACCAGCGGCGGTGAATCTCTGATTCGTGCTCAACTGCGTCTAGATTGGCTCCCCTGGCCGTGAGATGCGTGCGGGCTGCATCGCCGCCGGCCATGACCTCTGCCTGGCGCTTGCGCAAACGCTCGTGAGAGGCCTTGGCCCGGCCGACCTTTTGGCGCCAACCATCGTAGGCCATGGGGCCATTTTGTAAGTCGCGGCGCATCTTGGCGGGCGTGTCGGTAACGTCCTCCTAGTAGTCCAGCATGTTGGTAAAGTTGATGCGCATGTTGACGGGCCCATCGGCGCGCTTGATGGCGGCAAAGTTGTAGTCGATCTCGAGGCGCCACACTTTGCTATCGAGCCCAGACGCTGAACGCTTGCGCAGGTGATGGCTTGGCAGTGAGTACGAGTCGTCAGCCGTGTCGATCGACACGACCCGCGCAAATGGCCCTTCGCCCACGTGAGCCGGCAGCTTGATGATGGTGTCGATGGCACCGTTGTGGAACAGACGCTGGCAGGGCGGCGAGTCGTCGGGGAAGTTGCAAAAGACATACAGCACCTCGCCAGCAGGATCAAATACGCTGTCGATCAGCGTGCGGTTGGTGGTTAGCAGCGATCGCTTGGTGACGAGTTGTTCTTCGGCGGCGGTCCGACGGGCCACTGTGAATGTACTGTCAAAGGAGGCATCTACCGACCCCGGCGGGCCATCCAGCATGACAAAGCCATACGGGTCGTCGCCGTAGTCGTCGTCCTGCTTGGTCTGGGCGCTGTTGCTGCCAAAGTTGTCCTGGTACGCCCACAGGATGTCAGCGCCGGTCTCTTTGTTGGGCGACTTCCAGAGATACGACGGATCGACGGGCCACTTGGCGTTGTAGTCCGACGGCGGGTCGCAGCAGTACGGCCACTGGGTAACCTGCCCCGGCAGCGCCTGGTAAGCCGAGCAGTCGACATGGCCCTCCCTCTCGTTGGGTGGGTACAGCGCCGTGGTGTACTGCACCTTGGTCGATGGGCATGCCGTTGACAGGCACACGGTCTGTTGACTGAACATGCGGTCGCTGCTGGTAAACGTCCATCGGCAGTTCTTGGGCACTTCTTTTGTCGGGCAGCAATACGCCTGTTTGTACAAGGTTAACTTGGCCAACGAGTGGCCCATGGCGACCGCGCACGACTTGCCTTTGCCGTTGACGTAACGTGTCGTCGACCGCTCTGTTCCAGCGGGGCAGCTGGGCTCGCCGCCGCCCGACGTGTCCTGGCAGTCGGCCCAGTCGCACTCGTTGAGGATGGCTGCACTGTCGTAGCATAGCGAGCGGTGGCCATTGTAGCAAGCACCGGCGCTGCCGGTAGCATTGACGTAGGAATCTGTATTGAGCGTGAACTGGTCACTGCCGCAGCTGCCTGAGCAGCCAATGACGCTCCGCTCGGGCGCGCCGTCCCACTTGCAGTTCTTGGGCATATTGTTTGTCGGGCAGCAAATGTGGTGGAACTCGCCCTTGGGACAAGTGCCCTCGGTGTAGTAGTCTGGCCGCTGCAGGGGCGTGTGCGCAGTTGACACCGCCGAGTATCCGCGGGGGCAGTACTTCTCAATGTCGTTGCGGGACGTGATGTCGTCGGTGCACATCGGGGTCACGAAACAATTCTGGCCCGTGTAGGCGGCAAATTGGTCGGCCAGCGTCTTCTTCTGGGCATCCGATAGCTCGCCGCCCTGCATCAACCCGCTGGCCGTGGCATCGGCCCCGAGCAGTCCCGCCAGTGCGTCGTACTGGCCCGTATCCTGCTCAATGGCCCAGATCATCACGCCAGACAGACAGTGGCCCGTCAGAAATGCCAGCTTATCGGCCCATGACTGCTCGTCGTCGTACGACACCCACTGGTTTCCGTTGAAAACGTTGAACCTGATGGTGGTCACCGGATCGTAAAACGTCGCTACGTTGATGGACTCGTTGCTGGCCTGGATCTCGGCATAGTACAGAATGCCCGGCGTCCGTGAGCACAGGCCTCCGGTGCCGGCCGCCGAGAACTCGCAGTCTGGGCCGTAGCACGACGAGTCGGCCATTGTAAACGAGCGGCCGTAGAATCCCATGCCCATGACCACATTGGCCGGATCGACACCCACTCGCCACAGCAGCTGCAGGCCCTGATCGATCTCCGTCAGATTGGTGTGGCCGCGCAGATAGGAGCCGGTGAACTTGTTGTCCTAGTCCCACATGCCGTGCAGGTCGTAGCTCATGATGTTGAACCACGAAATATATTTTTGCGTGCTTGGCAGGTTAAAGTTCTGCAGATACCAGTAGCTGCTCGGCAGGGTACATGTAATTTCCCAGCCCGGGTTGACATTGTCAAAAGCCTTGCGGAGGTCGGCCACCAGCAGCACGTAGTTTTGCGTGTCTAGTTCGCTGCCGCCGCGGTCCAGCGCCGTGGGGTACTCCCAGTCAATGTCCACACCGTCGAGGCCGTATTTGGTCAGGTACGCGACCAGCGATGCAATAAACGTTTGCCGGTTGGCCGTGGTGCTGGCCATGTCGGAGAAGTAGTGTGCGGTCGGCGGGTCGTTACGATGGCGATATTCACCCGCAGACTGGGATAGGTCAGCTTGAGCTTGGACACGCGAGCCACCAGGTCGCCGCCTTCGTCGACCATTTTAAAGTTGCTGTCGAAATTCACAAATGCCAGGTTGATATGGGTTAGCGCGCCCGCAGGAATGGCCTCGGGCTGCATAGTATCACATGGCCGGTCGATGCCGAACAACTCTTAGTAGACAATCTTGCGCAGTAGGCCGTCGGCGGTGCGGGAGGCGTCGCAAGACTTTTCTTTGACAGCTTCGCAGTTGCTCTGGCACCCTGAGCCGCAAAACTCGCTTGTGGTGCCGCAGAAGCCAAACTCGGAGCAGCACACGCTCAGCGGACATTCCAGCCCGCCGCCGTACTGGCCGCATTGTGCCGTTGCATTACAATTGCTTATGCAGCCGTCGCCGCAGAACTTGGGGCCGAAGCCGCAACTGTTTGTTAATTTGTTAGTGCGCATGTATGTGCTTGTATGTTTGTGTGCTTGTATGCTAGGTCAACTCACCTCCTGAACTGACTGCAGCAGCCCTCTGCACACGGAGTTGCAACAGAGCACACGAAACTATCATGGGCCTGCACTAGCAGCTGTTTAGACGACAGCCAGCAGGCCTAAGTGAGGAAGAATAGAAAAGGCAATAGAGAGGTCATGATGGGCAAATGCTGCCAATAATCAAAGAGTGTTAGAGTATTCAAAGTATTCCAAGCGTATTTAAGGACTGTGGTTTTAAAGAAATGAATGTGAATAGAGTATATAAAGGAGTGTATAGTTGTGCCGTGTCGACTGGATGCTGCGGCCAGGCTTCGAGGCCAAGAAGATGCAAAGAAGAGATGGCAACCGCGAACAATATAGTAGACGGTCAAAAACAACAAGCAGACATAAAACTAGATGGCTACAGACTCTACGACTCTACGCTTTCTGTTCTATACTACCGGCGGCTGAATACTTCTTTTCTCTTTTATTTTCAAAAGTTATTTCGCTTGAAAATTCCTCTTCTTTTTACTATTTACTCGCTTTGCCGACAAGAGTACATCGACCATCATCCTAGGTACTTGAAACCAATGTACTCTTTAGAGTTGCAGAGCTCTGCCAGAGCATTCTTCTTGTAGTCCAGGCCGCACAAGCGCTTTCCGCGGTGCCGTGCCAGAAGTCCGAGTATCATCACGGTTGATTTAGGGATGGGAAAGTAATCGCGTATAGTGTATATCCCTGTATCTGACAAGGCTCAGACAATGTCGCATTTCTGACTCTAATCATCATCTGATTCAGCATCAGCTACATTTGTAGATGCAAATAGTTACGGTCGGGCCATCCATGTTTAATAAGATAGCTTAAGCATCCGTTCGGATATTAGAAACAAGCTCAAACCAAGAAGCTTGTGACGGGAGCTTACTACATTAGGTAAAGATTATCCTACTCAGTCAACTTAAATCTACTTGATTCTACTCCATAACTACTCAAACAATACAACGGACGGCTCCACAACCCTATTAGCGAGATGCAACCCCCTCAGTATCATTTATTCCTCGCCCTCACTCTCACTGGAGTTCTCTGTCTCAAGATGGGGCAAAGCATCATAGTCCATGTCGGCCTTTGTCCAGAGTTCGGAACCGTCAATCGTGCCACAGGCGATACTGCCAAGCTGCAGGAACACCATTTGCGCAGTCTCCTTGGTCCAGCGCACGAGCTGGCCGTCAGCATCGAACCAGCCGACCGAGATCTGGCGCTGGAGAAGGTCGCCCCCATGGTCTCCCAAAGCAGTCTCGTCCATAATGCAGATGAAGCCGATACTTTTCCGAGTGTGGTAGCTGGAATAACACGCGGCGATTTCGTAGCCATCTTCTTCGTAACCCTCCTCGGCATTGTTTTCTCTCATCTCTCGCTCAAACTCCTCATCCTCTTGGAGTGCCTCGGCCACATTTACCTCATATTCGGTATCGACATCCAGTAATTGCGGGATGCGGTGAAATACGCGCTGCCAGTCGCGACCAAAGTCATAGCGCGAAGCATTGGAGATGACCGTCATGGTCACCTCCAGGGAAGGGTCCTGTAGGTAGGTTGCCATTACCTCGTTGCTGCCTGGGCCATAGTATGTCTGCAGCATGATCTGATTTTTAAAAGTGCCGCGCTCATCGATGGGCCTGACGCGTGCTAGCAGATCTTGCTCCTGCTGCGACAGGTTGCCCGCGACCACAAGGCTGCGATCCTTGACTTGCTGCGTGTATACCTGAATGTAAATAGTAAGCATCCCGTATTCCGCAAGATTTCTACTCTCCCTGCCACTCGGATAGTGCTCGGGCAACGTACTAGTCTTTCATTAAGCGGCAGCTTGATGAAGCGCTCAAAGATTTGCATCATCTGCTCATCGTCGGGCTCGGTCGAGCTGGCGTCCCATTTTTTCTTTGCGCGTCAGTGGTCTTGTAGTATTAGAGAGCTGGTATCAAGAGAGCAAGAAGTCAGGACATCAAGAAACGAGCATAGGCACCACTGTGCCGTAGAGCCGAATCTCGCTTACCAGCAGGAAAATGTCGCAGCCGTAGACCCTGCACTGCGTAGGATCGAGCGCCATTGAAACTGTTTTTAACTTGTCTGATATATTGGATGCCTTTTCTGACTGTGTCTCGCTGGTGAAGAGAGTGGGGAGTACAAAAGAAGAAGGGAAACAAGGGACAAAAACAAGGGGTCAAGTAACAACGTTTGTAGCGTAACTGCTGGAGGTGCAAAACGAGAAAGGCGGACGTACTTATACACGTTAGCTAGGCTGAAACCAAGTTGGCGGCACCCCGCTCATCAAAGCTTTGGTCTGCACTGACAATGGGTTTACCAAACTGAAGCCGATTCAACTATTTCCACCACTGGTTTACGGTACTCCGTACTCGTACAAAACACATCAAGATAATTAAAAAGAGACAGCTGTTTTCAATTTATAGATATTCTCTTTCTCCTATAGATATGCTGTACATTGTCAATATGTTTCGAATACTAAAAGGAAAAGTCGAAAGATCTCATTTAAATTCAGAGAAGAAATAAATCGGAAGAAACCTGATTCCTTACCCAACAGCCAACATCTGTACGTTCAACATAAATACACATCAGTACTCTGATGTCAGAAACATAAGACAAGCATTTAAGAGCTGTATGCATACGTCTCTTGTTCATGGATATAACTCAAATCACGGTTGAGAACTAAAGCTTGTTAATGTAGTTAATATAAGGTAAAACAAAAAGAAAAGAAAACATTACAAGCAGTTGCCAAAGAGAAAACACATTTGAGCTGTGACTTCAACCTCTACCTTTGCAGAAATTCAAAAGAAAACCATCACGCACAAAGCTTGTTGTTGAGAGAAGAGGATCGAAAGATATAAAAAGTAAAACAACTGAGATGTGATTCAGCCTCTATTTCCTAGCCTCCGCAGGAAGAGGGGAAGAGACATGGATTAAATTAAGATTAAGCATACTCATATCACAGTGCAGCATAGTTAAGCCTTTTCACTTTCATCCAAGCCGAGTGACGCAGGAACCAGGTACATATGTATTCGGAATAGCCGTCTGACAGCCTGCTCGTGCACGTAGTTGCATTGCAGTCACAACGCTCGTGTCTAACTGTGACATGTTTTTGTTATTTTGCACGTTCTTTGCGTGTCGTCTGATGTTGTATAAAGCGAGGGCCGGTCCACTGATCGGCGGTATGCAATTTCTTCAGCGTGTCTTGGAAAGGACATAAGCATGAAGCCTATGCCTATATCGTAGATATGACTCTGTTTTGTCTCTCGAGCCGCAAAAGATCAACTTACTCCAAGACAATGGGGTACATCGGCTCACACGAATCCATCCTGCGAGGTACATCTGGTGGACGAGATCAGATGAATCTCTCAGGGACGGAACTTCGAGCCATACTCATCCGAAAGGCTTTCATGTCGATTGTGTGCTCAGTTACGAGTATTCATACACAAAACTATCGGAATATGGGGCATCTGCAATTGCCTTTATGCCATATTCATGTCATTCCCGGGTTGGTTTCCTGCTTGCATGGTTGAGATCACATTGTAGAGAAGGAGAAACCAGCAAGGTGAGAGACTGCATCAACAGTCCATCGTCGACCGACAATCTACACTTGTTGGATTATCTATTCGCATTCTAATATCTCTACACTGTTTCCATCTCTACGCTCTTTAGCTTATCACCCTGTCCGGCCGTAGCAACATGTTCGCCATCACACCTTCTTGGGTATACTCGCTGCTATTCGCGTGCCTGGCATCTGCCCTCGCCGATGCCGCCGCCTCGACGCAGCTGTTCCACAATGCCACGACGCTGCCGGCGACCATGTCCGACAGCTGCAAGTCGGCCCTGTTAACCAACATCTCCTGCAGCGAACTAGTGACACCATCCTACATTGTCAATGAGGGTGATCTTGACAATGCCACGCTGACCACACTATGCACGTCCGCCTGTGCCAGTAGCATCGCCAAGTACCGCACAGAGGCTGAGAGCGCCTGCGGCTCTGGTGCATACGAGTTTCTCGGAAACTACAGCCAGTCGGTCGCGGCCGTTATCGAGTCCTATCTGTGGGCCTATGACGTCGCCTGCGTGCAGAGCGGCAGCACGTTTTGCGTGCCGGCCATTAACAATGCCTCCACGGTCGCTCTGTTGCCCTGCTCAGACTGCTTCCTGAAATACCAGGCGGCCATGCAGGGCTCGGCGTACGGCCAAGCACTTGTGGCCCCCAGCGATTTTACCAATCTGCTGTCGTCCTGCTCGGCGCCAGCCAGCAGCTATCCCACCACATCGTTTGTGGCGCCGTCCACCACGGACACTGCCACTGCCACTGGTACGGCCACCACTTCTGTCTCGGCAACGGTAACTGCCACTTGTACCGGCACTGCCTACACCGTGGCCGCCGGCGACTCGTGCGAGGCCATTGCCAACGCCAACTCGGTCGCCACTGACCGCTTCATCACCGCCAACAATTACGACTACAACTGCTCCGCCATTGCCACCGGCCAAGATGTCTGTATTCCCGACAGCTGTGCCCTGCATGTCGTGCAGACCAACGATACCTGCAGCAGTATTTTGGCCGACCAAGACTTCTATCAAGTGCAGCTCGTATCGTGGAACCCGTATGTTATACTTTTTGGGATGACGGTTGTCCTTGTTGACCGGTTCATTTGTCTCGTACATGTTGCATTTCTGACTCAATAGGACTCTGCACGCCAACTGCGACAATCTCGATGCTATGATCGGGCGCGGCATATGCATCAGCCCGCCCGGCACCACATATGGGATGTTGTGGCTACCAATGTGACGGCCAGCTGGAACGTGTGAATCTTGCACCTTTTTCTCGTTTCTTCTTTTTTTTACCTGTATTCCTGTACTAATGACTGACCGTTGTAGAACCTTTGTTCTGCCCACAACGTCATTCACAATCCTGCCCAATCAGACTGCAGCGCCCAACTACACAACAAGCTGCCAGCTGCCATTCACATCAATCAGCATCTCTACAGCGATCGTGACGCTGGATCCTGCAGCAATGGCTACATTTGCCAATCTTACCGCCTACTGCCCCATTACGTCCAACGACACGATCGAAGGCTGGACTATATACGACATGCCCGAGGACTGCCAGAGCGCCCTGGAAGTCTACTGCAACCCGTCTGAAAACGCCACGATGCCGGCAAGCACAGTGTTCCCCTCCACGTGCTCTCTTGCATACTGGGGCTCTGCCGCGACTGCATCCTCCAGCACGCCTGCAAGCTCCACCACCGGTGGTGCTCCGGCGCCTACACAGACGGGCATCACATCCAACTGCGATGCCTGGTATGTCGTCGTGGCCAGCGACACGTGCTCCGGTATCGTCAGCAGCGTTGGTGATATCACCCTGTCCCAGTTTTATAGGTACAGTCTTTTATGCGTATTTTTGGCGGGTTTATCATACATGGATGGAAATTAGAGCGCTACTAACTAAAATAGCTGGAATCCTGCCGTCGGCTCCGACTGCCAGTACCTTTATGTTGGATACGCCGTGTGTGTTGGTGTGTCCGGACGTGCGTCCGCACCGGCCACTGCCAGCAGCACCCGCACAACGAGCACGGCGCCGTCGCCTGTCATGCCCAGCACCGATCCCGAGTGCACCAGCCACTACTTTGTCAAGCCGGGCGACACGTGTGTCGGCATTGAGAGCACCTACCAAATATCCGCCGACGAGGTACGCTTCTTTGGCTCATATCGCTGCTTCTCTCAGTTCTCTCGGTTTTCTTGAGTTTCTTGAGTTTCTTGAGTTTCTCGCGTTCTCCGTTTTCTCAGTATGCATGCTAACAAACAGTTCAATGAATGGAATCCGTATGTGGGCGCCGACTGTGCAAACCTCTGGCTTGGCTATTATGTCTGCGTTGCAGCCTAAGAAGGCTGACATCCGTATGAATCCAAAGCCGGGACACTTTTACCTCGGATGGTATTGGCATTTTGACATACTTGACCGAGCTTCAATATGTTGGTATACGTTGCCGAGTGCTCATTCTGTATAATATTTGTAATCACCACCAAAAGGTTACCATGGTATAAGTCATAATAAAAGTTCTAGGTGCGTTTGTGGCTTACAAGTGAAGATGTAGCCGAGCAGAATTATACGCGTGTGTCTGCAATATGAAACAGACATGCCAATGACCAACACTTGATGCAAGGCAGCCGCATCAATCAAATATAGAAATCAATCCGAAAGTTGCAACGCATACAAGTAAGATTGCACGCTGTATAACGCATAGAAAACGTGGCAAATTGTAAAAGATGGGATGAAATTATTGGTTGGCGGAGCTGTCAGACTTGTCACGGAAGTGGAAGACGGGAAGACGGGACGATGGGAGACAGGATGAGTTGAGACGAAGTATGCATAATAGATCAGTCATCATATCACTCGGCTACGACAACGACAACGCAAACGCTATAAGAATATATTACCAATAAAAAGGCAAGCAAGTAAATATCTAAGCAATGTGGCAATGCCAATGACTAGCAAGCAAACAGCAATGTAAAGACAAATAGACAAGTGGACAGGTACACAAAAAAGATAATGGAAAACAAGCACTAGACAACACAACGCATGCTGCATCCCGACAGAGACAGACGCCACTCCCTGGCCTCTTCAGCACATGGTTGACATGATGCGATTGCAGGGCTGGGTTGCAGCGTCTTGCCAATACCGAGAGCATGTGTCACAGCACGCGGATAAATCAAGCCAAGAGTATCAGACACCAACGACATTACTCGTCAACGACAGAGGCAAACTTGTCCAGCATTGACTGCTGGATGGCCTCGTACTTCTTGCAGATGACATCCTGGCCGTCGCTGGGCACCTCGAACTTGAGACTGCGCAGCTGGCCCTGCAGCTCCTGCGTTGCGTCGCGCACCTTGGCCCATGTCTGGCCCTGCGCAATCGCCTTTTGTGCCTCGTCGTGGAAGCCCATCATCAGCTTCATCATCCACTCCGTCTTCCAGATGGGACAGAACTGGTCGTAATCGGAGTAGCCGTTCTGCTGCAGGAAATCCTCCTTGATCAGCGTCGCGAGGTCCAGCGTGATCTTGTCGGGGTCCGACAGCGCAGACTTGCCGACCAGCTGCACGACCTGGTCCAGCTCCTCCGAATCGGACAGCAGCTGCTTGATGCGGTCACGCAGGCGCGGGAAGTCAGGGTACTCCTTCTCGTACCACCGGTCCAGCACGTTGGTGTACTTGGAGTACGACAGAGACGTGTTGACCGAGGGGAAGTGCTTGCGCTGCGCCAGCTTCTTGTCCAGACCCCAGAAGACCTGCACAATACCGAGCGTCGAAGCAGTAACGGGATCGGAGAAATCACCACCGGGAGGGCTGACGGCACCGACAATGCTGACACTGCCTTCACGCGACGGCGAGCCGAGCGAGCTGACACGGCCGGCACGCTCGTAGAAACTGGCCAGCTTGGCACCCAGGTAGGCGGGGAAACCCTGGTCAGCAGGCATCTCACCGAGACGACCCGAAATCTCACGCAGAGCCTCGGCCCAACGCGACGAGGAATCGGCCATCATGGCAACGTCGAGACCCTGGTCACGGAAGTACTCGGCGACAGTAATACCGGTGTAGATGGAAGCCTCACGGGCAGCCACAGGCATGTTGGAAGTGTTGGCAATCAGCGTCGTGCGCTTCATGATGGGCTCCTTGCGGCCGTCGACCTCGATGGACAGCTCAGGGAAATCCTTCAGGACTTCAGCCATCTCGTTACCTCTCTCACCGCCTGTGCTGTTAGCATGCAATCGCCGTTGGAATAGCAAAACGGAAACCAGGAATGCAACTTACATCCGACGTAGACAATGACGTCGCTGTTGGAAAACTTGGACACGGACTGGGAAATGACAGTCTTGCCACAGCCGAAAGCACCGGGAATGGCGACGGTACCACCCTGGACAGAGGGGAACAGGGCGTCCAGAACACGCTGGCCGACCAGAAAAGGCTGGCTCGCAGACAGCTTCTCGGTTGTTGGCCGCGGCGCACGCACGGGCCAGGTCTGCATCATGCCGTACTTGGTGATCTTGCCGTCAAACTCGACCTCGAGGATCTTCTCGTCGACAGTGTAGTTGCCGGCACCGACAATGCTCTTGATGGTACCGCGCGCACGGGGCGGCAGCATGATCTTGTGCTCAGTGACAAAAGAGTTCTCGTAGACAATACCCCAGACGTCGCCGCCGGCAATGTTGTCGCCGACCTTGGCGGTAGGCTTGAACTCCCACTTCTTCTCACGGTCGAGGGCGTTGGTGGCAATACCGCGGGGAATGTAGATGCTCTTGGATACCTGCGAGATGGTCTCGAGGGGGCGCTGGATACCGTCGTAGATGTTGTTGAGCAGACCGGGGCCGAGCTCGACCGACAGAGGCTTGCCCGTCCGCAGCACGGGGTCACCGACCTGGACACCAGCTGGCAGCAGTTAGTATTGTTGGATGTGCATGCATATGATGCATATGATGCATATGATGCATAATCTATTAGACATAATCTAAAATATGGTATGAACAACTCACCCGTCTCCTCGTAGACCTGGATGGTGGCACGGTCGCCGCTGATGCGAATGACCTCACCGACCAGGTTGTCGTGGCCGACCTTGACCAGCTCGTACATGGCCACACCCTCGAGCTCCTCGGCCACCACGACGGGGCCGGACACCGAGTAGATCTTGCCAATGTGCTCAGACATTGTTGCAATGGGTAGGTAAGTGATGGTTAAGGTACTGTTAATGTCGTTGATGCGTGGATGCGTGGATGCGTCGACGTAATCGCTCAAATTTCGCTCAATTGACGACAAAAACAAAGAGCCAAGGAACTTTGTATCGTGCAGAGAGACGGGCCAACGGTGGCTCGAGATGGACGAAATGAAATCGGAGAGGAAACAGACAATGCGAGACAAGGGATGCAATTGTTGTTCGCCGTTGCGGGAGAAGAGGCAATGGATTAGAAGAAGACAGAGGGAATCTTGACAGAGGGCTGGCGATGCCTTGTTTGGCTGTGCGGCGGGCGTTGAGCTTCGGCGCTGCCTGATTCGCTGGCCCGGCTTATGTGGAGCTATGACCTGCGGGGACCTTGGTTCACAGTGCATACAGTGCATGTACGGTATGCATTGAAATTGCCGCACCTGAAAGATAAGGAGCTCCCCGTTATCCACACTCTCAATGGGGCAATTCCGAGCAAGATGGAGCAATCGCAATGCATACTTGTACAGTGCAGCTGGAATGTAAGGTATTGTGAGGCGTCTCGATGCAAGGCACCATCGCCAGCAAGTGACATCAGCCACAACACATGTAAAAGACAGCATAGGCACATGCACAGAATCATAAGAAACAATACAAAGTCAGGTCTAATATAGATCGTAATCATTATCATTATGCTTTCTTGATGATAAGTATGCTGCTAGCTAGCAAATAAGCAAAAGACTCAAAAGTGAGGCCGAAGCCTCGAGGTAGAGAGTAAACAAAAAAAAAGAAAAAAAGAAAAAAAGAATAAAAGAGTGAAGAAGAATGGAATAGAACAAAAAGCAAGAATTAATTCAAACAAACCAAACAGTCAATCAGCAAGTCATTACTGTCAATCTGTAGATGTAGAAAGACCTAGAAAGAAACCACGCTGATTCAAATTCTGTCGTTGTCGTGGATGATAAGAGACGACCAAAAAAATTAAACGAATAAACAAATAAGCACATGTCCATGCGTCAGGTCGTAATAATGTTGAGTGGTGACAATGTAATAGTAGCTGCCGAAACCCGAAAAGATAAAGCGCACGTGTGTGCTTGGAACGTTCATGGTGTCTATGTGCCTTTCGCTGTGGCAGTAATAAAGAAGGTGCAAGTCGTAATCGCCGTAACCAAAATGCAACGCATATAAAGGGGAGGTGTCATCCCGTATCGCAGTCATGCATGACGCATCATGCCTCGTTCATGGCACGCATCCCTCACGAGATTCTCTACTCAGCACGAGTCGTCTCGCCGGGGTGTGCGTCTAGAGGTGCTGACAATGACTTCTCCCACTCCTTCATCAAATCCGTTGCTGTCCGCTTGATGTTGCCGGGCGTGAGCTTGTTTAGGGCAGCATAGAGCTCGCTGTTCTTGCCACCAGGCGATGTGGGCGAGAACGATGATAGGATAGAATCGCGCTTCCTGTAGGATGTTAGTGCTTGTCTTCTTTTCAAATGCCAATGTCTACAAGACAGGCTTGCTGAATCTATGGCTTTGTACGTACTGAGGTGTGGTGTTCTCGTCGGTCTGCTCAAGGTTGGCCTCGCTCGACTCGCCGTTCACAGTTGATCCGCTCCACCGGGGCGACTTCACCGGCGGGCTATCCCAGTTCGTCCAGTCGTTATCGTCGTACGAATCGACAGTCAGAGGTGTCCAGGAAAAGCGCTTGCCTGCCTTCCCATCGGACTTGCCCGTCTTACCGGTCTTTGCTTTGCTGCTGCCGGTGGCTTTGTCCTTGTTTGCCTGCTGCTCAGAAGGTGCAAATCTGGAAGAAGGCGTCGGTGTTCCTTGCAGGTCGCCACCGAACGCCCGAGCTACATGTGGGCGAGTGGTCGAGCTAGGCGCGCGAATAGTGTTTTGGGAGTCGTCTGGGATGCGGGAGTTTGTCAGGTCGGTCACACCGTTGGTACCGTTGGCACCAGGAAGCTCCTCACCAACTGTTGCCTGGCGCAAGTCTTCAACAAACGTCCACAGTGTCGAGCCCAGTTCTCCAGCCACCTGTCTCAGACCTGCACCAGCCACCTGGTGAACAGTCTGCGGTGCCCAAGATGCACGCTTAGACAGGTGGTTGGCTGTGTTGGGTGCGTAGCGACCCAGATTCTGGAGGAATGGCGACTCTGCGCCCTGCGAAGAAGCGGGCGACTTGATAGACTCGTCATTGGCGGCGGCTTGGTCCTCGTGAACGGAAAAGTCGTCCGAACTCGTCTTTGTCGGGCTAAGCAGAGACAGAGTCCTGGCATGAGCACCACGGAGAACACGACGCCGCGATTGCGAGGGTGTATTGGGCTCAACTGTGCCAGGCTGCTGGCTCTGAAGGAGTGCTCTTCTTCTGTCAAGCTCCGTGCTGCGTCTTGAAGCTGATCCTTCAACAGACGCAGCCGGAGAATTAGTAGCGGAGGCTGTGCCAGGCCGTGACGACATAGCCCGCATAGCGTCTGGTCTTCTGGATTCACTAATCCGTTTCTTCCGTGCCTCGTGGTTGGCCCATTGCTTCTTGAGGTCGAGCAGGCTGTACTCGGCACGATTCAGCTGTTCGCGGAGCTCAAGCACATGCCGCTCCTGTGCAGCAATGGCTGTGATAAGATCCGCGGGGTCCTCTGGGGCTGCCCCAGAGGAAAGATCAATAGGCGTACCCGGGAACGACGGCAATGTGGCCGATGCCGGAATAGGGCGGCTGGGGAAAGAAGTAGGAAGAGCGATAGGAAGTGTCAGAGAGAGGCGGTTGGATCTGGAGGCTGTTGATGCAGATCGCGAGGAGCGAGTCTCAATGGTTTCGTCCAACCGGTCTCCTGGAGTACGAATACCGCCCCCAAGGTGTGTTAATGGGGCGGCACTAGGTGGTGTAGAGGCACGAGGCTGTGGCGGAGGTGGCATAGACTCGGACCCTGATGAGCTGGTTGACGGCCGAGAGCTCTCTTCAGACGACGAATCCTCCTCGGAAGAAGAAGAGGCACTGGCCCGGGCAGCCGGCGGAGGGGCTGGCTTTGACTTGGGATCGGCCATTATTGTTGTTGGTGGTTGATCGAACAACTGCTGAGCGACTGCTTGGTTTATGGCGCTGTGTAGACGGGGAGCGGTTGTTGTGAGTGTTTTAGCGACCAGAGCGTCCGTGTTGGCCAAGCGAGTGAGGGCTGAAGACGAAGACGAAAACGACTGTGGCAGAATGAGAGAATGCCGCTGAATCTTGCGGTGATGGCCGTTTGAGATTGGATGGAGCGCACAGCGCCAGCGCCGTTGGCGATATAAACGAGAAGGAGGGGACGTCGTTATCCGGGAGTTGGCAACGACAAGAGAGCGAGTGCGGCGGACAAATTGGTGTTCGTGAGAAAGCTGGCGTGAGAAAGCAGAAGCAAAACAAAGTTGGAGAAGAAATCCAGTCATGAAGAAAGATGGTGCGTTGCCCTCCCTATGGCTTATGGCTATGGCGGTGGGATCCTTTTTCCTCTCTTACCCTTGTCTTCCCCTTTCAGCTATTTTTCGGCTTTCCCCTATTTAATATTAGGAGGGCAATCTATGGGTCTTCATTGGTGATTATGCACACGGCCAGAGGACGTTGGGCTCCGCAGCTGCAGTGGCAGCTAACTGCGTTGGGGCAAGACTGGGAGGGAGTCGATGAACGAGGTGTTGCGAGTACTGTGAGTCCTGTGCGAGGGTAGTGGGAGGCGCTATGGTTGCGCTACTGAAGCACTGATAAAGACTGTCGAGGCACTGACGGGAGACACTCAACTGAGAGGCGCAGACAGGCAAACGGCAGCAGTGAAAGATTGCGGTGAATGGGTCGGCCTGGCCCAGCGTCGCAATAATATGGAGCAGTTGTCGTCAGAAATCAGGGCTCCCGGGGATGGGAAATTGAGTGTGTATGCTGTCGCAAATTGTGTCTTTGAAGCTGGAAGATTGGATATTGGACCGTGTTGAAACTCAAGGCAAGATTCTTACGATACGATACTCCGTACAAAAAGGACTGGCCGGGGGGTGATTTGGTAGTGACTGCGGCCGTTGTTTGTGAAACTGAGCGTATGGAGGCGTTGATGTTGATAGTCAAAAGGACACAAGGGGTATCCAAGCGTCCAAGAAAAGCCAGAGGAACAATGAACCAAAACACCAAAAATACCAAAATAAAATTAATAGAAATTGAAAGAAAGTAGTGCTGAAGAGCTTGTAAAAACAGATACACTTGAAAAGATAACGGGCGTCAGACAAGAGGTGGATAGTAGGCGGCGGGTCGTTGCGATCGGTCGAATCTGGGGAGCGGCTGCGATGAAAGATGCAAAGATGATGTTGTATGAAAAATCAAAGGGAGAAAATGAGGCCCAAAAAAGGGCACGACGAGATGACAAGAAGGACTCAAGTAACACGAGATAGAATGTAGGGCAAAAGCAGGCAATGAATGATCTGTGCCCAAACAGGAAACAGCAAGCTACTCGTTGCGAATGTTGGGAAGGAACGGTGAACGTTCCTGCCGTCTTCTGACTACTCAGTATTTTGACTCCCATGTCTTCAGTGCTTCGTACAGCAGTATGCGTATGTGAGCAGGGTCACCTGTGCCAAGCATGTGTAGAAATTACGGAAGCAGACTGCTAGCAAGGCAGGTGTTGTTGTTGTGCTGTGGTAAGATATGTCTAGCCTGATGTTTCTACTAGACATGGAAACCACAGAAACCACGGCAGGCCCACCAGCGACCTTGTGTTAGTATTTTAGTGCTGTTTTGACAGATGGTTGCCGGTCGCTCTTTCTCCACTTGTGTTTCACTGTGCTTGATCGCATACAGTGTACAGAATTAGTGGGCAATTGATGGGCAATGTGGGTGGCGCCTTCCAGTCAAGATTCTCTTGCGCACCGTACTATGATTGGGAGAGTCTTTGGTGCATGCAGAGTGCAGTAGCGTGCCTTCTTTATTCGGGCTCGAGGGATGTTGCTGCATGAGAAGCGAGTAAACACACATAATCCAATTGAAAGTGGAAGGTGAGATAGACGATGCTGAATAAGCTGGCTCGGGAGACATCATGAACAAACTTTATGAAATGGTTGAAGAAGTAATCGCATCAGCGCGTCCCAATAAATACAAAGTAAACAAACAATCCAACACGCATCCCGGCCGCGTATGCTAGCCATGTGGCTCCGCGAAGAATGGCATTCGACAAGACAACAAGAGCATTGTGTTCATTTCATATGAAATTATATAGTAATAGAATAGCTTAATTGGTGTGATAAGTGATAATTCACAGTAATAAATTATTACGATAACTATTAGAAACATTATTGCCCGGATCAGGAAGGATCGCAGAATGTATAGAACAATCTCACACGGCACGCAACCGGGGATCGCTGTCCTTAATACTCCTAATATGGGTACAATACGGAGATAGACTTGGGACGAACTCGTAAAACAGTAATAGTTTGTAAACAGAGTTAAAGCCAGTCGCATCACATGACAGCATGTTCGTTGTTTGTTCAATCAGGCAAGAGCAAGCATAGCCAGACAAAGCCGGACAACGTCATTTGAACGACACTCAAGTAGATGAAAGGAGAAGGTTACTGATAATCATGTACAAAATTGAAGCCTGGCTCTGCTCCGACGAAACCGGTCTGTCTGTCTATCATGATGCCAGATTACCATATATTACTTGCGTTAAGTCGCCACTGATCTCTATATCGATAGCACAAGTATTGCTGCTGTCGACAGGCCATCGAGTCTGTGCCTCCTTTGCCGTGCATGAATGCCAATAACCACTGCAACCCCGGGCGGAATAGAACAGCATATGCTCTGCTTACAATGTAATTAATTGGCTTTGCAATAAAGTGTTAATGCATTCCTTGATTCATTCTCGTCTTATCATGTGACGTATCTTATAAAATAGATAGACTGACATATTTGTGTAGTTCCGCCTTTTATTGTATATATATATATTCTAAATATACTCGTTGAATGTCGCTTATATAAGAATTCAAACAACCTTTCCTTAAGGACAAGACATATTTCCTCGCAACCAGAGCAAGCTCTAGAGAACAATGAAAAAGAATAAAATGGCCGGTCAGACGTCCATCGACACCCACCCTAGCAGAGCGCCCTCATAAAGAGAAGCAGACCTCCAGTCCAGGGTATAGCTCATCACCACCCTCTGTAGAATACAGTCCTAGAAGACATTTGAATCCGAAGAGACAAACGCACTTCCTGGTCCGCCACCTTTGCAGGCAGGAGCGAGGGTAACGGGATCAATAAAGACCCCAAAGCACGCCGGCAAAAGCGCAGCTAAAGTTTTCGTAAAAACGGGCAAGTCGAGGATATAAAGTCATCAACCCGGGTGGGGTTTCTGGCTCTTTTTGAGAACCTAGAAGAGGACAATAACTATAGAAATGATTCTTTGAAGTATTGTCGACATAAGGAAAAAAAAGAGAAAAGAAAGTCTAGAAAGGGACGGGGAGGGGATGGGTATTTATAGTCTGGCATAGAGAAAATTCCTGCTGCAAGGCGGTGGGGACCATCTGGCAGAATCTTATGTAATATTGCAAAGAAAGGCAATGCGGTGAAGACACTAATACTGTACTGATACTGTACTGATTAAGCATAGGACGGATGGTGTGATTTGGCGTATGGTTGGCGGTAGACCCACAAAACAGGCTTTACGCGACTTTCCCTCATAGACGCGCTCCACGGCAGCAGAGCGCATGGGTTCTGCAAGGCGACTCTGGGTCTCTGACGCAAGCTGAAGTGAAGCCCTCCAAGCCGTTGACTTGGACGTACGACCTTTTGCTTTTACTTGCGAGAGACAACTTCTCAAGGCTATCTCTTATTATCAAGATCTTTATAAGCATACCAATAGCACGTATACAACATACCAACTGCACCGCACCAACACCGGCCTCACCTCATCATACCACTCACACCCCTAGTCAATGCCCATCTCCACACCACGCTTCCACCGGTACCCGTATATGTGCTGAGTACGCTGTCATGGACCCCTCCGTGGGCCAGCCCGACGACGGCACCCAGTCGCCAACACAGGTCAACGAAGGCCGCAGCTATGACCGGTATGCCGAAAACCCGGCATCGCTAGAGTCACTCGGCCTCCGCCAAACCCAAGAGCAGGCCGGCTTCGGCGACGACTTTCTAGCTCGGACCTTGGACGAGAACGAAAGCGGTGCCGTCAACTTCGACTCTCTTTATTCTGCGGACCCCGAGATGGAGTCGCCCATAGAAGGTGAGAGCCAGTTCGGCAAAAGGAGGGTCAACGGCATGGCACGTTTCTTCCCCAACTCCGACAGCGACCCAGTCTCGACAACAGCCGGCCCAGAGCCGGAGACCCCGGCAGCACCCAAGAATCCGTTTGCGGGAAAGTTTCAGACGCCTCTCGTTGCAGGGTCACAGCTGTTTGCACAGACGCCCATTTCGGCCGGCTTCGTAGACCACGCCAGTCCGACCTCGTCGCGCCCATCGCCCTCTGACCTGCCGATACAGACGACGGTCACGCCATACACGGGCGGCTCGTCTGTCCTCCGTCCCCGGTTCCCAAACTCTATGCGCGACGACCTCCAGACACCCATGCCAGTACCAATGTTCCACAACCTCACGACATCATCACAGTCTCGCGGCGATGCCATCACACCATATCCAAACGAGCCAGCTGCTGCCCCAGATGCCTTGCAGCAATCCAGCAGCCCAACAACTCGGCGGAAGCGGAGGCGGGCTACTGCACCCATCGAAGACTACGAACCTATGAAAAAATCACAAGAGCGTAGGCAGGAATCAATTGTGTCCCGGGCACGGTTGGACAGCTTTGACTCGAGCTCCGACGACGATGCAGAGACCACAAGTCAACGCCGGCGGAACATTGTACAAAAGAAGAAGCAGGAGGCCACAAAGATTTTAGCGGCGATCAACATGTCCGGGCCAACATTCCGGAATGACATTATCGAAGTGCCATCATCAACAGAGAAAGAAGAACGACCAAGGTCGAGGGGGGACCAGTCAAGCCCTCGGGCTCCCGAAGAGTGCCCCGAAAGAGATCCTCACGATGCACCTCCAGAGTCAACACCAACAGCCACAGTAAAACCTTTTGACGGTCCGCGGTCAAGCGTGCCGGAGAGCGAGTATGGTCACCTGAGCTTCCCGCAGTCAATGATCGATGCCGATTATGGCACCAAACCCTTGCCGGCTACCAAGACCCCGACCTCGTCAGCCAACTATCTTCCCGAAATATCTGAAACCGTCCGGCAACAGCCTCGGCATGTCCTTCAGCCGCATAGCAGTATAAATGAGGCCGATGCAATTCCAGAGACGAGCCCGGCTAGAATCCGGGCATCAGCCACGATGCCGAGCCCGATCAACGTCCCCTCGGATGCAGCAGAGACCGCATCTCTTCCTCCTTCTGCGGATTTAAATCTTATTTCGTCACAAGCACTACTAGACCTGCCATCACCAACGCGCCCTCCACATAGCCAGCAAGATAAAATTAGCCAAGTTGTCAGCTTACTAAAGCAGGGGGCACAGCAAGACAGGGAAGCCATTGATCTTGCAACGTCATCACCTCCAGTGCCCGCACCAGAGTCCATCTGTCGCAAAAGAAGACGGCGTGTGGACAATGACGAAGTGGCCAGCAATAGCAGAAGACCATCCAGGGCTGCATCGGCTTCATCAGGCAGGTCAGCAGCATCCGCGCTCAGCAGTCTGTCAGTGACTCCGACACAAACTTCACGAACAGGAACACCAATCACGGCAAACGACAGCGATAGGTCTACTCATTTGTCTGACAAGAAGGACGGTGTCGCCACAACGTCTACCATTCCAGGCATAGATGTTATTGATATTACGGACGGCTCACCAGTCCTGCCTCGGCGGCGGCGGCGCGATCATATGCTGTCTCTGCCAACAGCGAAACGGGACAGCCATGCATACACAAGGCAGTCAACACCGGCCGCGGCAAATCCAATGCAACGAGGACCGTCACCAATTCCGTCTGGGTCGACAGACGAGCTAGCTGTATCGCCAGTGTCCGTGACAGCAGGGTCGGAACGGCGTACCCGCAGCACGCGCAGCTTTGCCCGGTCAGCAAGCTACAGAGGCGCTACTCTTGTGCTCCCCAGTCACCGCCGGGAGTCTGCAGCCCCTGGGCTGTTTGCAGGCATGCTGTTTGCGGTCACGTTTCAGTCCAAGAGAAAGGGCGAGAGTGATGCTGATTTCAGCAAACGGGAGAAGCAGGGCGAAAAGCTGCAGGCCAAGATCATCGATGGCGGCGGCAGCATTCTGCCAGACGGCTTTGACGCGCTTTTCCAGCCACCTCAGTTTGCAGCACACCCCCTCCAGTCTACCGGATCCATCTCATCAAGGTACAGAACAGACACGGACACTGCAACCAATGGCAGAAATAGGCTCCGTCTTCTACCCCGGGGCACCGAGACCGGGTTCGCGGCACTCATCTCGGACGGCCACTCGCGCAAGGCCAAGTACATGCAGGCCCTCGCGCTGGGCCTGCCGTGTCTGGCACCGCGCTGGGTCACGACATGCCTCGAGCGGAACGAGCTGGTCGACTGGTCGCCGTACCTGCTGTGTGCCGGCGAGTCATCGTTTCTCGGCGGCGCCATCCGATCGCGCAATCTTGTCTCGTACGACGCACACACGGCTCAGCTTGTCGATACCGTAGATGCACGAAGCAAAATGCTAGAGGGACTCAACATCCTAGTGTTTTTACGGCGAAGCACACGGGAGGCCTATGTGTTTCTAGCGCACGTGCTCGGTGCGAACCTATCACGCGCCCACACTATCCAGGAGGCAAGAGACCAGCTGCGAGCCATGGAGGATGCCGGCCGACCCTTTGACTGGGTGTACACGGATGAAGAGGCCGATATCAACGGCATCTTCAACGACCGCGCGTCGTCTCGTCCAGCGGCAAAGAGGCGCAGGAGGGCAGGCTCGACCCTGGCCACCCATGCCGACGGTGACCGGCCGCCTGCGCCTGTCAAGCTGCTGAGCGATGAGCGGTTCATCCAGAGTCTCATCTTTGGCAAGCTCATCGAGGAGGACGATCTGGGCGACTGAGCACACGGCATGCGCGCTCTCGGGACTCTCGAGGCCCGATTTTCTTTGATCTTTTTAATGTAACAATATGTATCTATATTTGTTTTTCTTTTGATTTGTACTTTTATTGGTATTTTGGCCACGGATATCTCGGACGGCGTCTCAATCTGTCTGGCATAGATAAATTGTGCATTTATCTCGCGGCTATCTTGTATCTATTTTGTATCATGTTGTATTATGTTGTACTACTTTGTCACTATTTTTTGTATTTGTAAATATCTACACTCCATATGCCTCGGTCTCGGATCACAGATGCCAGCCTGGTTGTGGAGTTTCTTGGTGCCTATTTTTATTTAATAAATAATTCTCCGATGTATTAATTTCATTCCGACGCAATAAAACGACGTCGTTTGACGGTCATGTTTGATTATTAGCAGCGGGATATCAGGAATTACTATCCTTTATTTTGGCTTATTCAGTGATGTAAGATTTTATCTAAATATATATATTGCTACGTTTAAATAAAACAAAAGAGCCAAAAAGGTTAAACAAACAAACAAATAAATTTCAATAAATCATAACAATAGCTAAATACCCACAAGTATACAACACGCAAACCAACGAAAGTGACTGTTTGATATATTTTACTTCATTATCTAGCATCTAGTCGTATCATTCCGTTCGTTGCCGCTTGCTTTCAGAGGAGTCACCGTTGGTGGCCTCGTCATGCCCGTTCGCTTCAGTCGTAGAGGTAGTGGCAGGGACTGCAGGCTCTGCTGTCACCGCACCCTCCTCCGCTTCATCGCGACCGCGTACGCGGCCAGCACCCTCACCGAGACTGCCGCCACGCCCACGCCAGTTTCCATCCTCGTCAAAGAACTCGTGAGCGTTGTCTGCCGTGATCCAGCCTCCACTGCCTGGCATAGGAGGAGGCAGGTCAGAGACAGATGCACCGCCATCCTCGGCACCAGCACCGCCCCGGAACACGCCCTGGAATCCATCGATAGGCTCCATTGCAGGATCGTCGTTGTCCTCGCCCTCCTCTCCGTAGTACTCATCGTCTTCGTCGCCGTCGTCACCCTCGCGGAAGAAGTTGGGGTAGCCATCACCGTCCGCGTCCTCGTCGCCGCCGAATTTATCCGGATGCAGGTCGGCACAAGCAGAGATTGCGTCAAATAGTTTTGATGCCTCGGAGATGTTCTCTGTCTCTGTCGGTGCCGTGACAGCGGCTGTGAAGCCACCCGGGACAAGCGTCAGCTCGACCGTCTCCGACTCCTCATCGCTGCTATCGGTTCCAGCCAGCTCCAGCTGCATGTAGATTGTAGGCACACGCTGGTTGTCTGCGGTGTATGCCGACTTGACAGCGTGAAGGCCAATGACGGGATATGGAAGAGCTACACCGCAGCTCGCGGAAGGGCTGTAGATAGTAAGAGTGCTGCCTGGTCAGTTGCTTGTTTCCATAAGTTCCCATAATATAGCCGATAGTATAAAAACTAAATACATACTCTGAGCCGACAAAAATGTCAACCTCCTGCTCGACTGTGTCTTCACCCATCACGGGCCAAGCCTCATCTCCGGTAGCCGAAGCTGTTGATGGACTGCTACCCCATGGCAGCTTGTCTTTGTTCTCCTTGCTCAAGTATGCGCGACCCGCTACCTTGTGGTAGTATAGCACGGGCGGGCCCTCATAGAATGACGACGGGGTGCGCGTCTCATGCTCGCTCAAGGGTGTGTAGGCGGACACTGACGGGGGGGACCGCAACGTCGTGGGCAGCGAGGGCGTCGATTGTGGTGCCATGGCTTTCTTGGTTGTATTGAAGTGATACTAGAGAACTGGAGAAAAAAGGCGAAAATTATTGTCTAGGCCCAGCTAATTAAACGGCGTGCTCTTGTAAAAAATTGCTGCTTTTTAGTAGCTATGAGGTTCGATGTCATGTAATTTTCACCTATAAAATCATGGCCACATTGGTACGCGTAGAATGAGCTTGAAGCTCCCCTCCATGGGACGCGCTATACATTGGACGACATAACGACCCACTTTACACATGATATTACATGTGATCAACCACGAGCCAAAGCTAGCTGGCAGCTAAATCTCACTGCATACTCTGCCGTCCAAACCTGCAGATATAGATACCCGAATTCGAATAAGAACCGGATCCGAGTACGAGTACGATTTGAATCTCTATATGGTATTGTTCCTGGGCAATCTTTGATGCATCTCGAGCTTATCGCGGGGCGGCTAAATTTCGGCAACTTTAATTGAGACATGTCTACAGGGGATGCAGGGACTACAGGGGACTACCTGCGGAGGCTTCTGGCCTACCACTTCGTAGCCTGATACTAGCCTACGGAGACTGCTTAATTAAGATACTACAGACGGAAGGAAGTAAACAAATGGCGTTTTGTTGTTTTATGTTTTCCAGCTGGCGCCCCACGCTGGGCCAAGGACATTGGGAAGGTGCGGCCCAGAAGCGCGTCTAGTCACTTTAGCCTGTCCAGCTAGCGTGCAAAGGAAAATATGTGCCTGGAATATGGAAATGCAGCCCCTTAATCCCTACATGTGTTCGCGATTGCCTTTTATGGATACCAACCGATACGCGGGTTCGCTGGTGGCTCCTCACTCTCACTCGCCTGTCTGGCTCTTTCCTTCTTGTCACACTCTCGTACACCGCCGGTCGCTCTTTCCTCGCCGTCGTTCTCCCGAGTGCCCTTTCTCTTCTTGCCGCTCCTTTGTGCCTTTGTGCTGGTCTTTCGGTCCTTTCCCTAATATCTTTTTTTGGCGCTTCATTTCTCGGCGCTCAGGGTCGCTCTTTCCATTCGTTAATCGTTAGCCAGGGGCGATTGCACTCTTAATTTTACTTTTCAGGGGCAAGTACGATCGTTAGGAAACTTACACCTCTACACCACGATGTCGACAAGATACTCTCTCCGGCAAACGCCTAGGTGCGCATATATATAATACCGGCCGCCCTCCCCATCGCTTTTCGGCCTGGTCCCTTTTTTTTTTTTTCCACTCAAGACTGCTAACGCGACCTTCCTATAGAAAAAAGGAGCTCTTTGACGGCATGGTCGAGACGCCCTCCACACGCTCAAGATCACGCAAGTCCCTTTTTCCTATTGAGAATTCCGACGTCGACGACTCGAGCTCTGCTGCCGAAAGCACCGCCAAGTCTTCCAAGGCCCGCACTCCCGCTGCGCGCCGCCGTCTGCCCAAGTTCGTCGAGCACATTGATGAGACCGACGACACCGACAGCCAGGCCAACGATTCATTTCCCACGTCTGTGACCGACGAAGACGTCAAGCCCAAAATGGCCTCCTCTGCGGCCGCTTCCTCCAGATCCAATGGCATCCCTAAGCCGATCCCCGGCAAGGGCACCAAGGCCGAGCCCCTCATCAAGACGGAGCACGCCGTCGATGGCTGGAAGCCTGGCGCAGACTTCCGCGTCGACTACTCTGGCCACAAGGAGTTTGGTGGCTCTGTCGGCGTGTCTGCCATGATGATCGGCTTCCCGCTGCTCATGTGGTACATGTGGATTGGCTCGACCTTTTATAACGGTGGCTTCCCGCGCCCGACCGAGGACCAGACCCTTGGCGAGTTCTTTGAGCACTTGTTTGATCTGGTCTACACCCACGCTTTCCCCTCTGTGAGAGCCTGGACCATCTACTGGGGTTTCCTCATCTTTGAGGGTGTGTGCTACTGCATTATGCCTGGTATCTGGGGCTACGGCAAGCCGCTCCCTCACCTGAACGGCCAGCAGCTGCCCTACTACTGCTCTGCCTACTCCAGCTTTTACGCCACCATTGTCATTGCCCTGGGCCTGCACGTCTCTGGCGTCTTCCCTCTGTACACTCTCATCGATGAGTTTGGCCCCATCATGTCGGTTGCCATCATTTCCGGCTTCCTCGTCAGCATTGTTGCATACGTGTCCGCTCGGGCTCGTGGCGCCCAGCACCGCATGACGGGTGCTCCCATCTACGACTTCTTTATGGGTGCTGAGCTCAACCCCCGCATGTTTGGCATTCTGGACTTTAAGATGTTCTTCGAGGTGCGCCTGCCCTGGTTCATCCTGTTCCTCCTGTCGTGCGGTGTCGCTGCTCGCCAGCTGGAGCGCTACGGCTACATCTCGGGTGAGATTGGCTTCCTTGTCATGGCCCACTTTCTGTACGCCAACGCCTGCTCCAAGGGCGAGGAGCTTATCATCACGACCTGGGACATGTACTACGAGAAGTGGGGCTTCATGCTCATCTTCTGGAACCTGGCCGGTGTCCCGCTCTCGTACTGCCACTGCACTCTGTACCTGGCTAACCACCACCCCGACGAGTACGCCTGGAGCAAGCCTGCCCTGATCGCGCTGTACGCGTCGTACCTGTTTGTCTACTGGGTCTGGGACAGCTGCAACAGCCAGAAGAACCGCTTCCGTGCCGCCGAGCGTGGCACTCTGGTCGCTCGCCGCACGTTCCCCCAGCTGCCGTGGCAGACTCTGACGAACCCCCGCACCATCAAGACGAGCACTGGCGACGACATTCTGGCCGACGGCTGGTACGGCCTGGCCCGCAAGGTCCACTACACGTGCGATGCCTACTTTGCCATCTGCTGGGGTCTGATCACCGGCTTCAAGAGCCCCTTCCCCTGGTTCTACCCCGTGTTCTTCTGCCTCATGATCAGCCACCGTGCTCTTCGCGACATTCAGCGCTGCCGTCTCAAGTACGGCGAGTCCTGGACCGAGTACGAGAAGCTGGTTCCCTACCTGTTTATTCCGGTACGTCTTGTCATATACTAAAGAAAAACAAAACATTACGATATCGTATACTAACTTTTGCCAGTACGTCATTTAACTGTCTTTTGCTCGCCTTTAGGCCCGAGACATGTTCTTGAACACCCTCCCAGATGATTTCATCGTGCTACCGGTTGGGAAGTTTTGGCGCATTCAGTTGCGTTACTCTTTTGTCGGCATCACTTCTTGTATAACTTATACTTAATCTCTTTTTATTATTGTGCCATGTTTTCGCATTTTTTGTTTCGGTTTATGGAGTTGTTTGCTTTGCTCCCCGTCGACAACGTGTTATCGGCATCGCGAGCTTGGGCACTATAAAAGCATGAACCTTTGGGAACCCTCTGGAGATCTGGGAAGAAAAAGTCTCGACTTACCGAGCACACATTAATTTAATAAGAAACATTATTCCATCCAATCATCACCGAGAAGATTCGAGGCAAATCGACAGAGATCAAAGATCGCGCAATCCTAGGACAATGGAGGCAAAATAGCCTCGATCAGTTTTGAATTCCCTGAATTGCCTCTAAATCAACTGATTACAAAGTCAAACAACGCCATGACAGCCTAGAAGCTATGCAAAGGTAAATGTATATTATGACAATAGGAAACAACGGGCAGACAATATGATGCAACAATAGTACACGTTGTTTGTTTGGCGATCCGGTCTTGGATACCAAATCAAACGGATAGATTCGAACAGTGAAACAAAAGACGATGACAAAAAACAAGAAAACAAAACCCATTGCGATCCTTACCGCCCCATTCCGAAAAGCAGGCAAAGATGTTGACCGTCCCCTCCTCTTCACAATGGCAAGAAAGCCACTGTGTCCTTGTTTTCCACCCGCAGCTGGTCACTGGTCAGGGATCAAGGGCTGCAAGGCAATATTATAGTATCCGGGTACCCATAACCAACTTCCAATTTTCAAACTAGTTATCGTCCGGGGCTTCGCTGAAAAGACGCTCGCTTCGATGACAGATGCCTACCCGTCGAGAGAGTAGTGGCATCTAGCCGCCGTAGTAGTGTTCATCGACTATAGTTACGAGCCGGTGTGTCGTCAAAGAGAAGGCGTTTGTATTTGTGAGCTGCACTTCCTCGTCCAACTATATAAACTCGTACTGATAGGTCGTTGGGCGAGACGCTTAGCAGGAGATGTTGAGCGTGGCCTTGGAGTTCATCAGCAGGGCGACAATCAGACCGTACAGACCTAGAGATGTATGTTAGTGCGTGTTGACAGTTAGTGTAGAGAAGATCGAATGTTCAAACGTACCCAGAACCTCGGCGAAAATGAGAATCAGAATCATGCCGACGAAAAGACGGGGCTGCTGAGCAGTACCGCGGACACCGGCGTCACCGACAATGCCGATGGCGAAACCGGCAGCCAGACCGGCCAGACCGACGGCCAGACCAGCACCGAGCTGGATGAAACCAGTGTACAAAGCGTACTCCTTCTGCTTGAGGTTGTCGGAAATCAAGACGGAAACGACGAGACCGTAGATACCAATAATACCAGCCATAATGACGGGGACAATGTCTATAGATGGGCGTTAGAGATGCTTCGGGACGATAATAAACTGGGAGAGAGGAGATATAAACTCACTCTTGACAATCAGGTCAGGGCGCAGGACACCCATGGCGGCGATACCAACACCAGACTTGGCGGTACCATACGAGGCACCCAGGCAGGTGAAGACGATGGCGGCGGTGCAGCCCATGGCACCGAAGAAGGGCTAGGAAGCGAGTTAGTCAGGGGTCGTGATGCGGACGAGCGATTGATGAAAATGGCGCGTCGTGAGGGAGTAAATGGTCGACAGAGATAAGGCCGAGGCCGCCAACAAGAGCTATGCGCGTCGGCAGCACACTGCATGAGTGCAGCGAACACACAGGTCTATGGCGAGGTAATGCATTGGTGTTCGATGGGAAGAAGGTAACTAACCGCGTAGACGGGGCTGGGTAACAATGTTAGCTATGGTCATGCTGCATGTTTATTTGTCGAGAGCTATTTTCTGCTATCAAGGGCGAGCCTAAGCTATCCGGCCAAGGACGCGCAGCCATTGACAGCTCCCGGCGAGGCCAGCAGCAGCAACATAAGCTCAAGAGGACGAGCCGATAGCGTTGAAAACAGATGAGAGATGAAATACATACCAAAGATCAGACGACATGGTGACGGTTGGTTGGTTGGTTGGTGATGGGGATAAGGTAGGTATGAAGGACGGATAGGCAACGAGAATCGAGAAAAGGAGTGGCAACGATTGGTGTTGGTTCGAGGCAAACAAGTCAAGCGAAGACCACGTTGGGATCGAAATGAAATAAATGTAAGCTGTCGAAGCGGTCGGGTGAGGCAGAGCTATGGTCGATGACGGAAGTGATGGGAAGATGCGTGGGCGATGGAAGAGGTTGAATGAGAGCTGGGATGGGATGGGAGAGAAGAGAGAGAAAGCCAGAAACGAGGCCTTTTCGGTTGGCGAGGTGTTTTCGCCCATTGGCGTTGATTGGGGGAAAGGAGAGAGGCAGGCCATGGAGCAGACGCGCTAGTCCAGATGTGGAGCCACGGATCAACTATTTTGCAGGCTGTTGTTGTCTTCTTTATGCCAGGGCGGAAGGAGCAAGAGGGAGCAGGAGATAGCAGGATCCACCTTTATCTACACTGTATCACTGTATTGCGGTATCAGCAGCATTGGAGCGCTTCCTAGTGACTGACGATTGACTGAGCTATGGCACACGTGGGCGTCGCGGCACCTAGCTCATACACTGTCGGCGCTGCAATGCGCTGCACTTTCTGTATTGCATACGGGATGCAAGATAGGACTAAAATAAGTACAGTGCAGCTTTATGTGAGCTGAGCTAATATGCCTGTCCTAGCAACATCCATGGCACTGCGCAAGCAAGGGCGAGAAATTACGCTTCGGAGCTTACCTGCTCGGACCGGTACAGGCCGAAGAAGTACAAGTGGCGTCTTTAATGAATGAAATATTTATTATAATTTATTATAATGAGATACCGGTCGTAAATGGTTCATATCAATAGGTATCATGAAGTATGTATAGATTATCTAATCAATGGTGGTGCTGTGGCTTTAGTTGATGGCTATGTGAGACGTCATGCTGCGTGGCTCCTGCCTCTGACGTCTGTAGAAATAAGCTGGACGGCAAGTGCGACCCAGTCGTATCTTATTGTCCTACGATACGTCATTACAGTGGTTGCTGGGTGCTGTTTGCTGCTCTAGTAAGCTCCTAGCGGCCGCCGTGCCCGCCTATGGCAGCTCTCTTTCTTGCCGCGTGCCCCGCTAATAATGATCTTGGTGTGGTAAAAGTGAAATGGCAGTGACGACCGACATCGCCTGCATGAAGCGACGACTCGCTCCTTCCTCTTAATAATTGGAGTATTAAGCATATTTTTGACAGCTATATCTTACCTGGCCATTGGAATCAGTCACGACATTGCGGCATCACGAGCCTCACCTCTAGCCCAAATACCAACCTCTCACAGCTGTGCGTCGCCGGGGCGCCTATTTCTTCACATGTGAGGGGAGACTCTCGACACTGCCAGCTCCAACGTTTCAATAACAGTCCCATCTGGACAGGCTGCTTCGCTGCAAACAATGCCCGGACTTTCCCGGAAAGTCCTCGTATGTGCCGCAGTCGACGGCCTCATCTTGCACCCGCTTCCCACTAAGAAGGACCAGCGCCCGGCGCCGTCGGTCAAGATTCGGTATGGCGATGCGGCACTCTCGTCCACCACTCGAGATCATGCCGTAGAGGCTGCTAAGCCCGTCTCAAGCTTTGAGGCTTTTGGCATCGTCGGTACGTTGAAAGTTGGCCATGGAGCTTTACTATAGTCGTCTACAATATGATTACTAGATATGTTTTGGCCGATAGCTGACAATGCCCCGCTCCAGGTTTGATCCTTGTCTCCAAATTTAGCTATCTTGTGTCCATCACCAAACGCCAGCAGGTCGCAACCATCCGCGGTAGCCCCGTGTACGTTGTAACAGAAGTCGCACTCACTCCCTGTGCGTCGTACAATGATGCACACAAGGCAGTTGAGTCCACCGCCGACCAGCTCAAGGTCCGGCCACCAAGCTACATTACCGATGACGACAGCGATAGTGACAGCGATACGGGCATCTACCGCAATGGCGATGAAGATGTTGGAGGTAACCTTTGGCCTGACGACATTGGTGACGAGAACGTTCTTAAAGGAGATACCGGAACAGCAGACAGAAGTGTTCCGTCGTCACTGAGCAAAGGCCACTCATCTACCAACAGCATCGCCGAGGACGTCATCTCACGGAGGGGTAGCTATGGCCGCTTTGCACAGAGATGGTTCAGTCGAAGCGGGTGGCTACAAGAGCAGAAGCGGATGATGGGTTTGACAAACAACAAACCGGCAGAGATTGACGAGGACGCCATTTCTGAATCTGCAGTACCGACCGATCAACAGACTGGTACCGGCGCCGGCGATACCGCAACCTTGCCCGACCAGCCGCAATCCAGAGGCGTTACAGAGGCAGCCTCTACCCCGGACCAAGCCTCTTTGAATGCCTCTGCGCTAGCTGCGGATGTCACAGACACGGCATCTTCCACACCTCCACTGCAGCCTACCGAACAAGGCAGTAGCCCTGAAGACAGCGCAGTCATAAGCCTGCTGCCCAAGCTGCTGCGCACGGCACAAATGTTCTTTGGTGCATCGCGGGCGTTTTACTTTTCGTACGATTACGATATCACCCGCAGTGTGGCCAAGCAGTCAAAATCGCGCTGGAACGATCTTCCTCTTCACAAGCTGGTAGACACTTTGTACTTTTGGAACCGCCATACGATGCAACCATTTATCGATGCTGGCGCGGACACATTTGCGCTTCCGCTGATGAAGGGATTTATTGGACAGCGCTCTTTTGTTGTTGACAGCAACCCGCCACAAGTTGACGAAGTCGCCAAGGACGCGGTTGAGATGGACGACTTTTCGTACCGACCCAGTGGCGCGGGGTCACTTGCAACGTCACCGAAGCAGCCGACCAGCGTCCGCACGTCTGCAGAGATGGAGCGTCGAGCTTCAGAAAAGGAGTTTGACGTCACGGTCATCTCGCGGCGGTCTGTCAAACGGGCAGGCCTGCGATACCTTCGGCGAGGTGTGGACGAGGATGGCAACGTTGCCAATTCAGTCGAGACAGAGCAAATACTCTGTCCTACCATTGTCAACCAGTTGACAGACCCTCAGTACTTGCAGGCGCAGCCTCCAAACAAGATCTACTCGTTTGTTCAAATCCGCGGTAGCATCCCTCTGTTCTGGACGCAGTCGCCCTTTTCTCTGAAACCGGTACCGGTTATCCAGCACTCCTTGGAGCTAAATTTTGGTGCCCTGAAGAACCACTTTGACGGCCTGCGGCGAGAATACGGAAGCCTGCAGGTGATCAACTTGGTCGAGAAGCACGGCGTCGAGTCTGCTCTGGGCACGCAGTTTGAGAGAAGCGTTCAGCGCTACAACGACGAGGCAACCACTACCAACAACGAGCCAGCATTGGCCTTTGAGTGGTTTGATTTCCACAGCGCCTGCAAAGGCATGAAATTTGAGAATGTGTCCCTCCTTCTCGGCAAGATGACCAAGAAGATTGACGAGCTTGGAAGTACCGTCGAGGAGATTAGTGCGGGATCAGAGAACAGCGGGCGAGACAGCCCGACAGGCACAATAACCAGCACCAACAGCGGCTACAATGCAGGAAGCATTGTGAAGAAGCAAAAGGGCGTTCTGCGTACCAACTGCATGGACTGCCTGGACCGCACAAACGTCTGCCAGAGCTCATTTGCCAAGTATATGCTGGACGCTCAGCTCAAAGAGCAAGGGTTTGACATGGCAGCACAGCACGACCAGGAGAACTCCTGGTTCAATACGCTGTGGGCAGACAATGGCGATGCTGTATCAAAGCAGTATGCTTCCACTGCAGCGATGAAGGGTGACTACACAAGAACAAGAAGACGCGACTACCGGGGGGCACTAACTGACGCCGGCCTATCACTGACGCGCTTCTTCAATGGGTAAGTTTTATTGCTGATTATTCAATTTGTTATATGTGATATAATGTACTGACTCTACTAGTATTGTCAATGACTTTTTCCTCCAGACGACAATCGATTTCCTGCTTGGCAATGTTACGGACAAGATCTTTGATGAGTTTGAGGCGAACATGATGACCAAGGATCCGGCCATGTCCATGCAGAAGATGCGCGAGCAGGCTATCGACCTGTGCCAGCGTCGCGTAGTTGCCGACGAGTCCGAGGAGTTTATTGGCGGCTGGACACTAATTGCACCGCACGATGCCGATATCAGCCTGATCACACCGCCGTTTGAAGAGGTGGTGCTTTTGCTGACCGACGCAGCACTGTATCTGTGCCGCTTCGACTGGAATCTGGACAAGCTGTCGTCATTTGAGCGAGTTGAGCTCTCGCATATTGACAAGATCACCATGGGCACATACATTGTGTCGACGGTGTCGCCGATGCAGATGGACGAGGGCCGCAATGTTGGGTTTGCTGTATTTTATCACCCGGGCCGCGATGATATTATGCGGATCAACACGCGGTCACTGTCTAGCATGCACCTTGGCGAGAGCGGCGACAGCGGGGCTGGTGCAGCTGCCAACCAGCCCACTGCCGCGGAGAGCCTGTCGACGAGCATTGCCAGTTTTCTGAATATGCGGCCTGCATCGCCGGTGCCCAAGCGGCTCGCCTTCAAGGCCTTGTACGCAGACACAGCCCAGGCTACACCTGCAGGGGCGGGCGATGGCGTAGGCAAGCGGACCGAAAAGGAGCAGATTGCGGCGATTACGAGCGAGATTGAGCGGCTGGTATTGATGAGCCAGCCGGTTGCAGCAGGGACCGAGCGCAAGACGATTATTGGCAGTGGAGATATTGTATCGCTGGCCGAGGCACGGAGGAGCACGGGACTGCTGGGACACTTGGGGCACTCGCTGAAGAAGCTCGTGTGGGCGTGAACTGATGGACGGGAATAGACGGGGCGAGCATTTTACAATGTATGCTATAATAGAGGAGGCCGACTGATTTTGTAGTGTGTATATAGACCATATATCCGTCATTTTTGAGTGTTGATGCCCATGCGTGTGAATTTTAAATTTGCAGATGTTCTTGTTCTTGTCTTTGCTTGTTTGCGGACGTGCTTCACAGCTTGACATAGAGATGCGTCTGGTAGCGCATGTCCTCGAGCCGGATGGGGTATGTCAGGGCCGATGTGAGGCGGTGCCAGGAGGAATCGTCCTCGTGGACCTTTTTCCAGGCGCCGGCGTCTTGGGTCAGGAAGCGGTCGAGAAGCCACTTCATGGGGTACCGCTTGGCCTGCGAGCCGACGGCAGTCTCGGCATAGCTGCCGGGGCTGTCGACGACAAGCAGCACGGTGCCCGCCGGCGCGGCATGGGTGAGGCGCAGCAGGAACGTGGCAGCAGCGCCCAGGCCGCCAGCCGTGAACAGCTCGTTGAGCGTGAAAAACAGAGTGACCAGGGTCCTGGTCGCGTTGTCGCCAGCAACCAGCTGGGCCATGTCGTCGTCGTCGACCTTGAGGATGTCGAGCTGCCGCACGTCGACGGCCAGGCGCTCGGCAGGGCCGACAAGAACGCGCTCCTCCTCGTCGCCGTCCAGCGTCGGCACCGTCACGGGTGTGGTCATGTTTGCGTGCAGTCTGCCGACGACGCTGGCCCACGGGCCCGAGTCGACGAGCACGAGGTCGCCCATGCGGTGCTCGCAGGGCATGCCAGTGGCGAGCAGAGAGGCAAAGGCGACAACCTCTGCGGCGCCGCCGCCAATGGCCACCATGCGGAGGGGAGAGTCGTCGATCGGAATCTCTTCGTCTTCGTCTTCGTCTTCCGCAGGCGCCGCCGCCACAGAAGCAGCTTCTGCAGAAGGCTCAGCAGCAGGCTCAGCGGCCTCCTCGACAGCAACCTTCTTGACCTTCTTGGGCCGGGTGTTGGGGTTCCAGTGCTCCTGCACGACAGGACTCACGAGCACCGAGCCGTAGCACAGGGCGCGCGTCGGGCTCCAGCGCGCAGCATAGGCATCGAGCGGCGCAATGCTGCCGCCAGAGGCCTCGCTGGGCTTGTCGGCATCGCCGCCAAACGCGGCGTCAAAGTCCCGATCGAAGAGGGCCTTTTTGAGGGCCTGCATGGCATCGTAGAGATCCGGCGATGCCAGAGTGTCGGCGAGCGTCTCGCTGAAGACATTCAGGAGGGCCTGCTTGAGCGGGTTGGAGAGCTCAGTGACCTGCACGTCCTCGGGCTCTTCTGGCTGCTCGGGCGTGGCCAGCTTTGCGAGGATGGCCGCCTTTTGCACCTTTTGCTTGTGCGAGGCCGCCGCCGCACGCGCTGCTTTGGGGCCGCCGCCGCCCGAGGTTCCCTTGAGTTTTCCCATTGTACTTTGAGATTTATTTTGGTGTGTTATGATCTTGTTTATTGTTTATTGTTTATTGTTTTTTATTGTATTTTTATTGTATATTGCGCCGTGATAGAAAACTCTTTCTATTCGAGATGCAGAAAATTTACTCCATAGTAAATAGAGTGGGTGAGGTTCGCGATGTGGTTGTGATTACATAAGCAAGACAAGTACTAGAGTTGCCACTGACAGGCAACGCGCCCGGAAATGTTGGATTCAACAGCTGTGAACAGTAAGCTCTGTTGGATAAAAGTACCGAATAACTGTGAAATAAATACCATCTATCAATCAAGGACTCAAGGACTCAAGGACTCAAGAACATCAAAGTTCGGCCTATATCCTATAATTTGCATCCAGACTTTAGGGTATTGGGCTACTTATATTCTTCGCAATCAACACAATCATATGCCGAGCACTGTTCTCCGCTGACAGCCTTGCTTTGCCGCCACTCCCCTAGCTTTTAAATAGTTTATTAAATTGGTTGTTGAGCCGGCGCCTTTTCTTTTTTCCTTTTCCCTCTACCTTTTTCCTCCTGAATCGGCAATGTTTCTCCATAAGAGGAGCTATGAAAAAGTTGCATCGCAAAGTCAAGAGTCCATCCGTTTCTTCATTTTGCTAGTAGCCAGCAGTAGTCTCAGTATGAGCTAGGCTTTTTCCCGCCAATAAACGTGCGGTACTATCAAGTGCTGAGAAATGGGTGAAATGAGAGGCAGCTGGCTAAATAGCCGGATAAAAAGAGGCACGAGTTGAAGGGTCTATGCCGGGAAACAATGCATTGAGAATCATTAAAAAATCAAACAAAAAATAAGAACAGTCTAGTCTCTTTGATATTGTTATCATTCATTATTGACCATAGTCCTGTGGTGGCAGATAAAGGCGTGAGGCGTGCTTTCGGATGGCATCGACACGAGATGCTTTATCGACTTGCGGTAATTTACTCGTAGATATACATGCGTCGTCACTTGATAGCTGCATGCACAGTATAACCATAACCACGTTACTAGAGATAACCATACAGACAAGCACTGGTTTCTGAATACTAAAATAAAAAAAACATCAAATGATACTTTTGCATGTAAATGCCTCGGGGGAGGGCCGGTACGGTGCCATGACCCCCGTGCCGGGAGCTTTAATGTCTGTACGACTATAATTATTCTATATTTATAGAAAAGCTGGGTGTCACCCTCCCTCTAATCTCGAATCTGCATGCATATGTAGCTTGCGTATCGAAGCATGGTCGAAACGCGGCCATCCTGGATCAGAGGTCCCATGACGGGCAACTCCACCTGCGAAACAGCTCTGCAGACAGTACCCAGACAGGCGATCCCTCTTTCGGAATTATGTAGAGTGTATTATGTATTATCCTGTAAAAGTAAATAAATCTGAGACATAGACAAGGCCTTGCTTGAGCACGAGCACGTTGCAGCAGCAGCCAGACGATCCGAGAACGACGGTCTGAGTCATGATATGAAATCTAGAATAGTGGTAGTCAATCATGCATCTGTTGAATATACATATAGATGGAAACGTGGACATCCCATGTTCTTTTGCTGGCCGCTGACAATATCTCCTGTTATAAACTATCCCCGATCATAGGCCGTGTAATCGGCCGAAGTGGGATGACGGCGATAGCTAATGCTTCCGTAATTCAAAGCGCGTGCTTAGGCATGAAGTGTAGACGGGTTATGTAAGTATGGAGGGGTAGCTCCAGTTCACGTCTGGATTGGCACGAAGCAGCAAACGACCACAAGTACTGCTTACTACAAAGAAAGGAATTCGGACAAAAGTACTTGTGTTATAGAGTAATTCGAGACAGGCATCGAAAGGAAAGTGCGATGGGCAATGCCAGCAACGAATTGAACAAGATGAATGCAAAACGGAAACAGCTTCCCCGCTGCCCCGCCCCCAACAAAGTCAAGCAGCAGCAGGAAGGAGCTCAGACTCTATCAATATAGCCAGCCGCCGGTATACTGAAGATACGCTTCAAGTGACGCCACGAGGTTTGCCGACATTGACATCAACCTCCAAGATCTTCCCTATTCCCTATACCGTGACGTGAGTCTGGGTGTCTGGTGCCTTCTTCGTCGCTGAGCCTCCGATGTAGGTCCATTAGTGCCACAGTGGGTGTATAGTATATCAAATTCGATAAATTCGATAAATTATTAATCACCTCTGGTAAGTCCAGTAAGTCCAGTAAGTCCAGTAGTCCAGTAATGTCCGCCGGCCTTGGGTCGTTCCTTCCTGTAGCCGTAGCTTCAATTGCCGTGTGTCGTTTCCATTATTATCATTCTCCCGCCTTGCGTGTTTGTATGCTTAGACCGTATTTTCCGTCGCTTCCTGTTTTATTTTCTCGCCTCTTCGTTCCTTCCTTCTTGGTCTCCTTCTTTCCTCTCCTTCCTTTTTCCTCTTCTTCCTCTTTCTCTTTTCTTTTCTTTCCTCTCTTCTTTCCTCTTTCCTTCCTCTTTTCTTCCTCTTTCCTTCCTCTTCTTTTCCTCTTTCTTCTCTTTCCTCTTTCCCCTTTCCCTTCTTCTCTCTTCAACCCAACCCCACCACTCCTCAACCTATACCCCCTCAACCACCACCATACACAATATCGTCAAAATGGGCTTCACCGAAGTTGACCAGCAGGCCGTGAACACCATCCGGATTCTGGCCGTAAGTTGTCTCTTTACTCTCGCGCGTTGATGTTGACCTGTTTCCTTGTGCTCTTCAACCTACAATCAAGCTCTTGAAGCTCTGCCCCGCCCCCTCCCTGGTTCGCCGATGCGCTCTTATCACAATCGCCGGCTTTGAAGAAAGAGATCAGCAACAAAAGCCTCACTTTGGGCCAATGCTTTTGCTCAAGCTCCCAAGCCTAAGCTCTTAAACTCCCAAGCTCGGGCTCCGAGCTCAAGAGCAGGCATTCTTTGCGATCATCCAACTCTCGCGATCCTTCGACCCCTCACTCACCCCCCTGCATCCCCGGCCAGGTCTCAGCCTTCCCGTTTTTTCATGACATCATCACCACTTTCGGCAATCAATCATACGAATTGACCGGTTTACTGACATTTGCTTTTCTTCTTTCTTTAGGCTGATGCTACCGCTCATGCCAACTCCGGTCACCCCGGTGCCCCCATGTAAGTGACCTTTGCTTCCGATACATCCGCTTGTTTCCTGTCTCCTCTGTCTCCTCCAACGGCAATGCCGTGCTACGATGAGCACCCGCACAACTGCAGCCTGGCCAGGAAACTTATCTTTGTGCGCTCTGTGTATCCCGCAAGCACACCAATTCTACCCGATCAACTGCTAACACACTCTATAGGGGCATGGCGCCGGTCGCCCAGGTTCTCTGGAACAACATCATGACTTTCAACCCCAAGAACCCCAAGTGGATCAACCGCGATCGCTTCGTTCTTTCGTAAGCGCCTCTTATGTCTTTTATTTATCTGCAAGTCTCTAACTCTGAAACTACAGCAACGGCCACGGCTGCATGCTTCAGTACGCTCTGCTGCACCTGTACGGCTTCGGCCTCACCATTGATGACCTGAAGGCCTTCCGTGTATGTTTACTCAAATCATCATCTTCAATTGATTTTTGAAACGTCTACTAACAAAACAGACGGTTGACAGCATCACCCCCGGCCACCCCGAGGCTCACGACACCCCCGGCATTGAGGTCACCACTGGTCCCCTGGGCCAGGGTATCTGCAACGCCGTCGGTCTGGCCATTGGTCAGGCTCACACCGCCGCCACCTTCAACCGTGACGGCTTTGAGCTGATCAACAACTACACCTACTGCTTCCTTGGTGATGGCTGCTTGATGGAGGGTGTCTCTGGCGAGGCCTCTTCCCTGGCTGGTCACCTCCAGCTCGGCAACCTGATCTGCGTCTACGACGACAACCACATCTCCATTGACGGCGACACCAACTGCGCCTTCACTGAGGATGTCGTCAAGCGCTACGAGTCCTACGGCTGGGAGGTCATTGTTGTCGCTGATGGCGACCACAACCTTGAGGGTATCGCCGCTGCCCTCAAGGCTGCTCAGAAGACCAAGGACAAGCCCACCCTGATCAAGCTCCGTACCATTATTGGTTTCGGTTCCACCCAGCAGGGCACCCACGGTGTCCACGGCTCGCCCCTGAAGGCTGACGACATCAAGCAGCTCAAGGAGAAGTTCGGCTTCAATCCCGCCGAGTCCTTTGCTGTCCCCCAGGCCGTTTACGACCTGACCGCTAAGAAGATTGCTGAGGGTGCCGCCGCCGAGGCTGAGTGGAACTCTCTGTTTGCCAAGTACAGCGAGCAGTACAAGGCCGAGGCCGCCGAGTTCACCCGCCGCCTCAAGGGTGACCTGCCCGAGGGCTGGGAGAAGAATCTGCCCGTCTACAAGCCCACCGACTCTGCCGTTGCCTCGCGCAAGCTGTCTGAGATTGTCCTGGGCAAGATCGAGGAGGCTCTTCCCGAGCTCATTGGTGGCTCTGCCGATCTGACTGGCTCTAACCTGACCCGCTGGAAGGGCGCTGTTGACTTCCAGCCCCCTTCGACCGGCCTGGGTACCTACGCCGGCCGTTACCTCCGCTACGGTGTCCGTGAGCACGGTATGGGTGCTATCATGAACGGTCTTGCTGCCTACGGTGGCCTGATCCCCTACGGTGGTACTTTCCTCAACTTTGTGTCCTACGCCGCCGGTGCCGTTCGTCTGTCGGCCCTGTCACAGGTCCGCGCCATCTGGGTTGCCACCCACGACTCCATCGGTCTTGGTGAGGACGGCCCCACTCACCAGCCTATCGAGACGCTGGCTCACTTCCGTGCTCTGCCCAACTGCATGGTGTGGCGCCCCGCCGACGGCAACGAGGTCAGCGCTGCTTACTACGTCGCCCTGACTTCCAAGCACACCCCTAGCATCCTGGCCCTGTCCCGCCAGAACCTGCCCCAGCTGGAGAACTCGACCATTGAGAACGCCATCAAGGGTGGTTACGTTGTCCACGAGGACAAGGAGGCCGCCGTCACCCTGGTGTCGACTGGTTCCGAGGTCGGCATCTGCGTTGACGCCATCAAGTACCTGGCCGAGAAGCACAACATCAAGGCGCGTGTCGTCTCGCTGCCCTGCTTCGAGGTGTTCGATGCCCAGAGCAAGGAGTACCGCCTGAGCGTCCTGCCCAACGGTATCCCGTCGCTGTCCGTTGAGGTCATGACCACCCTGGGCTGGGAGCGCTACACCCACGAGCAGTTCGGCCTGAACCGCTTCGGTGCCTCGGGTCCTTACAAGGACGTCTACGCCAAGTTCGAGTTCACACCCGAGGGCATCTCCAAGCGCGCCGTTGCCACCATTGACTTCTGGAAGGACGTGCCCAACATCCGGTCGCCCATCAACCGCGCCTTTGAGCAGCTTGTCTAAGTGTATTTTGATTGGATAAGATCAAATAGACTTGTAGAGCTACGAAAAGAGTGGAAGAAATAAAACATGGGCTGGTTTTGGAATGCAAATGCAGTTGATAGCTATTTATTTTAAATTTTAAATTCATTTCTCGTTTAATAGACGTCTCGAATATATACGTGATACAACTTTTGTGCCGATTTTGCCGATTTTGCTGATTTTGCCCTTTGACTATTGATATCTCACAACCTCGCCGGCTACCTTGTTTGCTGTGCGATGAGTTCTTGTTGGACTTGCCGACCTATCCTTTCCAACCGTGCAGTGGCCCGCCGAGCATCTCTGAGCGACTGCGTATCGGGTGCAGCAACCACACCTACTAGTAATGGTGCTTCATTGTCGGCATGTCTATCCAATCCATTGTGTCCATTGACGTCGGTATCCTTGGCTGGCTTGGCGATGTGGTTGCTGTCCAGAAAACGCTCAATAACGACTGCGCCCGTGTTGTAGGTCACCACCAAGTGCTCCGGGGGCGTCATTCCTAGGGCGGCAATAAGAGCCGCTGTCGATGCTTCGGGTCCGTCCACATCCTGCCCGGGCGCTGACGGTAGGTCGGCGCCGAGTCCGAGTCGGGCTGCGGCATCTCGGGCCCGCAGTGCCGTAGCTGTGAGGTCGTCTAGTGCCTGTGCACGCTGCTGGCGAGTGGGTTTCGGCAGGATCTGCGGGCCGGCAGCCTGGGACGTAGGGGATACCAAGCCGTCGTCAGTCGGTGGTTGTAATTGCTGGTCCTGCAGCTGTGCCGGGTCTTCGGTGGCCGATGAGGTGATGATGGGTGTCCGGGCCTGGTCCGTGAGGTGGATGGCGAGGTCGGGAAACTGGCGCGGAAGGCCGGCCATTGTGATGTAGAGTAGGTAGAGTAGAGTAGAGTAGATGTGTAAATATAGCGGATGAGTAAGTTGAAACAATTATATAAATAACAGAGATGTGATTGCTGGCCAAAAAGGCAATTCCGTGTAAGAGAAGAATGGGATTGTGCGTCTTATAGGCGTAGAGGTGATAGGTGACAGGGCTCAGATGGAAGAGTATAAGGAGCAAGAATGAGACCCTTTATGCTTCGGGGGAAAAGGGGTCTCTGGTCTCTGGTGACCTTTAGGGTTTCTTGCTTCAAAGCACTTTAAAAAAGCAAAGAAGAGATGCAGCCGAGAGTCGAGAAAGAGGCAAACTCGATGCTAAGATGGAAGCCGCCTTTGTCTCCTTATTTTCTTTATTCGACGTCTTTGTCCCATTTGCAGTGGACAATGGCTGCCCGCAGGCGTCTCCGTGGAGCGGAGCTTTCTTCCGTACTGGCCTAGCTCGATTGGCTTTTCTGCATTATCATGACTTTGTATTCTTTTTCATTTTCATTTTCATTTTTACTTTCTGCTTTCAACTCTTTACCCTTGCACTGTTTATTACTTTATTCAGAGGCCATAGCGCGCGGGGTATGCCTAAAGAATTAAAAGATGCTGTTGTCTTGTCTTATGTAAGCTACGGGGGTGCTCTACCGTTTAGGTTTTAGCTTTAGCGGCTATTACGAAATGTAACGGTAGCGACTGCGTGCTGAATAGCGCACGTACTGGGGAAGGAGCGACTGCCATAGTGGCTACAGGTTTTCAATTAGGTGGTCTGCTAGGCCATTTACAGCAGGAAGGAGCTTTCCCACTCCACAGAGCAGTTCAGAGTGACGTGTTTAGAACACTGTGTCGTAACTACCCCGTATTAGAAGGTACAAGGTACAACCACGCTAGCGACAGCTACACGTACTGTGTACTTTCGAGACGCTCCTGAGGCTCCCTTTCTAGCATCGCGAGCCCTGGTATCATGACGACTTGGTAAACGACAATAAATAATCAATAGTGCTGGACCGACAGCTATCGCTATTCGCTACTTTCAGTACTACACCCAAAGAATTTACCAATCTACCGCACCCAACATGGCCGACGAAGCTGCGGCCAAGGCCGAGAAGCTCGCCGCCGCAAAGAAGCGCGTACGTGTATCGCGACAGAGAGAACGAGATGAGGAGATGAGGAGAAGAGGGACAGATGGGAAGAGCTCTACTAACTCGGATAGGTTGAGGCACTCAAGAAGAAAAAGGGCGGCAAGAAGGACAAGAAGGAAAAGACATCCACCGAGGCCAAGCCAGTAGAGGACGAAGCCGACGAACAGCCAAAAGAGGACGACGCTGCGGCCGAGACGGAAGAGACAGCAGAGGCGGCAGACACGACCGAAACGACCCAGGCGACCGAGGCGGCCGAGACAACAGAAAAGGAAGATGCCAAAGACGCACAAGAAGACAAGGCCGATGGCGAGGCGGCCGAAACATCCGAAAAGACCAACGAAGACGACAACACAGTCGCATCGCCAACTACATCGCCCAAGCTGACCCTGGGCACGCCCTCGCTCTCTGAGCAGTCGCGCCTGCGGTCAGCATCGTTCCGCCACGGCGGTCCTCTCAGTCCTCTCAGTCCTTCCGGCACGGGCGACGGCGAGACCGCCGCCGACATCTACCGCAAGCAGTCTGCCCGTATCGAGGAGCTTGAGCGCCAGAACAAGCGCCTCACCAAGGAGGCGGCCGATTCCGAGAAGCGCTGGCGCAATGCCGAGGATGCTCTCACCGATGCACGCGACGGCGGCGAGTCGTCTGAGCTGTCGAAGCTGGTCAGTACTGCTATATTACTACTTGATTATCCGCCGATTCATATAATTGCTAACAAGGTAGACTGCCGAAGTTGCTGCTCTCAAGCGGCAAAACTCTCAACTGCAAGTCCGCTCTGCAAGCCGCCACGGCGCATCGCCCTCCGTGAGCCTGAGCTCGCCGCCAACGACCGAGTTGGAGACACAACTGAAAGCCAAAACACAAACAATCGAGAAAATGGAGCTGGAAATGTCGCGTCTGCGGTCGCAGGTCGAGCGCCTGTCCGTCGGTGCGGGAGATGCCGAGGATGACAACGAAGACGGCGGTGTGGGTGCGGGTGAGGGCGAGGGTGAGGGCGAGGACGGTGCCCCGAGACAGAAGCACGGTCGGCAAGAGCAGGTTGCTGCCCTCGAAGAAAAGCTGGAGCGTGCCGAAAAGGCCGCCGGCAGTGCCCAGCGCGAGCTGGCCGACCTCAAGCGCAACCTGGACCGGACATCGGAAAAGGCTGTGCGCGAGGGCAGTGCGCGCACAAGCGCCGAGACCAAGCTCAAGACGCTCGAGAAGGAAAACGAGGACCTCAAGACGGAGCGCGACGAGCTTGCCAAAAAGGTCGAGGCTCTCGACAAAAAGGTCACGACCCTCACAACCCTGCACAAGGAGCACGACGCCCGGTCGCAGGCCCTGCGCCGCGACAAGGAAAAGGCCGACCGCGATCTGGCCGAGTCCCGCACGCGCGTCGACCGGCTCGAGGCTGAGAACCTCAAGCTGCGCAAGCGCGATGCCAACGACGGCGGCGGCACCGACGACGAGCACCTCGACGAGCTACTGGCCGGCTCGCCCGAGCAGAGCGAGCTTGTGCAAAAGCTAGAGCGACGCGTACGGGAGCTCGAGGCCGAGAACACCGATTTGCGGTCAGGTATCTGGCACGAGCGCCGCAAGGAGCTGCAGATTGGACCGGAGGATACACCGAGCGGCCGCCATTTCAGCGATGTCGATCTGTCACCGGCAGCCAACAAGCGCTCGATTGGCGGTTTCTTTTCTGCACTGGCTGGCGGCGGCGGCGGCGGCGACCATGCCGCTCACGGCCGCGGCCCGTCTGTGGACACGGACGGGTTCTTGGACGACGACGACATGGACTTTGACGAGGACGCGTTCCGGCGTGCCCACGAAGAAGAGGCGCGGCTGCGGATCGAGCGTGTCAAGGAGGCGAAGCGGGCACTCAAGAACTGGGAAGGCTGGCGGCTGGACCTGGTCGAGAGCCGGCAAGGCGGTGACGAGGGTATTGGCCCGATCTTTGAGATTTGATATTGTGTTTTATTAGTAAGATGGTATAGGTTTTGAGCTTGAAAGCTGAAGGATATGGTTTTGGGCGTTGATATTGTCACAATTCAGATACAGTATAAGATACAGAGAACTTGTTTATTTTTATAAAATCAAAATCAAAATGCAACAGGAATGAATGTCTATAAACGGAGGAGAAATGATACAAAAATAAGTTTGGACAACCCAAGGGGAATAGGAGAGTGCCGAGAGATGACAAGAAGTATTGATAATTTACATAACCGTACAAGTAGCAAGTAAACGCCCCGTGTTCGTTGCTCTGGAGCAGATACCCCAACAGTAGTCATGAATAATATACAGCAGATGATACAAAAGCAGAAGCAAGGGCTGAAAAATGGGCATGAAATAAAGGAATAAGAAACAGACACGCTGACAGAGTAGTGAAAGTAAAGTAGTGGTACAAACAATGAGAAGGGGGTATAGCATATAAACCGAGACAGAAGGGCAGCGGTAGAAGGAGAGGTGAGATGGCGAATAGCAGTGATAATCAAAGAAAAGAAAGGGAAAAAGAGAGAAAAGAGAGAGAAAGAGACGAGAGGAAAGACAGCGAGGGGCTAGGCATCATTGGCTGATTGGCTGATCCAGAACTGGGTGTCCTACCCCAGCATATTGGTAGGATCCTGGAGGGACGAGGAAGTGGGCGACGCCGGCTCGTCGAGGACGCTGTGCGCCATGGCCGACGAGCCCAACTTGTGCTTGTGTTGTGTGTGCTGGTTGTGCTGCACCTGGGCCTGCTGTGCCTGTTGTGCCTGCTGTGCCTGCTGTGCCTGCTGTGCCTGCTGGACTTGGGCTTGGACCTGGGCCTGGACGTTCTGCGCTACGAGCTGCCGCAGGGCATTGATCTGAAGCACCAGCGCATTCGTCTGCTGCTTTTGCAGATCCAGCTGGTGCCGCTGCTCCTGGTTCTCCTGCCGCAGCCGCTTCATCTCGTCGCGCAGGTCCTCGTGCTGGCCATGATAGGCAGACAGGGCACCGTCGTCGAGTCCATCGTCGGCCAGCATGGCGCCAGCCGTCCGCTTGCGGCCGCGCGGTGTTGAGGCTTCGGTTGCCGGCGCAGACTGTGTACTTCCAGGGACAGGTCCGGGGACACTGGCGCCATTAGCATTGCCATTAGCATTGACATTGCCATTACCATTGGCAGCAGATGGCGATGTCTGCAGGATAAGGCTGAGGCTATCCTCCATGGACTTGGCATTCTCGTTCTCGCTGTCGACCACATCTGAGCCAGAGACGCCGCCAAGAATGGCAGACGACGGGAAGCGCCCTGCAACAGCATTGGCTGCTGCAGCTGCCACGGCAGCAGCCGCTGCTGCCGCCGCTGCCGACGTGTTGTCGTCGCTGCTGCTGCCTACGCCACCCACGCCCAGGTTCACACCATTCACACCATGTTCGCCACTGGTGGGTGGGCTGATAGGCAGCACAGGAATAGACCGCAGCACACTAGAAAGGCTGTCAAGGCTGCCCATGAGCAGGCTGTTGTTGGTGTGCGCAAGCAGGGCATCAGCTGTCGCAGAGGCAGAGGCAGAGACAGGGGCAGAGACAGAAGACGAAGGTGCCCCGGCAGTCGACACAAGACCGTTGGCCACGCTCGCAGTTGTGACGTGGCCTTCGCCCAAAAGGGACGACATGATTGGTGCTGCTGCTGCAGCTGGAGGAGATACCTCGCTGCCTGACACGCCCGTGCCGCTCAGCGTGTGCACGCGTCTGAGGTGCTCGTTGAGATTCTCTGCACGTGAGAATCCCTTGCCAGTGTGCCGCTTGCACGTGGGATGGGGGCAGTGCAGAGGATTGCGCGGCCCACCGTGCTTGCCGTGCACTTCTCTCTCGTGGCGAAGAAGGCCGCCAGAGTACGTGAATCCAGGCAGCTTTTGGCACCCGTCAGCAGTACACTGGTACGGACGCTCGTGCTTGTCCATGTGCTTGTTGTACTCGCACTTGCGGTTGAACGTCGTGATGTCCTCGTTGCAGTTGGGCCACGTGCACTGGTATACGCCTTGGCCGTTTTTTTGGACATCTCTGTCGGGCTTGCTGATGGGCTTGACGCGCTGTGGCGTGGTCATGCTCGCCAAGGCCATGCCAGAGGACGACGGCGGCGATGTCTCTTTCAGGGACGGCCCTGGCGACTGCGGTGTCAGGGATGTTGACTGTTGCAGAGCCTGCGCCGCCGACAGATTATGCTGGGCTGCCGCTGCCGCTGCACGTACAGCCTCTGCCGCGGCAATATTTGCGACTGCTGCTGCTGCTGCCGAGTTTATGTCTGAATTCATGTCCGAATTCATGTCTGGATTCATGTCCGAGTTCATGTCCGTCGGCCCGGGCAGGCCATGTGGATGTGAATGTGAGTGCGCCGTGTCGACATTGTCCACCACGACGCCGCCGACATCTAGCACGCGTGATGGCTCACTCTCTGCAAGAATCGACTGCTCTGACGTGTGGTAGCTGACGGTGACGGGCACTCCCACTCCCACTCCGAGGTCATCGACATCGTGCATGACGTCCGAGACATCGTTGTTGTTGTCGGCCTCGTCGTACCGCTCAACCTCTTCGCTAGCCTGATCGATATTTGGATAGCTTTCGTCGGCGAGGAAGGCCGAGCGGTGGCCCGACTCAAAAACAATGCTCATTGTGAATTATATGATATGCTGTTTTGAAGATGCAAAAATATCGTATAAACAAGCTCGCAAGGTGTAAGCCAGTGAATGCCTTAGATGTCAGGCACTCGTTTCTTACTGTCCCGATGGGGAAAGTAGGTTGGATTAAGGTAAAGGTGCAGTAATGTATAAGTAAAGATGCAAATAAGCCGGGTCAAAGTGAAGCGGGAGTGTCCGAGAAATGGCTGTATGGAGTTGAAAATAGAACAAAGTGAATGAGAGACTGGGGGTATTTATAGAAATAGAGATGAAATTTAAAACAGCCCAAAGTTATTGGAAAGCGAACGAGAAGAAAACAACACCAGACCACACCCAAAAACAGAGGACAATACAACGATTGCCTATGCTATTTGGAAGTATGGTGTGTTCTTTTTTGTTGATTTATGCGTTTCTCTATTGCGGTATGCTTCGGCTGCTCGACCACAAGTGCAAACGATGTCGACGCGTTTTTGTATTTTTGTGTTTTTTGGTGCTCCTCGGACAAACAGATAAAGACGCGCAAAGCCGGCAAGAGATGGGATTGGAAATAATGAGAAAAATGGCAGTATCAGAACGAAAGCCTGAAGATGGTAATGGTAATGGTAATGAATTGGCTTGGGTCTAGAGGTGATCTCGCAGTATTGAATTGAGTATTGGCAATGTTTGGGCCTGAGGTTATTAAACGAAACAAGGCATCAATGTCTTTCGAGTCGGAGCGGGAGAAGATCCGTTGAGGGAAGTGGCGCAGATTGTGGGGTGAGGCCTCACACGTGACTCATTGAGTGCTGCGCCACAGCATCCACTTTATGACTCGAGGAGGTATGTATATATAAATATAAGACCACGACGCCTATGCGATGTCTGCCTTGCCTTGCTTTAAGCCTTGGATCGCATAATTGAATATCGTGTTAGGGAACTGGCAACCTCTTTTCGAAAGCAAATACCAAAGACTTATATAAATAAAGGCGAGAGAGGTTACCAACTTAAAAGCTCAATAAAAACGATGGATGCCTCAAAGCTGACTCAGAAGACAGATATAGGCGGAAGAGGCAGATAGATGACTTGGACAGGCAGATCTCGGATGTGAATTGCGTTGATTTTTCGATGGGTGTGCAAGCCGAGTCGATGTGATTCTTTGCCTCTGCAGATTGAGGACAGATATTGGATATTGGCTCGACTAGTTATTGTCAACCCGGGTGGCGATAAGCCTTGTGCCGTCGATTAAGAGGCAAAGTGGCAATATTCGTGTGCTGGGGGCCTAGGGAATCACTGGCTCTCAATGGAACATGTATCTCTCTCGACTCACAAGCGTGACAGTATAGGCTGAGGGGGAAGGCGCGGTTGATTTTATAACCCATCTTGAGGCACAAGGGAACGGCATGACAGCTATATATACTTAAGGCAGGGTGTTACTGAGTACATTGACATATTCAAAAGGCATCCGTTGCCCGGAATGACAAATATATTATCTACTATGTAGTATCGTGTATTAAGTTGGGTTTATTAAGCGAGGAGTTTAAATAGTCGTGAAAGTTATCAGTGAGTCACTGTCACAGAAGGCAGAACTGGCCTCTTTGCTCTGATCATTTTTCCATTTATTATATTTGTGTTTCGTTTGTCAAAGCTGCTTATTGAGCTTATAATGCTTACGATTATTTTGCAGTTATAAGGCGCACATATACGCAACTAGGCAGCCTCTAAGAAGGCAGTCACCGCAAGGCTGGAAAACCACAATAGTTATACGAGCTAATATTATGTATTTATAACTGCCTGGCTCACACTATACATTGTGCAGTTCACGCCCGCACTCATATATCATGGTGAGAATTCTCACATTTATTTGCTACAAGTCTCATTCTCACTACACAAGCCCTATCCGTTCAACTTATCTATCTGATAGGATTTGCAACCGTAGATACAGATAGCTAATGGCATCATATGATAGCAGTATAGCTTGGCTCAGGCAACAGTAACAAGTTTCCACGCTCGTGGCCTCAATACAACCCCAACGCACTCGATCTTGCGCCCTGAGTCTGATGCAAACTCTATTCAACGTCACATCAGATTCAACAAAACAATTAGATACTAACAATGTGCCACTTGTCCTGCATTCTTGATAAGGCGATGTGAACCTATAGATAGTAGGCATATAGATATTGAACAAGTGATAGGCTGATAGTAGCCGCTATATCATCGTTGGCGCCCTTGTAAGAATTATCATCCTCGTGATCCTCACAATTCGAGGCCAACTATACCCTGATCGACAAAAACTGGCCTCATCTTTGTTTATTCTAGACATTCACTCTCTCGAACAGCGGTGTCTCTTGTCGAAACGACAACTATGCTGGTCACGATAGGCTGTGGTCCAGCTGTTTACACTTTGGTGTCTCTGACCAATCACATATTACACCTCAAACCCAATAAATATTTGTACATTTTCCACATCCTATAAAAGTATCAATTACGAGGCGCCATAGGATGACTGGCTTAGAGCATTCTAGCTTTGTCCAGCTCAATGAATGCTTGCTGTCATGGACGAATTACTTTAGATGCCTCGAATATTTGACTGGCCGAGGCCGGGTCTGTCAGATGGGCCGCTGTTCAAGTAGATGACGCTTTACGGGCCATTAAAGCTGATATTGATGCGCCAAACCCCCAAGTATGACGACCGCTCCGTCTTATGCTTCAGCCCCATACTAACAGACCACTTTCCGAGACTTAGTTTTGGGATAAGATGTCAGTGAGAAGCCTCGCCTGAAAACCAAGTATCAATGCTGTCCATAAGTCTTCTCCGGTGAGCATCTAACAGGACAGGTAAGGCTAGCTCTTAGGCCACAAAACCGGCCACAAAAGAGACCGCCTTTTGTATTTTAGTCGCAGAAGTCATGTAATAATTTATATATAGTTGCAAATGTGCAGTTTTCGGCAAGAATTAACAATATCACTCGTCTTATTAAGGCACCAAACCCCATAAGGCTGTGACTCACTATTATCTTATACTGCGAGTTATAAAGGCTGGTCTACTTCACCTCGTGCTCTTAATATATGACGCTGTCTCACGAATACGATATTAATGTATGTTTTCACAGGCTCATAATGTGTATTTGAACAGGCAGAAATGCAGGTTTGTCTTGGACAAGGCTTGTTTCATAGTTTGACTCGATATGAATATTTGTTAAACCTGTCATATACGTGGGCTATACTCATTTTTACTGATTTAAATGTGCACTTTATTCTATACGTTAATCTGACTTCACGATTGGTGCACGTTACTTTTTTTTTATTCACACTGTTTTTTTTTGTTTTTTTTTTTAAAAAAAAAGAAAAGGCTATTAACGCATGCTACTTCAAGTGAAATTCACTGTGAGCCAATTATTAACCTTTATTTACTCATAAAAAATCAAAGGTAAACACTCATACATCATCTCAATATCATCTAAATGATGTCATCGTGTAAGAGTCACTGCCGGCCCTGCACATAAAATGGGCCTCCCGTACATTATGCTTCATAAACCCGATAACTCCAGCTTTAATAAAAGCCAAGAGAAAAATCAACACGGGAGCGAAGACGGTGACTAACGCAAGCATTTCCGATACTTTGTATACTCTGCTGAATATTGTACTCTACTCTACAACCTTTATTTCGGAATGATCCACAGCTAGTACGGTATCATTCCTCCGCCTGGCATTGATGATCGGAGCAGCTTTTTGCCTGTAAGTGGCAAGTACTTTCTCTGTCGTCGGGGAAAGGACCCAATTTTCTTGTGCCATCGGAAACGTGCTGGCTTCTGGTGGTTTCTTGGTTTCCTCTTTCCTCTTTCCTGCTGGAGTGTGCTATCTGAAGGCTGGCTATGATTTGGGCGCCTGGGCTATTCCGGGACTCATGTCCAGATAAGGAAATATGAAACGTAAATATCTACTATATTTACTATTTTCAATCGGTAGCTCCTGCACTCTGGCACTTTGTCTATTTGCTGTCGAAGTGTTTTATAATGCCAGGAAGGGAAGTGGCGACCGTCCAGCTTTATGTACACCTGCTATTTCTGCTGAATCATGCGCTATAGCTGTTTAGTATTACTTACTTCGTACAATGAAACCCCGACTGCTTGTAGCAGGTGCGACCCCCTCCTCCGACAAATCCCCGAACCCCGCAGAACGAGCCAAATGCCGCGCTTTCGCCGAGCAGAGGGGAACGCTGCTGTTTTCACCTATAGAAAAACCCGGCGATCCTCATAAAGCGCTGTATTCTGCTGATAAATGTCACACGTTATCGATACTCGGCGTTGCGTAATAATAAGATAGATACATTGAGCATTGCAGCATGGCTGAAGATTGCTTGACGTCAGCAGTCAGTCTGATATCACTTGGCCGGCACGAACCCCGCTTCAATTCACAGGTCGCGACTTCCTTGTAGAGATTCAAATACGAGTTGCAACTGCCTCTTTTATTTGAGCTTAGTAAACACAATCCGAAAACAACATCTCCAGAGCGTCATAATTTTATAGCTTCACTTTTAAAGTTCGATTCCGATTCCCAATTCTCCCATTTCCGCCGTTGTCTATGACGCACGCTTGTTTGGCGTAGCTTTACTAGGTCCAACGATAAATAATAGCTCCGCCAAGATAACTACTATCTCGTACTCCGTCGACTACGCAGTACAATTTGCGGAAAGGAGGGGCCAATCTTTTGTCTCTTTTGCCTTTTTCCCTTTGTTCGTTAGTCCTTTTTTTTTCCGGCTCGGTTTCTTCTCCCGAATTGGTTCTCGCCCTCACTGCGATAACAGCTCTAGCTTTTATAAAATCCCAATCGTCGCCCACTTCCTGAACCCTTCACCTCTTGATTTCTTTCTAGAACCATACCAGAATGTATGTTTATTTACCTTGCACCTGTCCTTTGGTTAGCTTTATAAATATATTGTGAATAATACTGACATTACAGACCATTACAAGTCTTCAAAATGGCATCTACTGTTGGCAAGGTAAGCTCGAGCATAGTTGGGTGGAGAGTGATGAGATCGGAATGAGTTCGGGATGAGATGAGGGGTAGCCGATGAGCACAACAACGACATCGACAACAGCCACGGCAACGGCAACGGCAATACAACCACGGCACAATCGGCGAAGATGGCGATGAAAATAAGTGACAAACTACAGAAACGCGGACTAACACGTCAAGACTATTACCTGCAAGGCTGCTATTGCCTGGGAGGCTGGCAAGGAGCTGAGCATCGAGGATGTCGAGGTCGGCCCCCCCCGGGCTGGCGAGGTCCGCATTGAGATTTACCACACCGGTGTCTGCCACACAGGTATGTCTACGGTTCTATACTGGTTCAACTTTATCCATGCGAATGCTTGCTAACAAATACAGACGCTTACACCCTGTCCGGTAAGGATCCCGAGGGTGCTTTCCCCATCATCCTCGGACACGAGGGTGCCGGTATTGTCGAGTCCGTCGGCGAGGGCGTCACCAACGTCAAGGTCGGCGACCACGTTATTGCTCTGTACACTCCCGAGTGCGGCGAGTGCAAGTTCTGCAAGTCGGGCAAGACCAACCTGTGCGGCAAGATCCGTGCTACCCAGGGCAAGGGTTTGATGCCTGACGGCACCTCGCGCTTCAAGGCCCGCGGCAAGGACATCCTGCACTTTATGGGATGCTCCACCTTCTCCCAGTACACTGTCGTCGCCGACATCTCGGTTGTCGCCATCCAGCCCGACGCTCCCTTTGACCGCGCCTGTCTGCTGGGCTGCGGTATCACCACTGGTTACGGTGCCGCTCGTGTCACCGCCAACGTCGAGGAGGGCAGCAACATTGCCGTTTTCGGTGCTGGCTGTGTCGGTCTGTCTGTTGTCCAGGGTGCCGCTGCCAACAAGGCCGGCAAGATTATCGTTGTCGACGTCAACCCCAGCAAGGAGGAGTGGTCGCGCAAGTTTGGCGCCACCGACTTTGTCAACCCCACCAAGCTGCCCGAGGGCACCACGATTGTTGACAAGCTGATTGAGCTGACCGACGGCGGCTGTGACTACACCTTTGACTGCACCGGTAACGTCCAGGTCATGCGCGCAGCCCTCGAGGCCGCGCACAAGGGCTGGGGTCAGAGCATCATCATTGGTGTCGCTGCTGCCGGCCAGGAGATCAGCACCCGTCCATTCCAGCTTGTGACGGGCCGTGTCTGGAGGGGCTGTGCTTTCGGTGGCATCAAGGGCCGCTCCCAGCTGCCCAGCCTGGTGACCGACTACATGGAGGGCCGCCTCAAGGTCGACGAGTTCATCACTCACCGCAAGACGCTGGGCGAGCTGAACTCGGGCTTTGCGGTCATGAAGGACGGCGACTGCATCCGTGCCGTTGTCGACATGCGCAAACTGTAAGGGACTGTAAGGGAAACCAATGAAATAACGAAAAATAGAGAATGATTCGAATATTAAATATAATTTATGGCAATAAGAGTAAAGAAGTCTGCGTCGTGTTGTTGCTGTATCGTGAAAGTAACGGATTGTAGTCTATTTGAAGAGGGACAACGATCCTTTTATTCCTCGAGAAGATGAGAACCCTTGTGGTCTGCCCCTTCTTAGTGAGGGGTTGAGTCTACCATATTGTAGATTATCTTGAGGTATATGGTGATGTAATACTAGACGTTTTTTCTACTTGAAGGATATATGCAACGTGATGACGGCAGTTCTCTTTCAAGTGTGAAGCTCCAAGCTCTCTAGAGTCAAGTAGTGGCGATCTGTCACCAGCACACGGCGAAGCTTAGAGCTTCAAGGTATCATCATTACCGTGACATCCAACACCGTGCTATGCCAGCTGTTATCTTATTTAGTCTTTCTATTTTCAAACCAAGCACAACAATATTAATATCTTGCTTGCCACTATAAGTTGGGCCATTATCATACGATGAAGCTTGTCGATGTCCGATGCCCTCGTATCCAACTCATTGTCAACCACCGACAGCAAGGAATGTGCCCTACACATACTAAGTAAAAATCACTGAGACTTCTACCATCTTTCTTTATTAGTAACGCCAGCGGCACCAAGCTTTTGCTTTCCATCGTGGCTCAGCTATTTCTACATACCATGTCTCGGAACACCCGCAGTTCTTCGTTTGGCGGTGATCCGGCGGACTCTACATCGTGGCATCTCAAAGTCTATCACTGAAGGCCTGGTTTGATCATAGTCGAACCTGTTGGTACTTCATTACCGAAATGCAGACCAGAGCGAAGATCGCATAATCACCATGCTGTCACCCAAAGTCGCTGACGGATGGCCACAACCATGCAGGTGCGTCGGATTTTTGCCATCGTTTAACTCGAAGATATGCTGGCAAGACTTGCATCCGAAAGCGATATTATTTAATCGACAAACCAAAACGACGGCCAGAATACGAAACGGCTAAACGACGAGTCGCGAAACAACGGGCTTTTTTTGCCACCCCGCAAGATCAACTTTTGATGAGCTATCATAATCAACGATTCTGGAGAAGTCTCTTTACTTTTTCCCTTTTTCCCTTTTCCTTTTTCCCTTTTCCGGATTCAGCTCTACCTCCGCTCTCTATTTCCTTATCAGACACTTTAAATTTGCTCCGTTATTTCTTCTCTGAATACGCTACCTACTCAGTATTACATGTCTCATTTAACAAAGCACGGTGGTCACGCTCTTATGGTTCACTGCTATCTCTGACCGAACACTCCGCGTGGCTCTGTTTGGTTTAGACGATTCAGATGATAGGCACCTAAGCTGCAGATCCCCCTTTGGCGACCGTGTGCTCAACTGTGACTATGGACAGGCAACGTTTAGACGCCGACAAACGAGGCCTTGTTGCAAGTATGCAGACAGACTGTATGATGCAGCTGTCCAAACGGACACGGAGTGTGCAGCTGTTGGGATATGCTAAGTTCAATATACGTGTAAGTTCTGGATTAGGTAATTAATCCTACACGAAATTAAAAAGAGCACAACGGCACATTTTGTCTATATCCAAAATAAGATCCATATGTGCTCCAACAGTGATATGCGGAGGTGGATATGTCATAAGGCTGTCCTGATAACTGCCATTATATGTGCCATATACTACACTGATCGGCTCGTATCCCCAGAAAACATCACCACTTCTGACCTTTATTTTTCCTTCTTCTCCATTTTCGTCTTCTTCTTTTCCTTTCTCTGCATTGAGTTATTCCATCTTTCTTTCCTTTTCTTCTCCCCGTTTCTTCTTTTTCTTCTTTTTCTTCTTCTTCTTCTTCTTCTTCTTCTTCTTCTTCTCGTCTTCTACCTTTGCCGCTCAGACCCAGGAAACATCGCTTATGCTAGTGACTGCGCGCCGAAAACTCAACTGCTTTATATCATCACTTCGTAAGGGGATCTTGGCTGGGCTTGGCCCAAGCTGTATGACGCCCTGTAATTTACAATCACACCTGCTGCGAGACGAGCGTGTCCTTCAAACCTGGAATACCCTGGCCGATGTAAATGCAATGCACGATGTATTGCAAAATAGTTGCCGACGGCAATCCATACAACATGATATTTCAAATCAAAAACTAAATAAGTCTCCTTATGGGTGCGAAATGACAAGCAGGGTGACATCAGACAATACGAAGTATCACAACTGACAGTTCAGTTGGGTGCCGTACGGGCCTGGCGATCATGTTCACCGGGAGGAGTAGATCTTGCCTCATTACATCATCCATCTCATATCGTATTCCCATCGTCACAATATCCCAAGAAACATGAGAACCATTCTCTCGGAGCAGGACCCAGATAGAGCATGGCTCGCCAAGTCCATCTCCTGTTCGGGTACGCCATGGACGCTGTCTTGCCATATTGCATACTCACGATCCCCTCCCCGTCGCAAGCATGACTAGTTAAATATGTGACATGACTTTGCCACAGTGCAACTCTCAGACACTAGACCCCAGTCCATGATCCATGAACGAAGCGCACCGCCCTCGGTCATGATGCCCATGAAGGCTATGAAGGCCATGAAGGCCATGAAGAGACCGTGAAGCGGAACGCCGGCGTGGGTTGGAGTCTGATGGAGTAAAAGACTGTGTCGACGAGAGTTGCCTAGAGCTGGCGGCAGGCCTTGTACGTAAATACGAAGATAGGCAGATGCTATCGAGTTGCTGCATAGCAGAATACACGCTCGTCGACGACTATAAAGATGCAGAGGTTCCCTTGATATCATGACTCGAATCTTTTAATCTTCATCAACAGCCATTCATTCATCGTTTCAGTGCATCACATTCCTTTACTTTTTTACAAGTCATTCGTTATTCAAAAGTTCAAATCATCGCCAACTACATACTATCCTTGAAGATTTATTCACAACTTTACACTTTATTTCCCAACACTTGTTGTTCAGACACTCATTTTACTACCACTACTACCACTATCATTTTCACCAGATACAGAAAGAAATCTTATCAAAATGCACTCCCGCGCTGTCTTTATGTCTCTTATTGCCGGTGCTGTTGCCGCCAGCGGCTCTGCTATCGGTTTCGCTGCCGGCACTACCGGTGGCGGCTCTGGTGCCGGTACCACTGTGACCTCGTGCACTGCCCTCAAGTCGGCTCTCGACGATGGCGGTGTGATCCGCATCAGCGGTGTTCTGACTGGCTGTGGTATCCTCAATGTGCCCTCCGACACCTCGGTCATTGGCGTTGGTGCTAACTCTGGTATGGAGGACGGCGGTTTCCGCGTCAACAAGGCCACCAATGTCATCATTCAGAATCTCAAGATGCACAACCCCCCCGTTGCCGGCGATCTGATTTCCATCCAAAAGTCCACTCTGGTCTGGATTGACCACTTGGCCCTGTCCACCGACTCCCTGTCTTCGGGCGACAAGGACCTGTACGACGGCATGGTCGACATCTCGCACGCCGCCGACTTGGTGACCGTTTCGTTCTGCACGTTCAAGGACCACTTCAAGGTCTCGCTCGTCGGCCACTCGGACAAGAACGGCGCCGAGGATACTGGCTTCCTGCACATTACCTACCACAACAACTACTGGAGCAACGTCAGCTCGCGCACGCCCTCGATTCGCTTCGGCACTGCCCACATCTTCAACAACTGCTATGAGGACGTTGAGACCTCGGGCATCAACTCGCGCATGGGCGCCCAGGTCCTGGTTGAGGGCAACGCCTTTGTCAATGTCAAGCGCGCCATCGTCACCAACCTCGACTCGGACAAGCCGGGCTTTGCCGTCCAGAAGAACAACCTCTTTACCAACTCGAACATCGACATTACTCAGAAGGGCAGCTTCACTGCGCCCTACGCATACACTGTCGCTAATCCCGCTGGTATCTGCGCCAGCGTCAAGGCTGCTGCCGGCACTTCTGCTTCTCTGTAAATATCTTTCTCTTCTTTTGTATTTTTTTTACCTTTTTCTTTTCCTTTTTCTTTTCCTTTTTCTTTTCCTTTTTCTTTTCCTTTTTCTTTTCTTTTACTTTCGATTTTTCATTCACGCGCCCCAGTCGGTGATAGTTACCATTAAATTTAAATTTTCTTTGCAGTTTTCTTGCTCTTTTTTTGCTCTTTCAAAAGTGAAGTCAGTCAGTTCTATAGAGTTTTAATCTGTTGGTTGACGGCAAATTTGGCCTTTTATTAGTTATGCTTGCAAGACGTCGTGATACTGGACGTTAGAGATATTACATAAGCAATCACTTGCATACTCGCGGAGATCCACTGCACTCGTCATCGCAGGGTAACCTACGGAGGAAGCTAGCTCCGTTTAGTGCGTTTAGTGTTTTGCCGCCTTTTTGTCTCTACTCATTTCCAGCACCTTCCGTCTATGAACGGCCCTTATGTAATTAGCGCCTTCCCGCCCGGGATGCTTGCGGATAGACCCTGGATTGATTACACAAGCGGTAAAAAGTTAAGATTACCTGTAACTGCGACTCGCCCTGTCGCCGCCGCCTGAACATCATCACCTAGGAACTAGCCAGCTAGCCTGGCTGATTATTACCCATTTGCCTGCTTCAGCGGTTCGAGACATTGCATATGCTAGACTAGTGAGACTGGCTCATGGGGACAGCGCAATAAGAAGGTGCGATGGACACACCCCCGTCTGATCGCACTTTCCCTTTTTCGACTCCGTATCGGCGGCGCCTACCTTGCCAACAACCAAATTCACTATTGCAAAACAATACTACAAAGTACGAGTATTCCGTATTCACCCAAGACAAACTGTAACCCAGACAAAGGAGGCTGTAGCTGGTCTCCTTGTATGACGCCGCACCTTGTTCTCTGTCTTTGCAAGTGGAATAACAGCCTTTTATTACTATTAAGTCTAGATACCGAGATACCCTCCTTTTACCGATCCGCTGCACCCACGTGAGGCGTTTCCGGTAATCGCTGACCTCTTTCTTATTACGACTATTACGGAGTATTGAGACCAGTCGTTCCTGCCTTTGTCAGTTCCGCCTCCTGCTCTTGCCTTCCTTGCCTTCCTTGTCTTCCTTGTCTTTCTTTCCCTCCTTTCCTTTAAAGTGTAACCTCGTGTCCTCTGCTCCTTCCTTTCTCAATCTTGCTTCCTACATACTTCTTCTCACTACATCAGTTCTTCATCCTCACTTTTCCTTCTCTTCTTCCCTTCCTTTCTTCCCTTCCCATCCTCTTTCTTCATCTTGGGCCACTACTCATCCACAGCCTCACACTACTGTCACTATCTACACCAGCCTCGGCCCAACAACCTCTTATCGACACCAGCCGTCGCCTCTACTCTCTTACGATTCTATATCGTCGACTCTTCTAATATCCTCACTTCTCCTTGACTTCAACTTTTCCAATCTATTCAATATGGCTCCTCGCAAGATTAAGTGCTCCTTCAAGGAGTGCAAGGAAGGTGCTCAGCGCATCGCCGGCGACTGCGGGTTCTGCAACGGTCACTTTTGTGGCCGCCATCGGTTGTTGGAGGACCACAAGTGCGGTGGTCTTGAAGACGTAAGTTATTCTGTCTAACCCTTGAAGCACAAATCCCCAAATCCTTGAATCCTTTACTTCGTTCATCCTCTTCTACTTCCACCGCTTTATCGTGGCTTGAGGAGTCATCACCTCATTATCCTTAACCCATTTCCCAGCATTAGCCAACTTTAGCCTGTCCCATCCATTCTGCCCCAACCTTATCTAGCCCCCCCCCCCCCCGCCACTCTATTACTCAACCACTATAGCCGTTTTCACTATCATTGCCTCTTTTACCACGAATACCACTTATCACTCTACACTCGCATCCCGAAAACCGGATACTAACCTTTCGTTTTTCCATTATAGTGCAAGAAGGCGGCACACGACCAGAATGCAGCCCAACTGCAGTCGGAGCGGACACAAGTTATCAAGGGCGTATAGGCGCACTTGCATGTTGTGATCGTATGGCTACCGTCGTCATCATACGCTCGGCTCTGACGCCACCCGCCGGCAATTTAGCCCAACATCTCCACCTCGACATCCGAGCAGCCCTCCCATCAACCACCACGACAACGAATTTCCTGACCTTTTTTAATTTCGAAAGGGTCTCAGTGCATCGTGTCGGTTCAACACTTCAAGCTGTCAAATCCTACAACTGTCTGACAGCGAATTGAATAAAAGACAGCACTCTCGGAGAGGGCGACGACTGATCAGGAGAGGTGGGGAAAGGGGCCACATGTCAGTCGGGCTCCCGATTTGTCACGAGTTCCTTTGTATCTCGCCATACAAAGCGGCCTACGGAGTGATACGCCACTCGACGGTTCCATGTCATCTGCCAGCACATCGCCAGCACGCTGGCCACATCATGATCTGACATTGCATCTCGACTTGTCTTTTTATTTTATTTTTTAAGTACACATTTGCGTCTTTTCCTGCTAAATATCCCACATTATCACGACTCCCTTATTCGCCGAATTTATCGGTTATCTTTCTGCTTCTTCCTCGTCTGCCTTTTTAAGTACGGCGTTCGGCTTGGATGGCGGGAGTGAAAGGAGTGGCTCATGTTGCTTTCCACTCTTCTGGCTTTTCCCGGTTTCTGATTTAGTCTGCTAATCAACTGTTTTGGTTTGATTTGCATCGCTACTACTTTTGTACAGTATCTCATTTGGTCCATTTTGTTTATCTCGACGTCTGGTTCCATAGAGCTATCAAATTTAACGTAAACTATACAATTTTTAAATTTAGATCAGAGTCTTTTCTATAAATGTGACTACATGTGAATTATGCATTCCGCTTCATGCTTCATTATTGCTAGCATCGCTGCTGGTATATTCTATAGCTCTTCGTTCTTGACATCCTCTTCCTTGACATCGTCTTTGATATCAAAATCCTCAATATCTTCACCCATCTCGATCCGCCTCTTGCGTCCTTCATTGACCTTTTTACGGTTCGCTGCTCGACAGAGCCCGCGCAGACCAAGTGTACAATCGCCACACTTGGCACCCTGAGGAAGACACACAGCCTGGCCGAAGCCGACAAGCAGCCAGTTGATCTCCTTCCACTTGTCCTTGGGCAGCCAGCTCTGCAGTGCCAGCCGTGTCGACTCGGGCGTCTTGGCCTGCGGCGACCCAGCCTTTTGCCATCCCCACAGGTTCGTGATACGGTGCACGTGCACATCAACGCCGATACCCTCGACGCGGTTCCAGCCGTTCTCGGCTGCCAGACACAAGTATGCCATCTTGGGCCCGACACCCGGTAGAGCCATCAGGCCCTCAGCCGTCGACGGGATATCGCCGTCCCACTGGTCGCGCAGAATCACGGCCGCCTGCTTGATGTATTTGGTCTTGTTGTTGTGGAAGCCGACCTGCCAGATGAGCTGGTTCAGCAGCGCCGGGTCGACGGCGAGAATGTTCTCGAGATTGAGCCCGACGGGGGCCCCGGGCTTGTAGGGTGGCAGCTCGGTATACAGCCGCTGCATGGCGACGGCGTTGACGGTGTCTTTTGTCTGCGAGCTTAGCATGAGGGCAATGAGCGTGTGGAAGCGGCGGTCGCGCGGACTGGCCGACGCCTGGGCGAGGCGCTCGCAGCCCATGGTATCGACGGCGGCATTGGCGGCAGGACCGCCCGGCTGCCGCATCTCCATGACGAGGTTATAAAAGAGCTCCCAGTCGGTGGGCGGCTCCACATGGGTAGTCGTCTCGTCGTCATCCCCGCCTCCTTCGCGCTTGACCTTTGTCGTGATTACGCGCGCGGGCTTGCGGGCCTTGCGCGGCGACGCCCGCTTTGCCGTGGCCGCAAGGACAGCACTAGCATCGTTTTCCTCTTCGTCCTTGATCTCCCGCTTGACCTGCAGCCGGCCGTCGCCACCCCCCGTTCCGTCGTCGTCGTCGTCCTCTTTCTTGACCGAGTCGGTCGTCCGCTTCTTGTGCGTGGGAAGGACAGTGACTGTGGTCGTCGTCGTCGTTGCCGCTCGTTTCCGCTTGCCTGCAGGTGCACTGTATGTGGATATTGTGGTTATGGTCGTCTTTGATTTTGTTGTGCGCGTGCTTGTGACTTTGGCCCGGGTCTTGCGTTTTGGTGCTGCAGCCTCGTCGTCGCTGTTGAACGAGAGCTCGGACAGACTGCTGTCATTGTCGCTGTCGTGTGGTATATGGACGTCGCTGTCGCTGTCGTACTCTTCCCTCTTGATCTTGGTACTAGAGGTTTTCTTGCTGTTCTTGCTGTCGTTGGCGTCGTTGGCGTCGTCCGAGTCGGAGCTATTCTCGCGGTACCGGAAGCGTGCCAAGGCACCAGCGGCCATGCGTGTTGGCCGCCTGCGCCCTGGGGCGGCTTCTGTAGCCCCCGCTGCCATGGCTGTATTCGGAGAGGCCGTGTTTGTTGTCGCCCACCTAAATACTGAAGCTGGCTGTCTCTCCCAAAAGGCCAATCCTGCAAGACTTGGGGATCTGGCTGATCTGGGTCGGCTCGAGAGGTGAACGCTACGAGGTAGTCGGGCAGTCGTATTTTGCAGAAAAGGTGCAGTATGATATCGCAAGCGCATTCGCCGTGTTGGTGTGTATAATCTACTCTAAACGGGTATTGTTGCGTTTGGTGTGTGAAGATGCTGTTCGATCGCGCGCACCAATATTCAGGGACAGTTCTGATTTGTTCGTCGCGGACCAGACCGTGATGCTGGGACCCCCTGCATCCACTACCGACGGTAAGTACCCCGCTAGTCTATGTTTGGTACTAGTCTATCTTTAACAGCTGGCCAATGACATGGCGCGCATAGAAAGCAGGTGCCTGCATTAATGTACTGACTGAGCATCGTTATTTTCAACTCTTGCCTCGTCATTGAGGTTGCCTGTCCTAGTTAGACTTCAAGTCACAACTCCCAACTTACATTTATGACTTTGGTAGTCGCTGTATTCTTATAGCAGAGGTGCCTTAGTCTTGTCTAAACATTTTCTACCAAAAGCCATCATTAATCAACTAGTTAATATGCTTATATTAGATCAGCATCTGTTTGGGTGTATTTGTCATCCCGAATGGCAGTCAGTCGCGCCTGCCGTGATGCATGTAAACTCCAATATGCGTATTTCCCTTTTGGGAAGGCTGAGAATACCGATGGTCTAGCCTCTAACCTCTAATAATAGCTTAGGCTGCGGACTTACGAGACATGGACTCCATTATCCATTGTATTACATCAGCACAGCATTTATCGGATTTGCGGCGCCCTTAACTCCTCGTGCAGCATATGCTTATGCAATACTAATGAATAACCTAAAGAATAGGGGCGCAGCGCTGCGAAACGTGGAGGGAGCCACTAAATTGATTACAGTGCACTATTGACCCGAACGCCGTGCCTGAACGGAGAGTTTGGTCGACTTTAACACCTGTCGTATCTTATATTCGTCAGCCTGTCTCATATTAGGCCATATTTGTCATACTATAGTGGCCATTAGCTTTTACAGCTTATACAACAGTACGATCTCTATTGACCGGAGCCCGGAGTGCTTGATCGTCCGACGTGACCATACAAGTCTAGCTAATATTACTCTGTTATTTCCATATTATCGAAAAGGCAAAGACAAACACATAAACACCAGACGGTCCGGACACCCGATTCACAGGTCAGACTCTCAAACGACTCTATCTCATACATCATCTCTCACCAACAAGATACCCGTTCCGTCAAACAAATACCCGTCTGACGCGCCGAGCCCGTTTGAATCGACTGTTCGTTTGCGTGTTTCCAAAAATAAATCAAAGATAAAGATAAAACTGCTGGCGTCATCGATCTGCAAGGCTACCATATAAAGAGGCATTTCTCCGATTCCGCTTTGATTATCACATCTTATCAGCTCCGTCATTTGATTTTTTGCACTCGTTATCATTATTTACCACCAGTCGACTCTCTACAAACATCGCCGTGTCGTCGTCACAATGACTGAATACAACGGCGGCAGCAGCAAGGCCAACCACCTCTGCGTCCTCGTCCACGGCGTAAGTGATCATGTATGGGACTCAGTACAGAACGGCCAATCTAACAATACAGCTCTGGGGAGAACCCAAGCACCTCGCATCAGTGGCGGCTTCCCTACGCGAGGCATACTCTGAGGACGAGCTTCACATCCTTGTCGCTGAGAGCAACAGTGGCTACTTCACCTACGATGGTATCGATACCGGTGGTGAGCGTGTGTGTGTCGAGGTCGAGGAGACACTAGCAACTATCAAGGCCAAGGGTGCCAACATTACAAAGCTGAGCGTCATCGGCTACTCCTTGGGCGGCCTTGTTGCACGGTATGCCGTCGGTCTGCTACAGGCCAAGGGCGTCCTGGACAAGCTCGAGTGCCAAAACTTTATTGCCTTTGCCAGCCCCTTTCTCGGTGTCCGCTCGCCCACGCGCGGCACATTCAGTTCCGTCTTCAATGCCCTCGGTGCCCGCACACTCAGCATGTCCGGCCGCCAGCTGTTTGGCATCGACAAATTCCGCGACACGGGCCGGCCCCTGCTTGCCGTCATGACAGACCTGGAGTCCATCTTCATGGCCGGTCTGCGCCAGTTCAAGCGCCGCGCCCTCTACGCCAACATTGTCAACGACCGCAGCGCAAACTACTACACCACGGCCATCTCCAAGACCGACCCGTACGCGGCCATTGTCAGCGACGGCGGCGAGGTCGAGGACCTGCCCATCAACTTTGTCCCTGGCTACGGCAACATCATCCTCGACCCCGAAGAACCCATCGATCTCGACAAGCTCCCCGACGTGTACGAGCAGGTCCAGTACCGCGCCGCCAACGGCCTCAAAGAGCCCAAGAGCAGCACATCCACACGCAAGGCGCTGCGCAAGTTTTTGGAGAATCCGCGGTCGCGCGAGGCGCGCATGGGCGTGCTCGAGTCGGCGCCCAAGTTTTCGTTTGCTCTGCTGCTGCCCCTCGGCGTGTCGCTGTTCCTCATCAACTCTGTCTACCAGGGCTTCCTGAGCAGCCGGCGGCGGCAGCTGCACGAGGGCGGCCTTGCCGGTATCGACATCAAGAGCTACCGCGTGCCGCTGTGGATCCGAGGCCTGCGCAGCACTGTCGAGGATGCGTTGGAGGACATTGACACTGCACAAGGGCCCGATTTTGTGACGCCCGCCGACTCCAGCTCCAGCTCGGACGTCAGCGGCACCCAGACGCCCGTTGAGAGTCGCAAGGGCAGCAACAACAGCAGCAGCAGCAGCAGCAGCAGCAAGCATGGCCGTAGCCTGTCACAGTCGTCGCTGTCGCTATCACAGCAGCAGCTAGAGTCCGAGTCGCGCAAAGTGCGGCACAGCAAGGACAACAAGGACAGAAAAGACGAGCACCACTCGGTTCTGGCTCTGTCGCCCGAGCAGTTCACCATGATCAAGAACCTTGATACCCTCGAATGGCACAAGTATCGTGTCTGGATTCACAACGTCCGCCACAGCCATGCGGCCATTATTGTCCGCCACGAGTCTACCCGCTTTGAAGAGGGCAAGATTGTTCTGCGCCACTTTGTCAACGAGGAGTTCCTCATCTAATATTTTTATGTCGCTTCATCCATCTTCTTCTTCTCCCCATTGCATATACCACCGCATTTAGACCTGTACTATAGTTTACTTCTGTTTTGATTATTTAAATTTAGCCATTGCATTATAAACAGCGAGTACAGATATTATAGAATAGAACAATTTTTAACTCGTAAAGTAATAACTGTGGCTGTCGTAAAGTCTGAAATACATCGTCAAAAGAGCACGCTTACGTAATCATCGACTACCAAATTGGCAGCATTGCCAGCTGCAGCTCCCCTAGCATCAGACCCATCCACATCCAGCTCCGCCAGCCTCGTCGCCCAGGAACAAATCAAAACATCCATACTCAAACTCATAATGATCTAACGGAACACTGATCAATCGATTCCTGAATCTTATACGTTACTCCGTCTCTTCTTACAGGGTTTAATTCACATTCGTTTTCCACCTTTTTCGTTCTCATCTCCTCTTTTCACCACTCTCATCCGCCTCTGTCATCATCTCGCTTCAGCTTCTATCTCCAGCTTCTCTCTTCATCAATCTACTTTTGATACGATCAGACCTATCATGTCTGCTAGACTCATGACAGCCTCATAACACTCACAGTACGCGCACACCCGCTAACGAGGGCATCTTGGCTCTCGTATACGTTCGCTATGAGCAACAACATCACGCAGGCGCTTTTCAAGCACATCCCGTGCCCCAATGGCGATGCCTGCACAACAGTAAAGTGTCTCTTTGGTCATTCAAGCGAGCGCGACGCCTCAGTCTCTGCCTCGGTCTCTGCAGCCTCAGTAGGCACATCTTTGTCACCATCACCACGAGCTGAAGGCCACGATAGCACACACAGTACCAAACGAGCAAAAACCTCGTCAGCAAGTCTCGCCAGCTATGACCCGGCGTTGCCAGCCCAAGCAGTACCGCCTGCACAGGTTTCTTCTCAGAGTCAGCGCACACAAGCTCGAGATACACAGGCTCAAAATACACAAACACAAACACAAACACAAAATACCCGGTCAGGAACAATATCTCCACCGCCTCTGAAGAGGAAGCGTGAGGAGCCCTCCAGTCACCAAGCAGGCTCCGGAGCCGGCCCTTCAGCCTCTACAGCCTCTACAGCGTCTGCAAGTACAAGCAGTACAAAAAAAGCTGCACCGCTGCCAAAGCGCAAGGCCGAGGTTCTGAATCCTCGATACGTTGTCAAGGCTCCTGAAAAGCACGAGATCCGTCTGCGCATTCTCCAGCGCCTCCATTCCGAGTTTGTGCGCCTGAATAAGCTGCTCATCGACTCCAAGGACAGGCCAGAAGACAGAAAGCAATTTTGTCTCTCGGAGCAAGGTCTTATCTGGGCCGCTCTGGATCTCGAGGAAAGCTACGCCACTACCAAATCACCGGCCGTGTACTCCGGCTCAATCAAACACCGCATCATGGAGTACAGTAGGATGACCCTTTGCCAGTGGGTTAAAGAACGCAGGACAAAGAAAGAGGAAAGGGAAAAGGCAATCAGGGAGCGGAAAGCCGCTGCATTGGCTGCATCTGGTTCTACATCTGCCTCGGCGTCTGCTTCGTCGTCAGAATCTGATCCATCGTCAAGCAAAGCAACTAGCAAAGATGTCACTTTTGCTGCACCAGCAGAGATACCCGAAGCCAAGCCCATCGACACCGGACTGCCACCTGAGCAGGAGTTTGTTCTGCTTGAGAAATACTTTCTGACACCCATAGATGGCTTGGCCAATCATGGATACGTGCCCAAGATACCGTCACCTCAGGACATTCAAAATGCCCGCGAAGCCGAAGAGGTGAACCAAGGCTGGGAACAGTGCGACCGGTGCCAAAGCCGGTTCCAGGTATTTCCTGGCCGGCGAGAATCAGACGGTGCATTGGCATCAGGAGGGCAGTGCCGGCACCACCCCGGACGATACAACCGCAGCACCCAAGTATACTCATGCTGCAACGAGTCGGCAGATTCTACAGTCGGCTGTGAGATTGGACCAAATCATGTCTACAAATCAAAGGATCCCAAACGCATGGCAGCTTTATGGAACTTTGTTGAGACACCGCCCAATCCGAATGTGCCAGTTGATCAGGCCTTTTGTTTTGATTGCGAGATGGCCTACACAGTGCACGGCATGGAGGTTGTGCGGCTCACAGTTACATCCTGGCCCAAGGGTGACCGAGTGCTTGATGTGCTTGTGCGGCCAAAGGGCGAGATTATTGACCTCAACTCCCGATACTCTGGTATTTGGCCCAAGGACATTGTTAATGCTGTGCCCTTTACGGGCACTTCTATCAAAGATCTTGTCAATGGCGATACCAAGGGCAAGACTGTTGATTCCCTGACAGAGCGTGGTGCCCTGCCGATTGTGGCGTCACCTGAGATGGCACGCTCTCTCTTCCATTCCCTAATCCGGCCAGAGACTGTGCTGATTGGCCATGCGCTGGAGAATGACCTGAATACGATGCGAATGGTGCATCCGAGAATATCTGACACGGTTTTACTCTATCCCCATCCCAAGGGGCTGCCTATACGGAATGGTCTGCGTGTGCTTGCGCGGCAGCACATGGACCGGTCAATCCAGGCGGCCACACTCACAGGTCACGACAGTGCCGAAGATGCACGCGCAGCAGGCGATCTTGTCCGCACCAAGATCAAGGCCAAGTGGGAGGTGATGCAGGTACAGGGTTGGCATTTGGTTGGAAGAGAGTTCAAGCATGTCAATTAGAGAAGCATGGCAATTCAAGCGAGATAGTCGATCATAGCGTGATTGTAAATAAGTGGTGTTGTTGTTGTACAAGGCCTATAGACATGAATAAAGAACAATGAAATGGTAACGAGCAGTAAGCAACATAACTGCAAGACGTTCAAAAACAACTAGACAAACATGAAATGATATAAAACAAAATAAAAGACGCCAGTAGTGATTTTCCGAGCCCTCGCAAGACCTTCATTATGTACCTCCCCTCTTCTCACAGTTTTTTTTTTTTTTTTTTTTCATTTTTTCTTCTTTGATTTTGATTTTTGTTATGCAAGCTTATGCCCGGCCGGCGTTGAGCAGAATGTTGGAGCCCTTGCCGCCGGGAATGTAGGCAACGTTGGGGTTGTTGGCCAGCGTCTGTGCAATCTCGCGACTGGCCTCGATCTTACGGATCTGCACCAGTCCGTCGCCCGACTTGGCAATGGCCTTGCTGATGGTCTCGGCACTCTCGGCCTCGCCCTCGGCGCGGATGACGTTGGCCTGGCGCTCCTGCTCGGCGCGCTCGACAATGAAGCGCGCCCGCTCAGCGTCCTGCTGCGCAATCTGCTTCTGCTCGACGGCCTTTGTAAACTCCTTGCCAAACGTCATGTGGGTAATGGACACGTCCTCGAGCGCAATGTTGAACTCGTGGGCGCGCTTGGTGAGGTCGGCGCGGATGCGGTTGGAGACGGCCTCGCGCTGCGTGATCAGCTCGGCAGCGTCAAACTGCGCGACAATCGACTTGAGCACCTCGTTGCCAATGGACGGCAGGACACGCTCGTCGTAGTCCTGGCCGAGGTTCTGGTAGATCTTGGGCAGCGCCTGGACCTCGGGGCGGTGCAGCACACGCAGCGTCAGGCTGACCATTTGCATGTCCTTGCTGCCGGTGGTGGTGGCAATGTTGCGGGGCTTGGTGCGGACGTCAAAGATGATGCTGCGCTGGAGCCAGGGGACGAGGAAGTGGGTGCCCTCGCTGACGACGGTCTCCTTGACACCGGTCAGACGGTCAAAGATGACGGCACGGGTGCCGCCGCGGACATCGTAGAGCGACGCCTGGAGCACAGCGAAGCCGGCAACGGCCGGGATGGCCGACTTGTAGAGGAGGCCGAGAACGTTGGCCATGGTGACGATGAACTGGGGGATGGAGCGGAATAAAAATAAAAAAGATATACCAGGGCGGTTGGGACGTGTTGTCAGATGTGCCGTGTCTGCAAAGAGGTCCGATAGTTCCGGGTGTCGGCTGGCTGGTCGTCGATATAGATATATCAGATATCAGACGGTTTTTTTCGATTGTGCAGTTGTCCCCAGAAATACTCGTAAGCTGGAATGGTAGCTTTTTTCTCGCTGTAGTCGAGCATATGTAATCAACAGTGGGGACACTAGAGGTGGGTGGCTTGACGCCGTCACTCGCTGCCTTGGGTCCTTGCGTGAAGCTTATGCTTATATAATCTTTGATTAGTCATTGGCGGTCCGGATTTACCTCGTGCTCCGGGAGCAATCCACTAGTCTATTTTGGGAAACGCGCTCTCTGTTTGGCTGTATCCGCGGCCGATTGACCATTCCGACAACTCCCATTCGATATATGCTTAAAGAAATTCTCTCGCCTATTTTGTGTCGACTGATTGATATACCGCGCCATCTTCCACCACCACCACCACCACTACACCTCAACGACAACCTCACCCCTCCACATCAACCCCCTCGAAATCAATCAAAATGCGTCCTACTCAGATGCTCAGCGGCGGCGGCGGTGGCAGCACCCCGCTCGGCAAGTACAACCAGTACGTCGCCCCCCCTCTTCGCCTGCGATGGACCTGGTCTCCGTTCCGCCGTGCCGGTGCGGTGTTTTGGCCGTACGGCCGGAGCACACCCGGATGAGACGGACAGTGTCGACGACTATGTTCTGAGTCTATCGGAGATGTCTCCAGCTTTGGTCAAGCAGTGTGGCGCATGTACTAACAGATTGTGTAGCTACATTGGTGACTGGGGTAACATGGGTAAGTGATATACCGTGCACACTGATCTGAATCAACGATCACGAGGGCCATGCCCATGGAGGAGCGATATCAAATATGGCTACGGCTACCGAAATACACTCGACGATTCGACGAGACATTGAATACACTGGCGAAGACGCATCAATCGGCATGCTTAGCTCGGCACAATCAACATTGATCACAACATGACGTAACGACACCGACGACACCGACGACACCAACGACACCATAATTATATCAGCAACAGCAACAGCACGACCCTGTGACAAGTTGTATCAGTATCAGCAAGGACACTGCTGACACCTCCCAGGCCCCCAGACCCAGAAGCAGCGCGGCATCATCACTTTCGGTATTGCCCCCAACCGCCAGAACCCCTTTGCCCACGCCGGCCACGACGCCGTCTTCAACACCTGGCGGCGGTTCTCCCGGCAGGTCCTGTACTGGGCTCCGGCTTTCGTTGCCGGCTACTACGTCATCAACTGGGCCAAGCACCGGTATGTTTGTTTTATACAATCCTTTTCCACAGCGGAAGCTATGCCGAATGTTGTCCAGCTTTACCTTTCTATATTGTTCATATCTGACAGCACAGGAACCACTACCTGAACTCCAAGGCTGGCCGTGCCGAGTTTGGCGACCACGAGGAGTAAGCAGGGGCATGACGAGTTGAGCAACGACATTATTCGAAGGAGCGTGCGTCGGTTGGTTTATTCTATAAAATGTACATCACCGTCTAGCCTTGTGATCCGAGGCGACATATTTAGACACTGCATATATCATTTCTTTTTTTCCTGCAACCCTTTGCGTTCTCTGCCAATGTCTGCTGTCTGTCTTCTCATTGCACACTGTTATGCAGACTATCCATTCCAGACTCGGGTTGCAATGCCACTGCAATCCTACACAACAGCCTCACATAGAGAAGTCTCGCACGCCATCAATTGGAGACTGTCTGATTGCAGGTAACCTCACCACAGGTCGTTTCATTGTAGACTTAATTACAATGAGCTTGCTGTCATTACTGATCAACTCGGAAGAGTCTGTCACCAACGAGGCGGCCATTATAGAAGTGGCAATCGGAACGGCTGCAGTTGGGACCTATGAAAGCTTCAATTTCCAGCTTATTGGAGCGCCACATGTCTTCTAATACTCGTACCTCTTGTCGGCGCCTTTACTACCGCCAAGCAGCTCGCCTCCAACTCGGCCGCTGATAGGTTGCCATCGCTGGCAACAGATGATTTAGGAGGCAACTTATCTTCTGATTGGTCCAAATAACAAGCACGTGATCCAGAAAGCGTCGCATTTTATCGCCTCTGACGAGTAAGCTGGCGGGAAAAATAACAGCAAATAGTGAGTCACGTGTATAAGCCGCCACCCAGAAGCCGCCGAGGCGATTGCGAAACGGCCCCTGATTCGCAGAAAATTTAGCTAGCGCATAAAAGATCCACTATTTGTATGTGGCCCGTGCGTTTGGACAGGGAGTATATAAAGGACAGCATGTCCCTCCCTCTTTTCTTGTTTTTCTCGCTCGCACGCCGATACTGACCCCCTCTGTCCATCTCAGCCACGATTCATTTTGCGGCTCTTTCCCCCTAATTTCCTGTCGCAAGAAGCTTGACATCGCACCCCTCAAAGACAAGAAATATCGTCATTTCTTGCATTTCCTATACTTCTTCTCCACACTCTCGCTATTTAACTATTGCGATTGAGATTAATTGATTCCCTCATTTCTCTTTTGTATCATTTCCATCATTGTTGACTTTTCTCATTTTACTTTGCCTAGCGTCTTTGCCACTTACATATTTGCTCTTCATTTTATTCCCCGGCGATTCTTGACAATCGCATCAATTATACATCAACGTCATCGCGTCGCATCGCATCGCTTCACACCGACCGCGCCGACCGACTGTCTGACTCTGGAGAATTCACTTTCGACCTCTGTCTACCTACCCTTACTACCTTTGTCGTCGCCTCATCCCCGACTCGACAAACTCGGCCTATCTGTGCATCGATCCATCTCCCCAATCCTTCACTCTCATCACATTCCGTCGTCAGCCCTCGACACTTGTCGCCGGCTGTTGCAAGTGTGTTGACTGCCTCGTCTTCTCTGATTGATGGCTGTCTGAGAAAAAGTATCATTGACCTTGCGTTGTTCTCAGCTAGGGTCTGCCCTGTTGTGATCCGTCCTCTCGATCTTCTCTCCATCTTTCTCTCTTTATCATCTATCCTCCTCTACACTCTACATATACTCGTGCCTTGCAATGTCTTCGTCCGCAGTTATGAACACGGCTACTCCAGCCCCCGGTCTCTACTCGCAGTCATCGATGGACTCGCTAAACTCTCTCCCGTCGACCGCCGCTCAAGCACGGGCTTTCACAGCCCCCTCGTCGCTCTCGTTTCCCGGTGGAACAGAGACCATGCAGACACCCCCGTCCGAAAAAGACGGCGTACCCAACGGCAACGCAAAGGCTGGGTCTGCTACCCCTGCGCCTGGAATGGCCTCGGGAACAGCGGCTGCTACACAGGCGGCATCGGCGGTTGGAGTCAGCGGCATCGTGCCGACATTGCAGTGAGTCTAGTCCCTTCATTCCATGTGCCATGTTTTATTATATTCGTAAGAACCATTTGTTCATCATTTTCTTCTGTAATCAAGGAATATCGTCGCAACAGTCAACCTCGACTGCCGTCTGGATCTCAAGACCATTGCGCTGCACGCCCGCAACGCAGAGTACAATCCGGTTCGTATAACTCCTCTTTCTCTGCCCAGGCACAAGACTGCACAGCCCCATCTTCCCTGTCGACCCTGGTCTTGCTCTCCACCATTCTGATGGCTCTCCCCCGTCTTTGCCGTGTGAGGCAGGCCAAGGATCACCAGATGAGTCCCGGCTGCTTGTTGTTATGAACTGTGTTTGGCTGACCAAGATCCTCGTATAGAAACGTTTCGCTGCCGTCATCATGCGTATCCGCGATCCCAAGACGACTGCCCTGATTTTTGCCTCTGGCAAAATGGTCGTTACTGGTGCCAAGTCCGAAGACGATTCGAAGCTTGCTTCTCGCAAGTACGCCCGTATCATTCAGAAGCTCGGATTCAACGCCAAGTTTACGGATTTCAAGATTCAGAGTGAGTACCACATGTCATGATCATTTAATCATATTGATCATCGATCATCTCCATTCTGTCGTCCACATCGACTAACAAACGTAGACATTGTCGGCAGTTGTGACATCAAGTTCCCCATCCGCCTCGAGGGTCTGGCTTCGCGCCATCACAACTTCAGCTCCTACGAGCCTGAGTTGTTCCCTGGCCTGATCTACCGCATGATCAAGCCCAAGATTGTGTTGCTTATCTTTGTCAGCGGCAAAATTGTGCTCACGGGTGCCAAGGTCCGTGAGGAAATTTACACTGCATTCGAGATGATCTATCCCGTGTTGCAGGATTTCCGCAAGGTCTAGGCTACAAGCCCAAACGCATCTACACTTGCACACACACAATCCGGCTTTGCTTTTTGCAGAGTCGCTGTACTATCACCGCACACTAATTCCTTTTTGGGTTTTGTGCTCGGCCTCGTTTGTTGGCAAGCCAGACTAGAGTGATGCTTTGTTTGCAGTGCATCATCGCCCACTCTGTCTGTCTTGCTGGCTAACACGTCATCGGGCACTTTTGCATTTTCTGGAGTCCGGTGGTCTTTCACGTCACGTTACTATTTCGGCTCTTTTTTTCTTTTTTTTTCTTTTTTCTTTTTTTCTTCTTTTTTTTCTTACCATTTCTGGGCCGTTTCTTTTTCTTCTCTCCAACGCACTTCTGCAACCCCAAAAAGCATTTCCCCAAAAAAAATCATGGAGATCAAGAAGAAAGAGAGATAGCCGCACTTTAAAAACGGTGTCCATGGGCGCAAGCAATTAGAATGAATGTGGGCAACGGGGGGTGGCTACAAACTCGGATGAGTTACAGGAGGTTTTGTTTTGACTGGGTTTTCCTCCTTCAGTTTTTTTTTTCTGTTTTACGTTTTGGTATGTCGTTGTTTGTTTAACCTGTCGCTTTGTGCGTTCTGCTGTTTGCGTTCTGCTTTCTGCTGCCCAGTCTCCTCTTCCGCCGGTTTGTTTTCTGATTTCACACAAGATACAACGGGGACCCCTTTTTAGAGCATAGATTTTACGGAAAGGGGCTGGCAGCAAAGCAAAAACACACAAAAAAAGGGTGGGCAATGGAGAGAGAGAAAATGATGGCCGAGGTTGTCGACCACCACCATCACCACAATGGGGAAGAAGGTTCACTCATGATGCGCCGAAATGCGCAATCAACAAGAGATGTGGTCTGTCCGAGTCACGTGATCCAAACTTTGGGGAATTCGGGGAGGTGTCCTGGTTGCAATTGAAAAGACGGCCAAGGGGGAAGATGAGAAGTCAGATTGAGAAGGGTCCGTGACTGGCTCCTTCCTTTCTTGCTTTGCGGGTGATCGCGTGCCAGCTTCTTTTTTTTATTTTTTTTAACTTTTTTTAACTCTGCTGGCACCGGCTCAACCAAATACCAAATATGATACCCAAGGACAAAAAAATCACAAAATATCAATTCAACAAAAAGCAAAAGGATGCATCTAGTAAAGTGTTTTTTGTCTAAACTTTATGTCTGTGTGTGTTCGGCTTTGTTCGGCTCGTCTTGTTAGTGCGTGTGATTTATGACTTGCTTATGTCTCTGTTTTTGTGTTTCTGGTCAAGGCTATGCTTATGAAATATACACAATGTCTACAATCTACCTAAATGAGCAAATGGAAGCATGATCAAGCTTGAATATCTCAAAGTGAGTCTCGTCCATTGGCGTGGGCGATCAGAGTCGTACACTATGGTGCTGAGGATGAGGTTGTTCAAGATGCACGTGCAGCATATCATTGCTTAGTCATATATCTCACGTGCTGATAAGAGTATCGCTCGATAACCAATCAGAGTTCCCGATAAGAACTATCGATGGGACTAGTCCAATTTTTTTTTCTTCTGGACCAAACTTTTTTTTCTCTTTGGGGGAAATCTTCCAGCCTTTCTACAAGCCTTGAATTTCGAATTCCGAACCGCAGACGTCAATTCCAAATCAGCCCTTTTCAAGAACTACCGCTTTGCCGTTTTTCAGTTTATCAATTGCATCCTTTTCGGTTTCGACTCATTCCTTAATCTTTATACCCCCCAACGACACCCCCCTTCCACAAACATCTACCAACCTCACAATGGGTGCCAGCCGCGAGCGCAAGGAGGCCGAGGAGTCGGTGGCCAAGATTGACAAGAAGGAGAAGAAGGAGAAGAAGGACAAGAAGGAAAAGAAGGACAAGAAGCGGTCCGAGACCGACGGCGTCCACAAGAACAAGGACAAGAGCGACAAGAAGGACAAGAAGGCCAAGAAGGAGAAGCTGGCGCAGGCTCTGGACGCGCACCTGCAGGCGTCGGCCGCCGAGTCTGCATCTCCGGCCGAGGCCAAGGCCAAGGCCGAGGACGTCTCTGCCGACTCGTCCGACAACGAGATGGCCGATGCTGCGCCCGCCGAGGCCACCAAGGACAAGGCCACCAAGGGCGAGGCCAAGCCCATTGTGCGCGGCGCCATTGTCGACTTTGCCGTGCCCATGGCCGCCGACAAGTACCAGAAAAAGGTCTTTAAGATTGTCAAGCGGGGTGAGTTTCTTGTCTACCTGCTGTTTAAGTACAAAATGCATACTAACTGTCCAGCTGCCAAGCAGCAGGCCCTGCTGCGCGGTGTCAAGGAGGTCAACAAGGCCCTGCGCAAGGCGCCCCCCAAGAACCCGTCTGCCGCATCTGCCGCCAGCGTGCCCGGTGTTGTTGTCATTGCCGGCGACGTGAACCCTGCCGAGGTCATTATGCACCTGCCCCTGGCGTGCGAGGACGTCAACGCCCCCTACGTGTTTGTGGCCTCGCGCGGCGAGCTCGGCCAGGCCGCACGGACGAAGCGCCCTACTTCGGTTGTCATGATCAAGGCCGAGGGCCGGACATCCAAGAAGGCCTCTGGCGACAAGGCGGCCAAGGCCGACAGCGACGACGAGGACGAGGGCAGCTACGCCGAGCTGTACGCCGACTTTGTCAAGGTCACCCAGAAGGAGTACGCCAAGCAGATGAAGGGAATCATCTAAACCAGTCGTTCTCTCTTGAGTTCTCTTGAGAGGGAGGAATGGACAAACGCCCTTTCGACTTCAAAGGTTAATACGGTCTCCCTCCATGTCTGATTAGGTGGGCTATTCTCTGGGCTTTTCGTTCTATTTGTTTTTTGGTTTACTTTCTACCATGCTGCACTGTCCCTGTTTGCTCATTTCCCATTTCTCTTGTTCTCATTTCTACCTTTGCATCATTATTTATGGTTGGCGTCTTCGGAATCGGCTTTGTTTCTGTATATTGTTCTCATATTAGAGTATCGAGTTTGCAGGAGTACAAAAATAAGATAGTTCTTGCTATTCATTAGGTATGGATTGTTTCGCCTTTGTGGTCTATGTTCACTGTCGTCATGCATGGCCAACCACAACCTCAACGTTGTGTCATAGCTACCCTATACATTGGCGTATTAACTGATGCAACTATGCAGCCTTGAGCATATTTGGTTATTTTCTCACAGTATCAATCACAGTACTTGTCAAGTAAGTTAATTAAGTTTAGTGTGTATATTATGGCAATGCTGCTAATCTCGACACCAATCTAACGTCCAAACACACCGTCTACCCCGTGGCAGAGATCAATTAAATATCAAACTTCACGCCCTTTAGAAAGGGCTCGTCCGAGTTCCCCACCAGGTGAGGAAGGTTGCAAGACCAATGGTCTCGACGGCCTTGGCGGTAACGCTGGCCAGGACAATGTCCCAGGGGCGCTTCTCGGTCAGGACCTGGGCGACGTACTGGGGAGCGCTGGTGGCAAAGAAGATCAGAGCACCCAGGTAGGCGGCGCCCTTGTAGGACAGAGTACCGGTGGCGTTGATCAGAGCACCGACACCGTAGGCCTGCAGGCCGGAGCCGACAAAGGAAGTGCCCCAGGCAACGGCGGCAGAGCTGGCCTGCTTGGACTTGACAAACTCCTCGGCGGTCTGGGAGTCCTTGGCGCGCTTGTAGGCGTCACCGAAGACGGGCTGGAGCACTGTGGTTGTTAGTTGGTGATGTCAAGGTACAAAAGCGGTTTCAATGGTATCAAAGACTTACGGGCAAGCTCGGCGGTCTGGGCAAAGACGGTGCCGAGGGCAATGGCCGAGGGCTTGACGGAGGGAAGGTCTGTGAGATGTTAGCTGGTGATGCTTGACGAGATCATGCAAGGACGGGTAGCCTTTTGAGAGCTGTTGAGAGCTGTTGAGAGCTATGAAGACCAACAAGAGGCAACAACAAGCATCAACGTGCACCAAAGGGCAGCAAGATCAACTTACACTGCAGAGACATTGTGAAGGTTGTGGTTGAGGGTATCAGAGTTAACTGTGGGAATCCGTGGTAAAGGTGTGTTGACAGGTTGAAGAATTGGTCAAGCTGGATGAAGCTGGATGAAGCTGGAAGAGAGAAGAGAAGGATGAATGAGAATACGTCACGGAAGAGAAAAATCAAATGAAAGGGAGGGGGGGTGGCAGGTAATATAGGAGAGGACCGCCAGAGCAAAAGGACCGCCGCTGACAAAGAAACATGCAAAAAGGGTGGGAGGGCAACGAGCTACGAAGCTACAAGAGACAAGAGACAAGTGACGAGATGGTTCCGGAAAGAGCAGTGGACTGGAGCAGAGACGGAAAGAGTGAGACATGTACATGGCCGAGCATGACTGTCGTCATAGTGGCCCTCTGGTCATACCTTGCCTCTAGCTCCAAGCTTCTCTCTCCCTCTCCAATGATGCCGCCAAACTTCCTCATTGAGAAGGAGCAGCAGGAGAATCCCAGACACACGAGAATGATGTTCCCCGCCTTCCGTCTTGGGTCACTTGTACATAAAAGCAGAAACAGCCAGAAACAAAAAAGGCAAGAGCAAACAGCAGATGACAGGGCAACTCAATGAGGCAACGTAATGAGCAATAAGCAATAAGCAATAAGCAATGGCAATTAGCAATGGCAATTGCAACGAGCTAAACCCTGCTGCTTTCTACACTGTCTACACTCTACACTGCACATCTCGATCTCATCTACATCACAAGCCGAGCGCAGGTGAGACCGGAGCAAATGAGTGCATACTCCACCCCTTGCGTTGTATCTCGAATCAATTCTGCGGGATATGCTGAACATCTCGTCCAAGAGGTAAAAAGGTACCTCTGCTCCTCGGCTGCTGCTTCCTTCAATACAAGGTGCTGGTCATAAGTGGATGTTGGGCGGAGAGAAGGGAAAGAGAAGAACGGTTGGGGCAAGATTGGGGCAAGAGCGACCTGCCTGCTCTGCTTGCGCTTGCTCCTCTTGTCACATCATACCATGATGTCACTCGAATATATCATTTAAATATGCTATTTTATTTTAGTCTCTTACGCCACGATCGACAACTCCGTAGCAATAGTAGAGAGTATCCGGTACAGTATCCGGTACATCCACATCATGGGCTATAAAAATGAATGGGATCATTGCCAAATAAACGACATATACTAAGAAAAAAGAGCTGGACGAGAACAATGACCACTCGACGCTAGAGGGAACCGGATCGGCACAACAAGGCGACATGGTTGGCCAAGAGAGCAAAGGCAAGACATAAAGACATGGGCGGATGGGTTAGAGGTATCTTGTTAGAGAGCTACGACGTAATATTATTGACAATAAACCTGCAGGCTCGACCGGCTTGGAAAGGTACTTTTGTCTAGGTCGAGAACAAAGGACGGACAACAGGCAGCCAGATGTCGGCAGCAAAGGGTGAAAGCCCGAGGTTTTAATTTTTTTTTAAAAAAAAAGAAAAAAAAGAAACATGATTGGTTTTATTTAAAAGGATATTCAGAGTCAATTGGCATTGGCAGGGGTCGCAGCAATCTAAATTTCTTGTCGCTGTCAATCGATATGCAATATGCAATATGCAATATGCGTATTGCTGTAAACGGAGCTCTGGTCGATCACACGGATTTAGACATAGAATGTGCAAAGTGCCGCAGGTGCATCGGAGGAATGCTGACTACGCCAGGCACCAAATATGGGGAAGGAAGCAGGGAGACAAAAGCCGGGAAAGTGCCATGGGATAATCTATGGAAAATATAGAGGAAATATAGAGGCAATTCCTGCATTCCTAGATTAGTCAGACGGAAAATGGAATAACTCCTCCTTGGGAAGAATGCTTCGGTCCGGTGTTGGAAGTGGAAGTGAAAAAAGTAGAATGTGAAAAAGCGCAGGGAGCCCAGATCCTCACGCAATTCACGATCCTGAGACACCCAGAGACAGTGCGAGACATCAACCCTCGATGCTTTCGACCTGGACGCATCGGGTCAGTGTCTCTCGGTGGGTTTGGTGTCAGATGTCATTCCGGCAAGGCTCGGTTTGGCAGATATGCGCTGGTAAGCCTGGCAACAGCTATTTATATTTTATATATTCTGTATATTTCTGAAATAGGATGTAAATACATCAATTTGATTATCACGACTTTTCTGGTATTTAATTGAGGTATTTAATTTTTTATATATATATGACTTAATCATAATCTTTGTAAATAAATGAAATTTCACGTCGTTGATAAAATAAGCAAATAAACTAAAAAAACATCAATAAATCAACAAATCAACAACCTCAAAGAACCAACACAAGGCTACACAAAGCACACGACACAGCCTTGTCCCGAACTGAAGAATATAAATTAAAAATGCGTAAAGATAAAAGCAAACGCCGCCGTTGGTAGGACACACTTTCTCTAGATCAAAGCCATCGTACCATGAGAGGAAAGAAAAAAAGACAAAGCGATTATATATGTAAACATAAAGAGCAATCTCCATTGTATCCTTGTACCGTTCGTTGTACACGCCCGTACACCTGTACACCACGTCGTCTTAATACCAAGCAAACCCCATCGGCACCGAATACCCTACCGCTGCAGCACTCACGCCATGTGCCGTCCGTCCTCGCCACCACGCAGCGCCAGCAGGGCACGGACATCGGTCACGTACTGCAGACCCTCCAGCAGCGGCACGAGATGCAGCAGATCATTGTCTGTGTGGTCACTGATCCAACCCTGGATGGGAATGGCATTGTCTGTTATTGTTAGTTTTAGTTTAGATGTTATGCAAATCTGTGGCAAAAAAAAAAAAAAAAAGAAAAGAAAAGAAACAAACCTTGGTGGAACATGTAGCTCAGCGGACTGTTGTCCAGAATCATGACCTTGCTCAGGTCGGGCTCGACAGAACTAAGGTCCTTGATAAAGGCCCCGTGCCGGAATGTACAGTGCTGCCGGTAGTACCGCGCCGAAAAGAACTTGCGCTCCGACTCCAGCCAGTCAATCACGGGGTCGGCATACTCCTGCACCGATGCCGTAAACACCACCAGGTTGTACCACTTGGACACGCGGCGCAGGAACTCGTCGCAGTATGGCCGCTTGTGCACATAGTAGAGGATCGGGTGCTGTGGGCCGGCACTCGGCTGGCCGCCAATGCCCACAAACGTCGTGTTGAGCCGCACCTCCACCATGTGCCCGGTGCTCATCCGGCCGCCCTTGGACATACTGTGGATCAGTGTTTCGTCCAGGTCGAGAATGAGCGTCTTTTGGTGTGACTTGTCCAGGGGTTCGAGGTTGAGAAAGGACGGCTGTCGCCGTGGGATCAGGGGCCGTGGGGGTGCAGGTGTGCGCGGGTACTTTGTCAGTGCGCCGGCCGGTGATGTCGGCGACTTGAGCTGTGCCATAATGTCTTTTGTCGGTCCGTTACCGCCACCACCCGTGCCGTCGAACCCGCCACGCCCGTCACCACTGGATCCGTTGCGCATCGACATTGAAGACGAAGACGACTGGCCCTTCCGGTGCTTCCGTTGCCGCAGTGTGTCGTCGTTCAGCTTGATCCGCACCGATCGCCGGTTGCCTGCCGAGTTGGCCGCACCAGCACGCGCCACATCATCCTCGCCAGACCGGCTGTCGGCCGTTCCCCTTCTTCCGCCACCTGCCTCGCCAGGCCCCCTCCGTCTCGAGGCCCCTTTCCGGTCAAAGTCAGACTCTGACTCGGAAGACACGGCGTACGAGCTGCCTGTTGGCATAGAGGATGTTGAGAAGAAGCGGCCGCTGCGGCCCGAAGATGTCGACATGTCGCTGTCGCGGCGCAGAGACTTTTCGCTGTAATAGGGGTCTTGGTGACCGCCAAAGGATGCTGCCGAAGACTTGCTGGCCTTGCTGCCACGCAGTCCAAAGAAGAGCTTGAAGGGGCCCAATGGAGAAAAGTTGCCGTTCTCGTCGTAGAGGCAGGCAAGGAGGTAGACGCCAGGGGCAGCGAGAGTGGACAGAACCCAGTTGAAAGAGTTCCAGACAGTGATGGCGAGGCGCCGGGGGATGGACCTCCACTTGTAAAGACGGATGTTTCCTGCAGTGGCAGACGCCGCGTGCATATCCTTTTGTGGTATTAGGGGTGTAGTTTCGTCGGCGGTGCCAGCCATGGGGGAGCCGTCGGTAGTGCTCGTCGATTTGTTGGAATCGGCGGTGCGAGTCTTTGATGAAATGAATAGGCCTCCGCCGCCGCCCTCACACTCGGGTGTGATGGCTAAGGCGAGCGCGCTGAGCGAGTTTGTCCGCGAAGGGGTTGTGACAGAAGGGGTCGAGATGTGGGTTGGCCGGATGTTGTACGAGTTCATAGTCTTGCAGGATGTGCAGTCCTTGGTGTCGAGAATGTCGATAATACCGAGAATGTCGAGAATCAATGTTATGACCACTGCAAAGCCATGAAGAAGTGTGGGGAGGCAAAGTCGCTGACGACAGTACAAAGTACAAAGTAGAAAAGTAGAGACGTGGATCGTAAAGAGGAGCGCGAAAAGTTTGGGGTCAGATGGACTCTAATGGGTCGGTAGTCCTTTGTAGTCTCGGGCCTCGGCGGACGGGAGTTGAGGTTGTTTGTAAAAGCCCCGTCGTCAGTGTTGTCGATGCGATGGTTGCGGTGTCTGCGCAAAGGGAGGGTCGCGTCTCGAATGCGATGTGCAGGACGTGCAGTGAGGTGCAGGCAGGGAGGTGCAGGTGCAGGTGCAGGTGGGTGCAGATGGCTATTTGCTTTTTGTTGGCCGTGCTTGAGCTTGGTGTCGATTGTGGGTGACGCACGTTGACACGCGCAACAGGTGTGGATCCAAGTGTCGCGGTAGTAGTAGACTGGTAGTAGGTGAAAGCAGGCGTCGTTTTTGTCAAACGTCGTGTAGTCGTCGTAGAATGTGTCGTAAAATGCAATGTGAGGCAAACGAGAGATGCAGATGGGGGCTTGATCAAGAATTATCAAAGATCAAAGACCAAAGACCAAAACCAAGAATTGGCGAGTGGCAGCGGCACGGGGTGCTTCTGTTCCGAATGTTGGGGAAGCCAGGATCGGCGATGATCGAGACTGGGTAATGAGAGATAAGAGGAGTAGGCGATGGTGGTAGCGGGGAGCGAGAGAGAAAGCGAGCGTCGAGCTTTAAATAGGATAGGGTAGAGGGAGAGAGAGAATGCAAAGAAGTCAAGATCAAAGTCGCGATGCAAGCTGTCAGGACACGCAGTATTGATTTTAGCAGCAGTCGGCCATGGACACAATAAAACTGAATTGTAGGAGACGAAAAACGGATCGACTCAGGCGACTCAGGCGACTCAGGCTCCTCGGGTCTCAGTCTCAAGTGCAAGGGAGGCGAGAGTGAAGATTAGTCTTTTTTTTAAGGAGGCGATGAGCCGGTTTGGGTTGAAGTCGATAATAGATCCAAGAGAGAAGGCAGCCAGGCGTCCCAGCAGTCAATATGTAAGATAATTAATAGTAATTAATAGAAAGCAGAAAGGGAAGGAGCGAAAAGTGGACAGTACTAATAATAACAGGTAATTAATAGCGACATGAACTATATAAACTGCGCATGAGGAAGGCACGATTGGGGAAATGGCTGCCGGAGCGGATGAGCTTGGGGTTTAGGGGGTTTCTCCTCTTTGCCTCTTTGCTGGGAGGAAGGTGCAAGGGGGCTACGGAGTATTATTTTGGTGGATGACGGGCCTGTAGAGTATGATTCCGTTGGGGCAAGAGCGATGGGTATCAATACGAGCCGTCTTACTCTTACTTGCAAATGCAATATTATATCATTTCCCAAACTGATATGACAGATGAGATTCTAGACTGCAGCATTAAGGAGGCACTGAAGGAAGATAATTAAGCACGTAATAAAGCACATAATACATAAGCACATAATACAAGAAGAGGGGAGAGGAAGGAACGCCGCACGCACCTGCAACTTGCAAACATCAATCATCCACATGAACTGCTAGCTCGTCAACGGGCCCGAGGACAAGGTTGGGGGGACGAGGCCACATTGCTTTAATGGCTTTCTGATAGCGAATGGCGAATGGCGAATGGCAAACAGCAAATGGAGTAAGATATGGTTAAGTCCTAGTCGGACCAAGCGACAAAAGGTAAAAAGGCTTTAAAAAGCCAAGGTAATATGCACCCGACAGTGAGTTTTATCTTACCAGCCAAGTGCCGAGGAGCAGCCTCTTGTGGTCGTTGAAGAGCGAGCATAGGGCAGATATGGATGGATGGTATTAATACTTGCAATAGTAACTGGCTTTGTTGGCTTGCATTTAAGAAGAATCAAGAAACATAAAACAGGTGATATGGCCGGCCGAGGCGGAAGAGAGACCAGGCCTGCGTGCAGATCCAGCAAGCACATGTCAGGCTGTGCCAAAGAACTGCCAGTGTATCTGTCCCACGTGGACCGTCCAGTGTAGCAGCAGACGGGTAATGGGCGGGATAGTATTCGGTATGGTCAATGGTAGGGTGATAAGATGCCATGGCAAGTCTGACAGAGATAACAAAGAAATGTGATGGAGACGATAGGGACGGAGGCTGGAAGTGGGATGTCAGATGTCAGTAATACAGTTCATGATGTGAATTTAAAAGCTTGCACGTACATAGATTAGAGACGGACAATGTCAATATCAACACTGCATGTCTATCTATAGTGGTCTACAAACGTAAAGAAAGCAAGCTACGTCACATGTCACACTCGATAGCCTGCTGATAAATGCTTTGCTCCTAACGTTAAACAAAAATAAAAAACAAAATAAACAAGAACAAGAAAAACACAACAGAAACAAGAGAAAAAATACTAGTCTGACCGTCATACAGGTATATACGTCCCCGGTGGTGCTGGGTGAAAATACAGAATAGAATACAAAAAGAACCAGAGGCACACCACATGTGCAAGACACATCAAGACAAAAGAAAGAAAAAGAACGAACGTCTAGGCGTCGAGACGTCCAAGCTCCAAGTGATAGGAACCCGAAGCCACTGCCATAGTCGACTATTAACCAACGTCTATGCTAGCTGCTATAACTCAACCCCAACTCCTGCCACCTTGGCAGCATAATCCACGGCAACACCTTCCTCCCAGTCGTTATTAGAATTCAAAGCACCCAGAGTGCGTGTGACCTAGAAGAAAAAGTATGCCAGAAGGAAGGACAGCAGACACAGCAGAGACACAACCTGGACCGGCACACCCTCCGTGCCCCGGATAGGCTGCGTAAGCTGGGGTGCCGCAGCCGACGACTCTGTGGCTCCAGACTTCTCGTCCGTGGCAACCTTGCGCTGCCGAAGACCACCGTCTGAACGCAGCGACGCAATCAGAGCCTGCTGCTCTGCAAGCTGGGCCTTGAGGGAGGCAATCGAGTCCTTTTCGCTGGCGTTGCTGGTGGATATGGCTGTGACGGGAACAGAGACGGTTCTCGGGGCGGCAGAGGGAGGCGTAGCGGGTGGGGGTGAAGCAGCGGCCAGCGGCTCGCTCTCAGTCGAATATGCAGGTGCGGGGATGGCGTTGGAGACGGAGCGAGAGTCTTCGCGGGGAGAGGTGAACGAGGCAGGGACAGCCTCGGGGGTGGCATCGTGCTGTAAGAAACGTTAGCTTGGACTGTAAAGTAGGTATACCTTTTATCTAGGGTCTTCTCTAGGCAAATGGACACTCACTCCGCTGGTCGAGATCGGGCGGACCGGGGTAGATGCCGGTGCGAGGGCATCCGGGTCGTCGGCAGTCAGGAAGATGACACGGATCTTCTTTTCTTGGACATCCGACTTTTGGGCCTTATCCCACTGTCACAAGCTGTTAGCATTCGTACTCGTAGCGATAATGTATCTTGGGCAGGAATGTGACATACGATCTCGGTGACGCTGGTAAACTCCTTATCACCAGTGATAGGAATGGACTGCACGAGGAACTTATCGCGGCACTTGAAGTCGGCAGGCGGGTCTTGCTTCATAGCCTGAAGGAGGACTGTACACATATGTTAGAGCTGTATATTCGATGGAATAGACACCAGGAACCTGGTGATAGCTTACCCGACACTTCGACCTCGCGATCCGGCTCGATGCGCCCCGAGTTAGGACGAACGCAGTACCTGGTGGGAACATGTTAGCCATAGCGCCAAGCTTCGCCATACTCGTCATGTCATAGGCACATACTGCTTGGGTGCCGTCGTCTTGACCTTGAAGGCAATAGGAGTCGAGTTGGGGTTTCTGATTCTCAAAGTCTCGGAAACCTCGACCGTAAAGGGACCTGCACGTGCAACGTCATCGTTAGCTGTGGTTCCATGTGCTGCAGATGCAGGACACTGCTGCAGAGGCAGATGCTCGAGAACTCGACTGTTCCAGTGCACGAGTACTCGAGGATGGAAACGTACGGCGGAAGCCGAGCTCTGTGGGCTCAATATCGACAGACATGGTGATGATGTCAGGGAGTCGGATGGTGTGATACGGTGTCTACGGACGGAGGGCGGAGGCGGACGCTCGAGACGGAAGCGTGTCGTAGGTTGCGGGATAAATGCAGGGTTGTAGAGTTGAGACGCCAGCAGGCAAACGGCCGTCGTGCTTTGAGTGCTTGGTTGTTCCGGGGAAGAGAACAAAAAGCTGTCGGAATGGCCAAAAATTCTTAAAAAAGGGATGTTCCAAGAAGGGTGCGGATGAGCAAGTAGATTCCGAGACTAGTCAAGTCAAAGAACTAGGGAACTGTCAAGGAATGCCAGATAAGGTAGCGAGGTGAGGTAGAGGTGGTGGTGGTGGTGAAACCGAGGTGGTGGGTGTTCGTGAATGTCGTTGTTATGTTTGGTGATTATATTGAGGGATGTGGCAGATCGGGGAATCAAGATGTCCAAGGCTCCCTATAACTATTAGTAACCCAGCTACGAACACTCGCGCGACTCACTATTATTACAGCAGTTAAGGAAAGAACGACATCATACGGCCGGGCAAGGGCATCAGGCCAAGTTTCAGCTTGGGTCCATATCTCTCTTGTGAATTTCTCAGAACAGAAGGTGCGGTGCAGCTCTGTTGGCTCCTGCTTTCTGTGTTTTGCTATGTGCTGTTTGAGTTGGCAGTGCAACGCGTCCCCTATATCTTGGGGCTGTTTTTTTTTTTACTGGGGAAGGAGCGGCCGATGGAGGCCTGCCGTACTTGTGGCGTATTCCCAGCTTCATAGAGGCGGGGCTGGCCATTCTCAGCACTGTTTGCACTGTTAGCACTAGACCAAGAGACCATCAGACTACCAAGAGATGACGACAGCGCCCGATACTTATCGTACCGAGCCCACCTGTTCTGCTTAGCTCAGCTTCGACCGACTTCCCCTCTGTTCCGTCACTCTACTATTGCCTGCATACCAAATAGAGATATTCACGATTTGCAAACCAATACAAACAAATTTAAACAAATTACAGGGTTATTCGCTGAAATATCATCTACTTGTGCAACTCTCAAAGTCTTGTCTTGCCCAACTTGACCTTTACGAGCTTTTATATATACTCGAAGGCCGCCTCAACGTCTGCACCTCGTTACTCGTTTTTAATCGAGCTTGCAACAGCTTCCCGAAATTATATACGCCATGACGCAATCAGATCTAGCAGTTCTGCTCGAGATGGGCTTTGACAGCGAGCGTGCTGAGCTTGCCATTAAGAAGTCGGGCGGCCTGCAGGGAGCTCTAACGTGGCTAGAAGAGACCCAGGATACACCAATCGAGGAGCTCAAGGCAACAGCTGCTGCAAAGTCAAAAGCTGATGCGAATGCCCCCGATGGCGAGCTTGACGGCGAGGGTGCTACAGAAGCTGCCATCAGCTCCCTCGAGTCGGGCCAGGAGGCCAAGTCGCTCGTGTGCAACGAGTGCGGCAAGAAGTTCCGCAGCCAAGCAACGGCCGAGTTCCACGCCACCAAGTCGTATGTTTTTCTTGTCCTTGTAAACTTGCATCTCATCTGTGCAAAGCTAATAGCTAACAATATAGGGGCCACACCGACTTTGCAGAGTCTACCGACGAGATTGCCCCGCTGACCGCGGACGAGAAGAAGGCCCGCCTGGAAGAGCTGCGCAAGAAGCTGCAGGAGAAGCGTGCAAACCAGGCCATTGCCGACCGTGAGGACGCAAAGAAAAATGAGGTGAGCAGATTCCAATAAGACGTACAGAGGCACGGATATAGGCAACGGCACTAACATCTACAGAAAATTCGCATGAAGTCGACCCAGGAGACCCAGGACCTGAAGGAAGAGCTGGCACGCAAGGAGCAGATCAAGGAGGCGGCAAAGAAGCGGGCTGAGAAGGTGGCAGACCTCGAGGCCAAGAAGCGCATCAAGGCCCGCATCGAGGCCGACAAGGAGGAGCGCCGCCGGAAAGCCGAAGAGGCCAAGGCGCTGCGCGAGGGCCGTGCTCCGGCATCGGCGGCCCCGGCCAGCTCTTCAGGAAGCGCTGCTACGGCAGCACCTTCTGTGTCCACGGCAAACCAGGCACGCCTGCGCCTGCAGCTGCCGACAGGCAACGTGCAAAAGACCTTTGATGCCGACACGACGCTGTTTGAAGTTGCTCAGGCTCTGGAGTCAGATGATGGCATCAAGGCCAGCAAGTTTGAGCTGACATTCCCGCGCAAGACCTTTGAGGGTGCTACGGATCTCAGCAAGACTCTGCGGGAGCTGGGTCTGACGCCGAGTGCCGTGCTGCGTGTGCAGTAGAATATATAGCGAGCACTGGCAGTAGGACAGTAAACAGGCAGTATACATAAGAGACATGGGGATAAAACATCTTGATGGCGGGCATGGCATGGAGGCGTTGAGGTTGAGAGCAGGCTTGATATTTTGTATAGCATTACGATGGCCGGCTGAATATGATATCCAGAACGAAGAAATATCTCAACAAAGTAGTACGACGTAGACCTTCATTGCATATAGTGTAATGTAGAGCATACGCCGCAAGGCTGATGAAATCACTCTCATTCACATTGTAGTTTCTATAAGTCACGCATCACTAAGCAATTCACTCGACACTTCTTGGTAGTTTTTTTTAATTTTTTATTGACTTTTTTTTTTCTTCCATTGAAAAATACAAAAACAAGAAGGGCACCCGGAGAATTTTTAAAACACCTGAGAAACACCATGTGATGTGAATAGGAAATTCCGCCCCTCCGCTCCAGTTCTATTTTCAGTTGTTCTTATTTCTTAAGTTATAAGAGAAGGTCGTGGAAAGGTCGAGGTCGGGACAAACAGAAACGAAATGATTCGCTTAGTCGAACAGACCGAAGCCCATGTCGTCATCGGACTCCTCCTTCTCCTCAACCTTGGCCTCCTCGGGAGCCTCCTCAGCGGCGGCACCGCCAGCAGCGGCACCACCAGCAGCGGGGGCGGCGGCACCGCCACCAGAGCCGACGTTGGACAGCAGGTCCTTGACGTCCTTGCCCTCAAGAGCCTGCATTCGTTAGTAATGTGTTGGGTAGTGGTAGGGGTTGAGTCACATCAGTATGATATTGGGAGTTGATGCCAAGTTCGAGATCAGACAAAATAGACAAGAGCAGAGTCAAAGATGAGTGAATGCGTCGAGTTAATATCAGCTGTACCGAGTGTCGCGTGAATGAGTGTTGTCGTCGATAGAAGCCTTGAGCTCAGATACGTTTTGTATGTTGTATCTTTTGGTTGGTGAAAGGCGGGTGACGGTGTCGGCTTGTGAGCCTGATCCCCCGGTTGTCGATATTGCCGCGCTGATTACTGATATCGATGCTGATGTTGTTATAGATGGCGTCTCTGATGCTGTCTTGTCTTTCCTCTCCTTGCTATCGGTTCCCAATATCGATGATGATCAGTGTTCGTATCGTACCTTGGCGAACAGCTGGGCCCAGATGGGCTCAACCTCGACGTTGGCAGCCTTGATCAGGGTGTTGATCTTGTCGGCCTGTGGAAGTATTGTTAGTCCTCTGTACCATGTGGTTGTTAAAGACAGTCAGATAGCCAGGCCGCCTATATGCCTATATGCCACCACCATTCCACCCTGGTCCAATGATGATTTGATTTTCGATCCAATTTGCAATCGCAAAAGATTGAAGAAACCCCTCCCACCGGACAGTCCGCATCGCGCAGCTGGTCCCGCGAAAGAAGCCCCTCCTCTCCGATTCGTGTCATTGTTCATAGTCGTATCGTATCATAGCATCGCGGACCGGGCAGAATTGGTTTCGAAGTGGCATGGCGGGTGGTTTTCTGGTTTCTGATTTCTGATTGTCTGACAATTCTGGAATTCTGCAAAGTCAACGTACAGAGATCTCAACGCTGTCGTCAGCGAGGATCAGCGCCGCATAGGACGTGGCAAGCTCAGCAGTAGACATCTCGAAAGATTTGTGTGGTTGTTGTTTCGTGGGATGAGGAAACGAGAAGTCGTTGATGGGTTGTAGGTTGCGAATTCTGCAAGATCAGGAAGCTTCTTCACGGGTTGGTCGAAATGCTTTGATTTTTTTTTTCCTACTTTAGTCGTCCATCGCAGACGGCGAGAGGGGTGTCTCCACTAATCAAGGAAAAAATGGCACCCGTAGGGTTTTGTGTGCGCGGTGGAGAAGCCCTTACCAAAACTGCAAAACTGGCCCAATGACTTATTGTTTGCCTCTCGCAAGATCCGGAGCCCGGAGAAATAGAGCTGCCGATATACAAGTACCCAAGTACCTCTTAAACTTGTACGGAAACGGATATGGGCGATAAGATAAAGAGATAAGGCAGGCCGATAAGGATAGCACCCCCGCTCGCTTGCCAAGACTCAAACCGCCTGACATCCTGGTGGTTTACTCAGTATTAGTTGTTAGTGGTGGTCATTGAACAGGAAGGACCGGGCTAAGCGGCCCTGTTTCTAAATCGAAAGTGACGGAAGGTGCGATGCAGTAATTACTAAGAAAAGGGGCATAGACGTCACGGGAACCTCGTGATTTCTATTTCTGTAAAGCAAATAACCTCACTTTTTCTCATGATCTCGTAACCTCGCATTCGCGTTCTTTTTGACCTATCATTACTCAACTGCTACCGTTACCGCCGTGGATCAATTAAGACTAGAACTCGTCCGAAGATCGCATCTGTTTGGTGACTCAATTGGCTCGACAAACAAACGACTATCCCCCTCTTTGCTGACAATCCGACGCGACAGCATCAGATCAAGAGATTCTCGACAATTTGACAACTACTGAGTAAACAAAGCAGCAGTTTGCCAAGGCCGTTCTTTTATCGCAAGGTTATTAGAAGCAGGCTACACAAGCATCCTGTCCGTTTCCATATCGCGTGCTGCATTCTTGAACGCTTGGCGTTGCCGCTCTGTACAAAGTAAGGATCCATCCAGACCTTCCAACGCTTCCCCAGCCCAAGCCTATCTATCACACCGAACGCCCCTCCAGTGCTTCCCCTCCCTTGGGGCGACGACCAACAAAGAAGTACAATCCCAAGTATCGCAGAACATCAACATACGACTACCAACTTTCTTTATTATACATTCTACAGAATCCCGGCACATTGCTTCAGTTTTCTAATCTTTGCATTACCTCGAATAGCTTCCCACAGTGCATCACTATAACACTACAGCACTCTACAACACTTGCAACACCCTACAACAATTACAATGGACACCCCGGCGATTCCGGCGCCGCGAGACGCCAACGAGCGCGAGATCCTCGCCAGCCTCGAGTCGATCCGCGACAGCTTGCTTCTTCTAAAGCAAGATCGCACAAAGTATATCCGCAGCCAGGATGTCCTCCAGCTGTACGACCAGACGATTGAGCAGGTGCGCAAACTACGCGAAGCCCGCGAGGGCCGGCAAGCCACCGAGAACAGATGTACGTCACTCGAATTTCTCGATAAAGTTTATAATCTAATTTGAGCTGAGCTTCAAACTACGAACCAGTAACTAACAACCCAGTGGACCGTGTACTCGAGAGCTGCTTCCAGCTGCTGTCGCTCTTCTTCATGACCATCGGCCGCACCAGCGAAGCACCAGCTGCCTATGCCCTGACATCCACCATCCGCCGCCTTCTCGACCACCTCACAGAATCCAACCTCTTCTCGGCCAAGGACCTTGAGAGTCTGACACATACACTAGAGCGGCTCTCGGAAATTGTCAACAACACCGAGGACGGCCATTCTCCATATCTCACAGAGCTTCTGGGCCACCGGGTCGAGCTCTGCAATACACTAATCAAGAATCTGCAGGACAAGGTGCAGAAGCTCGAGGCGCCACTACCGGCGATTCACGAGAAGCTGATTTCCATCCTGCGGTCAATGTCCCTTGCCAACACCAAACCTCGGGTATGCACTTGTCATCCGCCTCGTTCCATTAGATTATAGCACAAGTTCTCGCTAGCTAACACGTCTCTAGTTCTCTACATCCGAGGTTCAAAAGTACAAGACACAACTCAAAGAAATCGACGAGCAGCGGGTGGACGGCCACTTTGTTGACGACGAGGGAAAGATCCCTGCCGGCGACGGAGAGGTTTCGGAGCTGCTGGACAGATGTCTTCTCTGGGCTGATACTGTTCTTGAGCGCAAGGGCGTTATCGCCGACGAGTTCAAGCCCATGTACGACACCTTGGTGGGCATTCGGAACGATCTCGAAAAGCTTTCCCTTACACAGGCCTGGTCGCTGCGCGAGACGGATTTGTACGACTTCCAGCGCCAGCTCGACAAGTTTGACGAAGCCAGAGTGGACGGCAACTGGTTCGACGAAGAGGGCAAGCCTGCCGAGCTCTACGTCCAGCGGGTAGGTCACTATATTTTACATTTCTTTATTATGTATTCTGAAAATTCTGAAAATCGCATACTAATCTCTGCAGACGTTCCTCTACCTTATCCGCCGCAGCTATGGCTTGGTGTACTCTCTGATGATTTCGTCCGAGCCAGTGTCCGAGGCTCTTCTGCCCATCTACAACCAGCTCCTCACACTCAAGCGCTGTCTAGTCGAGGTAAAGGAGTCGGGCGGTGTTTCGTCGCCACGCGAGCTGTACCCGTACAGCATGAAGCTCAACTCGATTGACAACATGCGCGTGGACGGCAAGTTCTTGGTGGGTGGCGACATTCCCGAGGGCCAAGGCAATGTCAACGAGCTTCTGGCTGAGTGTTTCGACCTCAACTACGAGCTCAGAATAGACGCTGAAGACAAGACAAGCGACGCCGCATGAGAGCAGTACTCTGGCTGACTCATTGCTGTTTGTCCATGTCCATATATTGTCTATATTGTCTATATTATCTGTAGTGTCTATGCTCACCTCTCACCTTCTCATGACTATTTGTTTTTCCTATCTTCGTTTGGTTTTTGTTTTCTGGACTGGCTACATTTGAAATATTACCCCCTCTTGTACTTGTCCTTTTGGCTTTGTTTTGTTGTTACTATTTGTTATATCGACCCTACCGATCGGGATTCGATATTGTATTGCTATACTTTTACGGGCTACCTCTGGTCTTTTGTTACCTTTATTTATTGCAATTTCCAACTCCTCAACACGCAGCCCTCTGGCTTGTCAAGGAATGGCGTTGGAATTTTGTTTCTATATTCTTGTCTCGTTGTTCATGCGTATAGTTTGCAGTGGTTGGGTAATGTTGAGGTGTGTTTCGATATGACGCTGAATAGGATCGCAATTGGTATATTGATGGTCTCTCTGTCTACTCGGTTGTATATATCGAGCAATTCTTGTTCATTTGATATTGTATTCATTTCGTCATTTTAGCTATTCAGACACAGCATCTATGGGTACTGCTCACGCAGAGCGGTCTTGAGGTAGTAGACCTGGGCATTGTCAACGTCCCAGACGCCCTCCTTGTAATAGACATCAGTCTTGAGGAACTCAATGACGTCGGCCTTGGAAGCGGCCTCGAGGATCAGAGAGCTGCCCTTAAAGTCAAATGTGTTGGGATCGGCCGGGTCGGAGGGGGTGTCGCTCAGAATGGCACCTATACAGTTAGTCGTGTGTATATACATGTACATATGTGTGAGTTATGGATTACAGCGAGGGAAAGACTTACCGCCAAACTTCAAGGCACCAGTCTTTCTGATGGCCTCCAGGTTGGCAAAGTGGACGCTGGGTAGTTAGCAGGAATATTCGGCAGTAACACAAGAGACAAAACAAGAACAAATGAGAACATACGGGCGGACTTCGAGACGCTTAGCCAGAGTGTTGGGCTTGTCGGGGATGACGGCAAGCCACTCGGCCTTGGCTGGTGCAGAAGACATGTTGCGGAAGAGAAAGGTGCTGGTGCGTTGGCAAGAGACTGAAGAAGCTGTAGACTTGGAGAGCAATGAAGATGATTTGGAAAAGGGACGCAAGAAACGGGCGGCCATTGGAGTAGTCTTATATAGTCCTGGGTAGGAAAGGGAAGGGGAAAGGAGAAAGAGAGAGGGAGACAGAGAGAAGAGTGTGCGAGATTATGTAAATGTCCGTCCCGCGTGCTGTCGTTGCGTCTTTCCCGATCGGTAAGCTACGTTTACTGTTTCTTTATTCTTATTTACATAAATTATAAATGATAAAATATATAATTATATTCGGTTTCCATCTCCTACAGTATTTCCTCTTGCGACAGCGGGAAAGAGCGAGACAGCACGACAGAGGGGAAGGAGCAACTGGCGGGGGAATATAAGCCGACCGTACGAGTGTTCTTCTTTCCCTATTTGTAACAGATATTACTTGTACAGCACTCGAAAGAGAAGGAGCTGACAGCTGTATCAAGACTGCACCTTCTCTCTCCATACAGATACTGCGCTTTCCGTCGGGTGACAATGGCCGGCACGGAAATCGGAAGCAAAGAGCAAAGAGAAAAGAGGGGTTCGTGCCTGGGGAAAGCAAAAGCATGGGTGGCCCTTCTCCAAGCGAAAGCGGAAACGTGGAGTTGTCCGCTCTCAGGCAGTATGACCTAATCGCGGATAAATGCCGTTGACGAGAGTTCAGCTTTACATTCAGGCTCAGCTACGATACTACCGAGTATGATTACTTGGACTTCTTACGAGCTTTATCGAGTCTCTTGGTTTATTCGAGTCTAGAATTTACAATGCACTCGGTCACAGCCAATTCTCGTTCGTGGGCGTTTCGACAGAATTAAGACTACACGAGGACGAGCAACTCGCTGGCAGCTATCCCGTTGTCAAGCAGAAGATGGTAAGATAGTTAGTAATCGACTAGTATCTTATAATCGCCGACATTCAGTAAACCAAGAGAGCCGCAGTCTGGATCCCACGCCCTTGAACATGTCAAAAATATGTAGCTTCGCGTCATATATTGTGCTCTCGACTCATAGATCCGTCAAAAGACAGTCAAAGCACACGGCGAGAAAGGGCGTCAAAGACATGAGTAGTGGAAACAGCTCCACGAGCCCAGAATTAAAGAGATTAAAGTATATAAAGTTGACGGATATCATGACGAACTGAGATGACAGAACCCGAACGATATCGCTTATGTAATAAGTAATAATAAGTAAATAGAACGGGTCTGTCTCTCTCAATAGTAATGCCTCAGGCAGAGAAGGTTGAAGAAAGCGGGTCCTTCTTTTCAACCAATCATAGACGCGGCCTTTTGATGCTTTGCTGACGTTCCCCCAATGCCAGAGAGCTCAATTGGACCTGGCCTGATGGATTGGACCAATCACAAGGCGGCTTGGTGGGTGGTCTGCCCATAATTTTTCGTTGCGCTTCGGCCTGGCGGGATTTTGAGGAACTTTGAGAGAAGCCCATCGTGCTGGCTCGAGAAGGACGAGGGAGAAAAAAATAGCCAGCAAGCAAACAGAGCACTTTGGTACACTTGCACCACCTCACCACCTCACCTCACACCTCCCACGTCCAACCACCCTCCCCTCCGACGACCGCCGACGACGACGAGGTCCGCTTCTTTTGTATTTTCATATTTCGTCTATTTTTTCTCTTTCCGAGTTTCGAATTCCCATTCAATTGGCCGATTGACTCGAACTTTTTCCTACTCCCAAGAACCGCCACATCTACAACCACCACCACAAACACCACCACCATGTCCTACATCTCTCTCGCTCCTTTTATCCGCCAGCGGCCGTGGCTGCTGCAGGCTCTCAAGCCCGTGGCCAACTGGTACGTCAACCTGGCCGGCCACCGCCAAATGGGTCTGAGGTGAGTTATATTGCATCCCCATCGTGGGCAAGGGCAACGCGGGGGTCGCGGTCACGTCGACAAGTCACGACCGCGACATTTACGCATTACGCATCAACGCCCCCCGCCGCCTATCTACATCTTCGGCTACGGCTCGGCAACTAACAATACAGAACCGACGACCTGATCCCCGAGGAGAGCGAAGTTGTCCAGCAGGCCCTGAAGCGTCTGTCAGAGAAGGAGAGACTCGACCGCGTCTACCGCATGCGCCGTGCCGTGCAGTGCAGCTTAACACACAAGCTGCTGCCCAAGAAGGAGTGGACCAAGCCCGAGGAGGACGCCCCGTACCTGCTGCCGCTGATCCACCAGGTCGAGGCCGAGCTCAAGGAGCGCCAGGAGCTGGACTCGATTGAGATCATCAAGAGCCACTAAGCGTTGACGCAGAGGCGTTGACGATGTAATGGTAGATGAGCAGATGAGCGGATGAGCAGACGACAGACGAGGTCTGTCATGGCGAGGACAAGGGAAAGTGCCCTGTGATCGACAATGGAAGATCCAAACACGATGCGTTCTCTTGATATTTATTTTACCTCTTTTTTTAACCTATTTTTGTATCATACAGCAGCATAGAGGACATCTTCCGGAAAAGATACACTTCAACTACCTGACACTGGAGATTGCACGCTGTAGTGACGCAAACGTGACACGCAAAACAAATGATAATTGTATGGTGTATTGCTATATACAACAGAAAGCAGAAAGCAGAAAACAGAAAACAGAAAACAGAAAACAGAAACCAGCGCAGCCCGAACCCGTTCTATAGATGCGCCCCAAAATACATGGTACGCAGCAGCGTTAATAGTGTGATACATCTGCTCGTACATAACATGACAAAATGACAGCGACAAGATATATAGACAACAGAAAACAAAAGCAAGATAGAAACCAGATGGAAACAAAAGTATGTTATGGATGCCGTCCAGCTCACGTCACTTGTGCCACACCTCGGCACAGAATATGCTTCTGACCTCCTTCCGGGTGGCCACGTCGAGGTGCTCTCCCGACTCAAACAGATGGACTGTAGCCTGCTGAGAGTCCCATGTAGGCGTAGCCTTGTGCAGCCTGCCACATATTAGTGCCGCGTTAAGATATTGCTACTGAGCACCTCATGACCATCTTGGCTTTTCAATGGGCGAACGGCGCAGGACAAGATAAGGTCGACTCGAAACCTCAAGTGCCGTATAAGAAGAGAGGGGTGAGGGGTAGAGGAATAGAGAATGGATGAAAGAATTAAAGGATATATGTTCGTATCACATAGTCGGAGTCAATGCCCCAACTTGAAAAGAGTCGACATGTTTGTGACTCTTATGCGTTGCCGGCCTTCTCGTCCGTGTCGATATGCCAGACAACGTAGTTGGGAAGACCGTAGACGCCATAGCCGGCACGCTTGGCCATCTTGGCGAAACCCTCAGTTTCGGCCTGGTTCTCAAAGGCGTAGCAAGGGAAGTTGATGCCGGATCTGTGGACGTCGGCCTTGACAAGAATATTCACGCCACCAACACCGTCAAGCTCAATCTCCTCGTCCTTGTCCTTGCGCCAATCGCCCATGCGGGCCATGTAGGTGCGGCCGGTATCGTACTGTCTGTAGCCCTCAGCAAGAACGACGTCCTTGTCGAGCTTAGCCACCAGCTTCCGGGCCTTGTCCGACTCGACCCACGAGTTGTAATCGACTATAGAATATGTTAGTCTTGGTAAATCTATACAGGACTTTCAAACATGGTACAACTTACAGCGTCCCTCGATATCCTTGCCATCTCGGTAGCGGTGGAACCAAATGTCTAAATTGTGTTAGCGACGAACAAAAAAAAATCAATATATATATATCTGCAGAAAACTTACTGGGCACCAGGACATCGCGGTCATGGGCGATAAAGTCCTCCAGGATCTGCTTCGGGTTCTCGACAATGTCGACATCGCGCCAGTATACCCACGAGTGGTCCGACTTGAGTGCCGCATAGAGCAAGTAGTTGCGCGCACGGCCAAGAGCCTTCCGGCGCGGGCCCTGCGCCTCGAAAGAGTGGCGATCCTGGACGTCCTGGCTCAGATGGAAGTCAAAGTCCTTCTCAACGACCATGGCGCTGCGGAAAGGTATCGAGTCAGGGCGCTTCTGAAGGAGGTCCAGCTCCGAGGCCAGCACGGCCAGGGTATCGTCGGTCGAGTCGGAAACGAGAAAGGCGAGGTCGATCAGATGGTGGGGGTAGGTCAGCTGGGACACAAGCTCAAAGTACTTGGGCAAGTAGCGGGCAGCATCCTTGACCGGAGTCAGGATAAGAACACGCTCCTCGTTGTCGATGGCTTTGCTAGTCGACTGGACAGAGTTGAGATTGACGTGCTCTATTGAGGACGAGTTGATTTCGAGGGGTGCGTGGTGGTTGAACATGACTGGTGTCTGCATACGGGCGTTCCATGACTCTTGCTCGTTGGCAGTCATCTCCATGGGAGACTTGTTCGGGCCCCAGCAGTAGAAGCTGTAGGCAAGGTTAGCTGCATATATCTACCATTTGCATTTGTATTTGCATTTGCACATGCATAACAGAAATCCCGAAGTACTGAGACATACCTCTGCATCTCGGACGCGGAAGAGCTAATGCCACGCCATAATAACAGGACAGCGGCTGTAAATGCAACGAGAAGGAGAAAGCGGGTGCGCGTCACAAAGACAATGACGGCGCGATAGGGTGGAAGGTTGGCCTTGGCCGCCTTCCAGTTGATACCGCCCTTGGGAAGCAGCATTGTAATGGTGTGAGGTGGGATTATGAGATATGTCGTGCAGTGCCGTGTTCGAGGTGCGGCGTCTGTCAACGCAATTCAAAAACGGCCTTGGATTGCGTCAGTGCGGTCGCGGTGCAGTCGCAGACACAGTTGCGGGTGTGTATAGGGCCAATTTACGCGCAAGACTTCCGCGTGCCACCCAAAACGCCGATCAACCCAAAGAAACGGCCTCGTCGTCCAAAAAGAAAAAGAAAAAAAAGGAAGAAGAAAGACGGGAGCAAGATCAAAATCCAAACGAGAAATGCCGGGCTGGAAACGAGCGTCAGTATGTCCGTGAGTGAGGTGGTATCACCTGGCCGTCTGAGTCGCTTGAAAGAGTCGTATGTCGAAGCTCGAAAGTCAAACGTCGAGAGGAGAAGAGTTGGGAGCTGGAAGATTAAACAAGGCGGAGGACAGTTGGTGGCCTTGGGCTTTCTGGTGACGGGGAGGTTCCAAGAAATGGAAAAAGGAGGACCAGAGTCTAGGGTCTAGACCAGCGGCTGATTTTTGTCGATTTAGGAATTGAGATTGAAAAAAGACACTGGACACAGAGAATCACTTAAACGAGGCGAAATAAACAAGAATGATCGCACATGGAGAAACAGAGTGTGAATCGTCGTCGTCGCCGTCGTCGTCGTCGTCGTGGGAGTTGAGATGATGTCGAAGAATCCAAGAAAGAAGGGACAGGGACACAAGCTTGAGCTGTTCTTAGTTATGGGGCATGGAGGAGAAGGTGCGTGCAGCACTGATAACTACGTAAGAAACGAAACAGGAAGGGGCGATTGGCGTTGTGAGATAGAGGGCTGTACGTACTCTAGACTCCTCTGGAGCCCCCCGTGGACCTTAAGTATCCAGGTGGATTTGGTTAAGGATAGGGAGCCAGAAACCATTTCTAGGGGAAAGAATGGGGGATGAACAGCCGGGCCAATCAAGGATGCGGGAAGGCACAAGGGACGACGGCAGACCAGGTGGGGCCTTTCAATTTCTTTCATCACTTACGCGGTCTTTTTGTACCGGGTACTTGTGTATTCTCTCTCGTCCGAGCAGATACAACGGTATATGTTAGTATATGTGGATGATGGATGACAAGGGAAGGAGCGATAGAGTCGATAGCTAAAGTTCAAAGTTAAAGAGAGAACAAGGAAAGAGCGATAGAGTCAATAGCTAAAGTTTATAGTCAAAGACAGAACAAGGAAAGAGCGACAAGCGGTGCCAGCTTCTTTGTCTACGAATATGGCAGGCAACCAATATGCTATAGAAGGTACACAGGGACTATCAAGGGCTTAAGATTGAGACAATCAATCAATTACAAACACCAAGCTGTGGCATATCTCTTGGCGTATCAATGTTTAATCACCAGATTGCGGAGCAACTGGGCAGCTATTACTGAGTCGCCGAGTAACAACTGTAGTAGGTAAGAGGGAATCATTCAGGTCGCTCCTTCCATATCTAATTGCATGAAGAACAGAAAAGTATCTTACGCTGTGCGGGAAGGCTATAGTCAAATGTACCTGGTACTTCTTTAACAAACGCCACATTTCCTGATTTTGGTGTGCGTTGTATTGCGTCCGACCTAACGCCTGGACAAGACGGGGAAGGAGCCACCAGCACTCTACCCTGCAAGGAAGTGCAAGAGCATCGAGATGCAATCGTTAGACTCGAGGAGTCGAGATATGAATGGACAACCAGACAACCAGTGCACACACAAATTCGAGGTTCTCGGTTCTATGCTTAGAAATAATAATTATGATGAGTCTTAAAGCTCTTTATTTATCGCAACTTGAACTTTATTTTTCGGTCTCTATGCGGCTGTGATTAAGCTGCCTTTTTTAGCTATCAGCTTCCTGTCAACCAAAGGAAGGAGCGACCGGGCTGTAATATAGCATAGTCTAGCAGTGCTGACATAAGGAGTCTAGTCACGAAGATATTTGCTGATAATGTAGAAAATCATTATTACCACATCATGCACAATGCACTTTTCCATGCTATTCACATTTGTTCACTAATTACCCGCTTGTTCGAGTCGAGTCGTTCTCGTTCAACTGTTTCCGTGTGTCGACATCCCTTCTCGTGCCTCCCCTGTGCTTCTCCGCTATGCATGTAACGCTGTGCTACCTCGGGATGCTTCTTGCCCCTAGTCCTTGGTCCTTGCTTTCCGCTGCTGCTATTTCAAGTAGCAATAGAAAGACTACTAAGTATTAAAATGATGCCCAGAATTAATCATGGGAAAATATAAATCTCAGCAGTAATAATAGGAAATGACGACTGTCGCAACGGCCGTTCTTTCCTAAAAAGGTTCAAGCCCTTTCTGGTCAGCGAACTTCTTACTGACGCGCCTGCCGTATCGTCACTGTTGCAGATCTGCTCGCGTGCTCTGCTGTGTAATCCATCACCCTGTTAGCCCTCCGTCTTTCCTTATCATTGTCGCCGCTTTGCCATGATTATGTCACCCATCAATCTAGAATTTAAATAGAGTAAGAGCTCATTGAAGTTGAGATGTGTCATTGCTGTACTGAGTAAGTGCCATGCCATGCCATTCTGATCACGTGATTCGGCGTCGAGTTTGGCGTCAGCTGTGGCCAAACCAGTGATGGTCGACGCGATGACAAACCACAGGCGCGTAGTTATTCCGTCTGACCGCCGCGGTTCTTTGTGACAATTTATTGCTTTTGAATTCTGAGCCTCTATTCTAGGCTACCAGCCCCTCCCGTTGCAAGTGCAATCCCGTATCCCCCGCACAACCTCAATCTGCCCTCTGCTTTCTTTGGATCAAGCTCTTTCATCATCTTCCGTCATAGTATCTCCCTAGCCTCGATCTGAATGTATGCTTGTCTGCAGAATTCTGGACGCCTCAAACCAGGTCGCATTGGTCGAATTAGAAACCGTCTTGGAGCTGTCTTCTCTACTCTTGCCCGCGGCTCCCTGAACCGCTCCCTCCCTCAACCCTTCAGGGCTCCCTCTACTATACCTCACATCTACACCTACCAAACCAGTATGACATCACTCAGGCGGTCTGCACGGATAAGCAGCTCTGCTGGCCTCGCTCCTGGGGTGCCGAGTACAAGCACCAAGGCAGCAAAGAGACCACCCAAACAGGCGGCAGCTCAAAAGCGAAAGGCATCAACGCCGTATAAAGATGTCAAGCTTGAAGAGGATCCGCCTCGGTCTTCTACGCCCCCGCCCAAGAAGCGCCGGGGCCGGCCGTCCGCTGCAGAGTCTACGACAGCCGCAAAAGCCCAGTCAGATCCGGCTGAATCGGAGCCAATTGTATCGGAGCCAACTATACCGGCGACACCATCACGTTCTACGTCGTCATCCATTCCGTATCATCCAGTAACACCCAAGACACCGCGGCCAAGGCATCCTGCAGTCAACCGTCTGGCCAACCCCGATGTCTCCAACGCCATGCTGATCTCGCCCGAGACTTCGCGTGTCATATCTGCACTGCCGCTCGACAGTGTCGACAGTGTCGACAGTCTGAGTGCCATGTCTGCCGCGGCCCAGGCGACCAGAACGACGACGTCGAATATCCTGGACGACGCCTGTGCATACTTGATCCGCGTGGAGCCCAAGATGAAGGCGCTGATTGATGTGCACTATTGCAAGCCCTTTAGCCCTGCATCGCTCGCCGAGAAAGTCGACCCCTTTGAAAGCCTGGCCAGCGGCATCATCAGCCAACAGGTGTCCGGCGCAGCCGCACGAGCAATCAAAGGGCGCTTTGTCGAGCTGTTCAAGGACGGAGAGGCCGTAGAAGAGGAGGGGAAAGAAAGGACCTTTCCTCAACCGTCGCAGGTCGCGGCGATGAGCATCGAGCGACTGCGGTCAGTCGGTCTGTCCCAGCGCAAGGCCGAGTACCTCAAGGGACTGGGTGAAAAGTTTGTGTCTGGCGAGCTGTCGGCTCAGATGCTGGCCGATGCGCCGTACGATACGCTGGTGGAGCGGCTGGTGGCTGTGCGCGGGCTCGGGCTCTGGAGCGTCGAGATGTTTGCCATGTTTGGGCTCAAGCGTATGGACGTCTTTAGTGTTGGCGACCTGGGCGTGCAGCGCGGGATGGCGGCATTCGCGGGCCGGGACATTGCCAAGCTGAAGCGCGCGGGCAGCACGACGAGCAAGAAGAACGCCAAGTGGAAGTATATGACGGACAAGGAGATGGTGGCCATGGCGGAGCCGTTCAGGCCATACCGGAGTGTTTTTATGTGGTATATGTGGCAGGTCGAGTCTGTTGATGTCAGCTCAATGGAGTAGTTGTGTTTAGTGTTTAAACTGTTGCACCCGTTGCGCACACGGGTAGCTACGTCTGAGCCGTGCTGCGTGTAGTCGTGCCGATGTCGCCTATGCTTGAATTTCGGGTTGCACCTCGCCAGTTGAGAGTGCTACTCTACCCGGCTATGATCGATACCCGTAATGAAACTTGGATACTGTAGTATGAACATGATTAGACATTGAGATGCCCGCATGGTGCTTATGACCCCGAAAATGTACGGTCAGCCTTGTCTGTGTATTTGGCATTGTCATCAGCCTCACTTTGTTGTCGAATATGCCGATACTTGCTATACTTGAATTTTTTTTTTACATACAACTGTGATTTATTCGTTTGTGTTTTTCAGGTATATATTTTGATAGTTGATAGAGCAGTTAATAAAGCAGTATATTGATGTAATTTTTATTTCATGAAAATTAAACATTAAAAATTAAAAAAATATTTCGCACCTGAAGCTTGAGCACGATATTTAAACATGTTTAGTCCAAGTTTAAACAGCCACGATCTATGATACTAACAATATACAAATAAACACAAGCATAACTAATCAATACATAGAAGCCGAGCACAAAAATACATATACAAGCATGATCTACAAGCATCACAAATGGCACCATACCCTGAAACCAGTATACTGCTCACAAGCATGGCACCTCCAAACGTGCTCCGACCGTTTCATCAAGGACTGCGAGTGCAGGACATCGACGTCCTTTACGAAACAGAAGCCGAGAGGTGTATGACTCAGTCCATCTCCAGACGAGGACGAGAAGAGGACTGGCACACAGTGTGATAGTCTGGCCAACGGGCCGAGTGAGAGACACAACACAACGGCCATTGTCAGCGCATGCCACAGAGACGGACAACAAAAGAAAGACTTGGCAGACAGCGTGATTCCGAATGCCAGACGGCGAACGTACTTTGTATCTACTTGATGCCTATAACCCAATATAAATACATGAAAATATAAAAATACATATATGTTCATCTCAGAAAGACACAAGCAGTCTCTCGACAGTGATTGCTGGAACAATATCGGTAGCGAATATGCAATCAGGAAACACAGACAACGGCAGACACCGGCCGTCAACAGATGCCTACCATACGCCTAGAGACGTCCAGTAGACCAATAGCCTCGCAGTACGACGACGACGATTCTTGGCAAGGTCTCGGCAGTGGTTTCATATGGCACAGCAGCAGCAGAGTATGAGAGTGTCGGGGGGAAACGGTTGCAGAGGCAGTTCGAGGCCAGCTGCAAAGGTTACAGAGCTACACCGCCGTAGCAGCCCCTTCTCTCAGAGGCAAGATGTTCGACGTATCCCTTTTTTTTTTTTTCCTTTTTCTTTTCGTTCTTTTCTTTTGAGATCTTCGAGATCCAAATCAATCCCGTCTCACGCCTGAATACCAGGGCCTACGTCAACGTGCAGCAGCCAGCAGCCACCATAGCAGCCACAGTCAGCAGTCAGCAGTCATCCCGCTCGCATCCCGTGTTCTACGGGAGACTCGACATTGTTTCGAGTTTCGGCGCCATATCCAAACTTATAGTTCTATTATCTGATTTGGTTTTCACCAAAGCCAGCCGTCAAAGTGCCGGTTCAGAGATGCGCTAGGTTGAGTCTACCATGGCTGTATGGTTGAAGATGAAGACGGGATATAATATTTCTATAGATAATCATAAATCCCCTATTTGATGACATCGTGAACTCATCCAGACCAACAACACTCAACCCAACACGCGACGTGCCGAGTTTAGGGAGGCATTGTTAAGTGAGACATGACATTTCGATCGGATTCCAGAAACAGAGACGATACCAAACAATAGAAAAGGAGAAGTATGCTTCTTTATTTTCGCAAGTCCACATACTGGTCTGTATTGTTTGTTTGTTTGATCTCGGACTGCCTCTAGCATCGCGAGATTGCCAGTAAGATTACTCCGTGCAATTGACTCTCATACTGTACGACGGAGACGCTGCAGTAGAGCTAAAGTCGAAGCTGAGATGAAGCGGAGACTACATGTAAAGCTCACAAACACGCTGCGCTTTTTAGACGTCTATTAGACTTTTATTAGGCCTTTATCAGACCTCTACCTCTACTAGAGAAATATGAAAGTTGAAATTGGAGCGCGCACTACGCATGCAAAGACTCGATACTTGTGGGTCACCCATGCCAAAGTACTTTTGCGCGTACATATACTAGTCTAACAGAGCTAGGTACATGTTTATTGTCTTGATCGTTATTGACTATTGACTTTGGATTTTCGTTGCTATCTTACAAATATCTTACAGCGCGTCTGTACCTGAATTGGCGGCGACAGCAGCGCGCCTTCCCCTGTTGCATGCTGCTGCTGCTTTGCTCCGGCGTTAGCGTAGCTGCAAGCTGCATGATAGACACACACCCCTTTGTAGAGGAAAAGAGTGGGGATATGCATACATCCCTGAGATTCGACACGCCCCCCTTTTTTTTTTTTTTTTTTTTTTTTGCGTATTTGCAACGCTCTTGACCTTTCGATATTGAATAGAAGATTCTTGGGGATACATTGAACCATTAAAAACATTATGATCAGGAAGATATGACAAGATAATGAGATATGAGCATAAAGAGAGCACAGTGGAATACGAGCTGTGCCATGGTGGGTGGGATTGACTGAGCAAAGGCCAGATACTGATAGAACTAGACATGCACCACCTCGCTGAAAAGCTCGTAATGAAGGCGCGATTGATTGCATGCACTATATTGTCTGTCATGCTGTACGAGTAATCGGAATAGCTATGCGTGCAGTTGCATTTGAGGTGCAGTCAGTGACGACGACGTGCAGCACACGACAGTAAGCCAACCAGTCGACAAGAGAGGTGCGACGTATCTTACTATGATTTTCTAAAGTATAAATGAGTGAAGAAGATTACGAAGCTAAATACAATGCTAAATCATAGAGTGCGCGGCATGTGGCGAGAATTTGGGATAAAAAAGAGAAAAGCCAATTAGACAATTTGAAAAGAGATGGAACAAAAATTATCTAACAAATAATTTAAGAAGTAAAAATAGAAAAGAAAAGCCCTGCTAAAATACACGGTACTTACTTTTTGTGCTGTTGTGCGAATGGCAGATTGTTGGTTGTTGATGCTGACAGTCGGAAAAGACTACGATGATTTCTTTTTGACTCCCAAACTCAGTACCTCAAATCTTCAGTGCAGATCGTGATAGTGAGGTTGACACTGTCAACAATGTCAAGATCTATCTACCTGTGATTGACTTGTCTCAATTTGCGAGTACGAATTTACACAAAAAACTACCCAATACCTGTGTGGTGCAGGGGGTCACTACTGAGTCGGCATGCTCCTCCTGCATCTCCTACCGGGATTCAACACAGCGCCCGACCGAGCTCTACTTTTAAGTGCAGTAATACTTTGTAGTGACAATATCGAACAGTGGACAGTGGCGATCTTCCACAGGCTAGCGAGGCTTGGAACACCGGAGGCCTTTTGGCTGATGAAAAAGGATAGGAAAAAGCTAAAAGATGAAAAAGTAAAAGAGACGCACGGGTACGGAGTACAGAGGTGTGGAAGTACTCGTGTGAGAGGGTCATGGATATTACGGTGAGAGGGTGTACCTCAAAGATGGATGCAGAGAGATATGAGTTTATCAGTGCAGCGATGCAATTCAATACTCCTTACTGCCCCTATCTCTATATTTACATTCGGGAACATCTCTACCCCGTCATCTCTCAAGGCCTCTTAAACGCATCTCTCCAATTCATACGAGTTCATATCGTGACCACGAGGCTATCGACTCTCGGCACGCGAGATGAGTGACATCATTACTCGTATCTAAATGCAAAGAGGAGCCTCTCCTATTGAGGCCCAGGAGATTCTAGATTCTAGATTCTAGATTCCCGATTCTATATGTAGATGTCGCAGGGTTCACTGCGAGAAGCAAGAGCAAGCAGAAGAGACAAGACAAGAGATAATATGCAGATAGGCGTAAGGACGACTTTGACCAAGAGGAGAATGCAATTTCCTGCGAGATTTAACGTGGAGAACTGCAACACATCTAGAAAAGACGACGTGACCTTGGCCTTGGCAAACCGACCTGGCTGAGACAAGACCGGCGGCGAGAACGGATATATCCTGGTCTATTTTGGGTACCTATGTAGAGGTCTCTGGGTATCATTTTTGTCTTGTTCTAGAGCTCTTTCGATGGTATCGTTACTTACTTGTATGTGCATCACAAGTGGAAGCACACATGGAATAATGGAAATAGACGCACTTAAAGGGGTTCTAATGAGCAACCAGCCAGTTGGATATGTTACCTCGTAGATTGAACACTCTGTACACCGCAAGATGGAGTCGAATATCAGTTGATCAATATTGCAGATTATAGATTGAAGAATACCAAAAGCATAGCAAGCTCATCAAAGTTATATCAATACATTCCACACCAGCCAACAACAAACGAAGGAGAGCACTGGGCACTTCAATGGCATGCCGTGTCTCTGCATGATATCTTTGTTGATGCGATTATGATTACTCTGCTCCGTAGTCTGCTAGTCCGCTGGCTGTTTAATTGTCAAGTTCTTCCACTGCCTCTTTTATTTGCCTATCTTCAAACGAAATGACACAACACACTCCGATGCATATCCCCTGTCGTGCTGTCGTGGCTGCCCGGTCCTCGCAAGTAACTTATAGAGTATCGAGGCATGGCTGATGCCACCTGACGAGTGTCATTTGCGTGTCGTCTTTGGGTATCTTGCGGAGCATCTCTGACAGTATCTTTACAGCTTGTGCGCTGTCTGCAAGATATCTTGCAAGTAGCCGCGCGGACAGGCTGGGTGACTGTGGAGAGCTGGCGTCGGCCGAAGCATGTACACGCAAGGTACCCGATCCCTCATGCAGCTGCAGATTAGTCATTTAAATCTTTAAAAGTATCACCGAGTATATTCACTGTTTGCATTATTTATTTGTATTCTAGATCGCTCCTTCCTTGAAAATAGGAGACGACATGTCAACTGGAAAATAGCGACATGGGTTTGGTGGCAACTGCCCTGCCGCGTACCCATACATGTATTCATGCATAGCGAGAGACTTGTACTCTGTCATATGCAAGATATGAGGATAATATATATTACTGAGTAAGAATGAGGAAAGAGCTTCTCATGTGCTTACTGTATCGGTCGTCTGGAACATACACACGATCGCCCAGCGACAGATATTGCTGAGAACGGAAAGAGCAACCCAGATATCTTAGAAAACACCCCAAAAAACAGGGAACACCTTCCTAGTCAGTTCCAGCTTTCTGCCGTCTCTTGCCATCTCTGCCACAAATAGTGCCCCAGGCCGCCACTGCGATACTATCGCAAGCACTGTATGGCACAAGATAGGCCTCTGTATCTTACGAGTATTTCCCCTATTAAGCTGCCCCATATGTGTATCTTACTATACCAAGGGGGTGTGGATAGAGGGCGTGCAGCTAGGACCGTGTAGCGTCAGTCCCACTCTTTGCAGTGATTAGCTTGACCCAATTACCCCTGCCTCTGCTCGTCTCCTCCCCTCAGAGTCGCCTCGTAGTGTCATTGTGTATCCATCGCTCTTGCCTCTTGTTCCCGTTTTGTTCCTTTTTCCCCTTCTTTCCTGCTTTCCAGGCATGCTCATACCAACACCTCCTACTTTGTATTTATTCCCCTTTTAAATTACCATTTAATTTAATTCCATATTCCCTTCCTTCCCCCCTGCTCTGTTTCTCTTTTCGCTCTCTTTTCTTCCCTCTCCTCCCTCTCCCTTCTCTCTCTCTTCCCTTCTTCTTCTCTCTTTTCCTCTCTTCTCTCGTTTTCTTACTTTTTGGCCTCACGTCCTTTTTTAACTTCCATTTATCGTCCATCGTTTATCTCGGGCTTTGTGTCTTGAGCTTCTTTTTTTCTTTCTTCAACTCTCTAATTATACGTGCCTACCCTTTTCTTTACCGGTACACGTCGACTCTCGCTTAATCAACCTCCTAATCTCATAAATTTCGCGCATCTCGACTATCATTCATCTTCGTGATCCCGATCAAAGAAAAATACAGGTATGTATAGCTGTAAAACAGCTTCTGCGTCAGCAACAAATGAAACAATCAGTGAAGGGGTTGGATAGGGGTTCGTCGACATCACGACATCAATTGGACAACCGGCAATAAAGAGCAAGATCAGAAGACGACGTCACTCTTCAGACCGCGGCTGCATTTACACGCGCAACCATACGCACTGGGAATAGTCGACGTAATCGCCCGTGTACTGTGCCATGAAATACAAATGACATGGCCATCACAAGATTCACTCTTCAGTAATCAGGTCAGAGGCAGTGTGCCATGGACACAAGCACAAGCACCACTTCGGCATCCGTTTACAACTGACGCGTGGCCGTCGCTCGTCTGTACTGGGCTGGGCTTGGTGACTCGTTGGACAATTGCTTCTCCAATTGTGGCGTGCCAGATACCAATTTCCATGGAGCCAGCCAACCCTGGATCTGCATCAAGACCGATACCCAGCCGGAGATTCAAGAATACTGTCATCGAACAATCAAACAGCCAAAACAAATGCGAGGACTGCGACAACAATTTGCACAAGCAACCAAATGGCTTGGCTCAGACTGGCTGGCAATGCCCATAGACAGCCACAAAACTTGGCCAGTCTAGCTATTCATCTATCTCACTTTGTATCGCTTTCCGCACTGCTTTGGCTGGTTGTCTTTCGGCCTGCTCACTACTATTATATACCTCAACTTTGTCTGAAGGGTCTTCATTCTCGCCACTTTATTTTCATCCCATTTGTCCAGCCAACGCCAACAACACCTCGGCCCTTCACTAGCTAGCGACTAGAACAGTACTTTCAATTTTCCACTGGACTTCAGACTAACATTCACAGTAAAAATGCTTGCCAAGTTCCTCCCCGTTGTCGCCGCTGTGGCCGGTATTGCCTCTGGTAAGTTTTTGAGATACACGGGACTTTTTCCGCATTCACCGACTTCTGAAATTGGAACACCCGCTAACAAAATAGCTGCTACCGATGCCTGCACCAAGACCACCTTCACCCTCAACTCTCAGGCTGATATCGATGCTCTGTCTTCGTGCTCTACCCTCACCGGTGACGTTGTCCTGAGCGGCAGCACCGCTGCCGCCCTGGACATTGGTCGCATCGAGGAGATTGATGGCGATCTGACCCTGACCAACAACGCTGCCATTACCACCCTGCAGAGCTCGACCCTGGAGAAGATCAGCGGTGCTTTCCACCTCCAGAACCTGACCACTCTGTCGACTCTGTCCTTCACCAAGCTGACCTCCGTTGGCTCGATCAACTTCGTCTCGCTGACCACCCTGAACTCGCTGACCTTTACGGCCGGTGTCACCTCTGCTGACAGCATTGTCATCAGCGACACCTTCCTGGCCAGCCTGGACGGCATTGACGTCAAGTCTGCTGAAACCATCAACATCAACAACAACCGCCGCCTGGTCGAGTACACGTCGTCGATTGGCAACCTCAGCCAGCTTCTGAACATCAACGCCAACGGCCAGGACCTGGCTGTTAGCTTCCCCAACCTTATCTGGATTGCCAACATGACCATCTCCAACGTCTCCAGCTTCAGCATTCCCTCTCTGAAGGTCGTCAACGGCTCCATGCGTTTCGACTCCAACTTCTTCAACAACTTCACTGCTCCCAACCTGACCTCCACCACCTCCGGTGATGTTTCTTTCGTCAGCAACGCTGACCTGACCAACATTACCATCCCCGGCCTGACTTCCATTGGTGGCGGTTTCCAGATTGCCAACAACACTGCCCTGAACAAGGTTAACGGCTTCGCCAAGCTCAAGACTGTTAACGGTGCTATCAAGATGCGTGGTAACTTCACTGAGTATGTACTTGTCCATCTTTTATTTCACATTTGCATCTTTGAAACAATATACTAACTGCAACAGGGTTGAACTGCCTGCCCTCGACGATGTCAAGGGTGCCTTTAGCATTGTGTCTACCAGCGATATTACCGACTCCTGCACCACCTTCAAGAAGCTGTCCTCCTCTTCCAACGGCGGTAACGGTGACATCCAGGGCACTTTCTCTTGCGAGTCTGACGTTGCCAACGCCAACTCTGATACCAACCCCACCTCCACCAGCTCCAGCGCCAAGCCCAGCTCCACTGGTTCTGGCTCTGCCGCCGCTGGCCTCAGTGTCAACTCCCTGGCTGTTCTCGGCCTGGCTGGTGTTGCTGCTGTCGCCCAGCTGCTGTAAGAGGTCCAGTGTTTCGTTTTTAACACTATTTTCAATAAGGAAATGAAGGAAGGCCACTAGGCCTGGCTCATTGCCAATGTCTAGGTTTCATTTGGTTGCTTGAGGCCTTGCATGCCTGTTACGTCTTGCGCGCCTTGTTTGCACTGCCTCTGCTAGGACGGATTCAATCCAAGGAAACACTTATATGACTATTTTTTCACTCCTTTCCCAATCTGTTTTCTCGTTTCAGTGCCTTTGCTTTCATACCAAGTTACACCCCAGGTTTTGCTTTGTTTTGTCTACTTTGCTTATCATATTACCAACTCGACGTCACCACACAGTACACCGCCATGTATACAGTACTGCAACTAATAGCTTTTTCTTTATCAAAATCGTCTTTTAAAACATTTTTTCCAGTAACTAAAAGTGAAGTGAGTGAAGAAGCGCGTTGAAAAGTAATTATGGGCTAAAAATCATGTCACGTGATTTGCGTATAGATGCCAACGGAGAAATCCATGACATTTCATCTGAGACTTAACTAACAGCATTCTGTCATTCCGTTTTCAAGCTCAGTTCATAAATTCATTAGATCTATATGGTATCTTATCCCCCTCGCTTACTGGTATAACCCGGCCTCGAACTTGTCCGCGTCGTAAAAGCTCGGCGTTATTGCACTCCCGTTGAAAACACGGCCATTCAAGGCGTTGACAGCCTGCCAGTCAGCATGTTGGTATAACAAGGGGGAAGATGATAGAAACAATGACAATGACTTACTCGTAAAGCTGACACGGTCTCGGTGAACTTGATAAAGACCAGCTGGCTCGGTACGTCGACGTATACGCGTTCGATCCGCCCGTACTGCTCGCCGCACTCTTCACCAATCTCCTGCACAAGCTGCCCGTCGGCTACCTCGGCCGCAAGATCCGGCATGCCGTCAAGCATGTTGCGCAGCACAATAACGGGCGACGGAGACACGCTCTTGCTGTCGTTCTTGTCGGAGTCGGCCGTTTTCTTGTGCCCGCCCACAATACGGCCCATAGCCGGACCGCCGGACCCTGCACCGGTATTGATGCGTTTGTGCCGCAGCGGGTTGACGATGCCGCTCTCGTCTGCGCCCAGACCCGTGCCCTTGGTCCAGCCGTACTTGGCCATGAGCCGTGCGGCAAAGCCCGCTTGTCCTGGCCGATTTGACCGTGGTGCAGGTATATCTTGGTCGCCTTCTGCGGACCGGTCTCCCATGTCAAAGGCAAAGCTCGGTTTGTAGTCATCTTCATCTTCTTGGTCTTCTTGGCCGTCGTCCATTTTGTGATCCGTAGACAGAGCAGCAGAAGCAGCAGCAGCAGCTTCGAAGCGGACGGGTGCTTTTGATACCACAAGGCCTGGAGTAGATTCTGGAGGAGGTGGTGGTGGTGGTGGTAGTACTGCTGCCGGCTCAACCTTTGGAGTATCGTAGCTTGGTGGAGGAGCAAAGGCTGCTGGCGGCGGCGGCGCAAAGGCGCTGTTGCTGCTATACTTTTGCGGCCGCTCGCCATCCGAGCTGTTGCTGTCGCTGTTGCTGTTGCTGTCGGTATCACTGCCAGCATCCTTTGCAGGTGCGGCCTGCTTCCTCCTGTGGGCATACAGCACGCCCTTCCACTCGATAGCGGCCGCCACGCGCTCGTCGCTGTTCATGTATGCATCCAGGTTGGTCGGCCGCGTCGGGTCGTATATCTCGTCCCAGTCGACCCATGCGTCGGCGCCGCGTCCCATGCCGTGCCTGTCCTCGTTGCGCTTCTTCTTGCGCTTGCGGCCGCCTCTCTGCTGCCACTTGTTGTTATTGCTATTCGAAGCGCCATACTCTTCATCTTCGTCGTCGTCGTCGCCGCCCTTGGTCCAGTCTGCCAGAGTCGTTCGGTTGGACGGCGGCGCAAACGCTATAGAAGGAAGGGATGTCGAGGGTATTGTCAATGTAGAGGATGTCGTAGTAGTAGTGGCAGGAGCTGCTGCGGGTATCGTGGCCGGTATGGTTGGCAGCTTTGGCTTCGCCTTGGCTTTGGTCTGCTGCGGCCGCCGGATCACGGGCTGGAACCGGAGGGCTGGGTTCTTGGGCGCTTCTGGCTTGGGCGCCGCCGCCGCTGCTGCTGCTGCTGTTGTCGAGGCGGCTGCTGTCTTGTCTGTTGAGCCTCCGCCGTCGAGCAGGTCGGCATACAGCGACATGCCGCCGCCGAGCGTTGGTGGAGGGTCGGCCATTGCGATTGCGGCAGTTGCAGCAGTTGTGACAGTTGCGACAGGAAGCCGGAGGTGAAGTTGCGACGTGACCGTGTCTTGTTTGTCAAAAGTCTTGGCTGGTTCATGCGACGCAGCTTTGGTACATTTGATAGGAGCTGTCGCCGATCGCTGTAGGTGCCCATAAGCCATAAGCGGCCCCGATTGGCGGTACCTGTTAGCGTACTTTTTGCTGCACCCCACACAATGTATGGCATATATATCTCTTTATAATAGAAGATATCCAATATACTTACATGTGTATTCTTCTTTGTACTCGTTGCAGATACCCTTCACTGTTGAATTTAGAAATAATAAAACTCAGACTTGTTTACTTGAGAGAGTAGTGCTGCTGCCAAGATAGCTTGCCTTGGCTGAGTGACAGGCTGACTAATACTGGCACTGGATATATGGCTCTGCCACGGCAGCCAAGGGCTTAGCTGTGGGTGCGTTCTCCGTAGCAGTAGGCGTAGTAGCGACTGAATAGCCTATTGAACAACTATAGATGTGAATAAAAGAGCTCTCTACAGAATGCCTTCCAAGACGATAACAACTTCAAACTCTTCATCTACCGATAGCCCGCTCTTGCCTGATCTTCACTGTAGATTCTAGACCCGTGTAGCAGGATTCGACATGATGTAAGCATATAGAGTTACATAACGACCACACTGTGACTGGCAACTCCGTGCCGTCTTAGCCAGAGCCACACTACTCCTCCGTATGCATTGGATAACGTAAGACAAGCAATCCATGGTTGCAGAGCGTTGTAATGGGAAGGAACTTGGAACAGGTAAGAGCAAGACCCACCCCCTTCCACCCCTAAGCTCCCCTGGGGAGCTTTCCGCTTGTCCTGGCGTCTTCTCCTCTTTGTCCGTTTCAATTTCAATAGAAACCGCTTAGGTCGGCATTGTGTGATATTATCTTTCATCTGTTCTCCTACTCACTTCTTATTGTTTGAGGTTCACATTCCACCGCATATCGTCTCTTACACACGAGTACTGGTACTCGACTCCATCGCTCCTTCCTCGCCAGACCAGATACCTTTATAAGACGTCACCTGATCTTTCTTGGCTCGATAAAGGAGAAGACGCCATCTCCAACGACATCCGACAAACGGGATATATCTCTCATCATCCAGTGATAGTTTTGTGTTTACGCTTTCAACAGCTTGCTCAGCACCCACTCAAGCAATGTCTCTCACACTCCGCTCGGCCATCAATGGCTCCTCGTCCGCCACGGCCGTGATCGTGCCCGCCACGGCCTCGTCGCCCGCCCTCAACGTCTCCTATCTGGACCTCGTCTCGGAGGTTTCTCGCTATCAGGCCAAGCTCGCTGCTCTTGGTATTGGCCGTGGCGCTCCCATCTCGATTGCCACGGTCAACTCGTACGAGTTTATTGTTGCCTTTTTGGCGGCAGCGTGGCAGCGTGGCATCGCCGCACCGCTCAACCCGGCCTACAAGCAGGACGAGTTTGAGTTTTACATTGAAGACGTCAAGTCGGCCATTGTGCTGGTTCCCCGTGGCGCCTATGCTGCGGACGCACCGGCTGTGCGTGCTGCTCGCAAGTTCAATGCGGCCATTGCCGAGTCATACTGGGACGGCGAGCGCGGCGAGGTGGTGCTTGACGTCAAGGAGTTTGGCAAGCTGAACAGCGGCCCGCAGCCGTCTCTGTGGCCGAAGCCGCACGACGTGGCTCTCGTCCTGCACACAAGGTATGTATTTTGTATGATATTAGTAGATTGGCAGAACACGTGCAGCGGCTAACTATATAGTGGAACGACATCGAGACCCAAGGTGGTGAGTATTGTAGCATCTGATCGGCCTCTGTTCACGACATGCCCAAGGCGTCTTTGTAACCCTGCTGACCATCTAGGTGCCATTGACACACCGCAACCTGACTGTCACAATGAGTGAGTGTTGTTCTGCTTGTATTTCCATATTGCACACAGCATTGAGCACAACTAACTCTACTAGAAAACATCCAGGACACGTACAAGCTTACTGCGGCTGACCGCACCATGCTCGTGATGCCCCTCTTCCACGTCCACGGTCTGCTCTGTGGCCTGCTCGCGCCCCTCTTCTCTGGCGGCTCGCTGATCGTGCCGACAAAGTTCTCGGCCACCGAGTTCTGGCGCGACTTTATCGAGCACAAGGCCAACTGGTACACTGCCGTGCCCACCATCCACCAGATCCTGCTCAAGCACCCCATCCCCAGCCCGCGGCCCAACATCCGCTTTGTCCGCTCGTGCTCGTCGCCCCTGTCGCCCACCGTCTTTGCCAACCTCGAAAAGGCCCTCGGTGCGCCGGTTCTCGAGGCCTATGCCATGACCGAGGCTGCGCACCAGATGACCTCCAACCCTCTGCCGCCGGCCAAGCGGAAGCCCGGCTTTGTCGGTATCGGCCAGGGCGTCGAGGTCAAGATTCTGGACGATGCAGGCGACGAGCTGCCGCAGGGCCAGGAGGGTGAGATTTGCGTGCGCGGCGACAACGTCACCGCGGGCTACCTCAACAACGAGGCGGCCAATGCGACGGCCTATACAAAGGGCGGCTTTTTCCGCACGGGCGACCAGGGCCGCAAGGACGAGGACGGCTATGTGCAGATCACGGGCCGCATCAAGGAGCTGATCAACAAGGGCGGCGAGAAGATTAGCCCTATCGAGCTGGACAATGTGCTGACGCGACACCCGGCCGTGTCCGAGGCCGTCAGCTTTGCCATTCCCGACGACCTGTACGGCCAGGACATTGGCGTGGCTGTTGTGCTCAAGCCCGGCGAGACGCTGTCGTCTGACCAGCTGCGCACCTGGCTGGCCGAGAAGCTGGCCAAGTTCAAGATCCCCAAGAAGATTTACTTTTCCGACGTCATGCCCAAGACGGCCACGGGCAAGATCCAGCGCCGCATTGTCGCCGAGACCATGCAAAAGCAGGACACCAAGGCCAAGCTGTAGATGAGCGACAGTTTGTACTTGTTACCTTTTTACTGCAGCACATTTCATATCATATAGCATATAGTTTGTTTATTTGTTTATTTGTTTCTTTGTTTTTATAAATCTATTGGATTATCAAATAAATAAACACCAGAGCAATTCAATGTCCCATGCAATAGCAGCAAAGATAACAACAATACAACGCAAATCACAAAACGCACATAGTTTCTCATAAAGTTTCTCAGAAAGTTTCTCAGAAGTCGCTTGCACACTAGTCCTCATCAGCCACCTTATCGGCTACAGCTTCTTTGGCCGTGTTGATCACCCGCTCGGGAGCCGGCGACTGTGTCTCCGAGTGGATCCGCGAGTGTGGCTGCGAGCCGCTGGTCGGCGACTGCAATGCCACCTGCTGCAGCGGCGTGCTCGTATTGGGCCCGCCGGCCGGCGGCAGCGACAGCGGCTCGAGGGGTTCCGTGGGTGTCGACAGATTCTGGATCGGGCTCATGGCTGCGCTCGCGGCACCGCTGCCAAACGTGAGCATGGGCGAGGCGTGGCGGAAGAATACATTATCGGGACTGCTGCTGCCTTGCGACTGGGGCTCGACGCCCGGGATGTGCACAATCTTGGCCTCGTTCTGGTACGCCGCGGGAATAATCTCGATAATCTTGTTGCGCGGGAACTTGAGCTTGGGAATGTCCTTGATGCTGCAGTGCATCAGGTAGGCATAGAGAACGCGCAGCACAGACTCGTGGGCAATAATCAGCAAGTCGTTTTGTTCTCTCTCGAGCTCCAGAATGATGGGCTCCAGGCGCACCGCCAGATCGTGGTAGGACTCTGCTCTGGGGAAGCGGTGGTGGTAGGGATCCAGCTGGTGCAGCTCGACTTCTTCGGGGTACAGGGCGCGCAGGGTGCGGTCAGGCAGCTTTTCGCACACGCCCGGGTTGATTTGGCTCATTTGCGAGCGCTGCCGAACCTTGTAGCCGCGCTCGTTGAGGTAATCTGCCGTCTGCACTGTTCTCAGCCGCGTCGAGGTCCAGACCGACAGCGGGCGCAGGGGAGGGAGCTCGGTCGACCCAGACTCTGCCGCACTAGCCTGGCGTTCGGCCTCGCGATGTGCCAAGAGAGCCTCCGACATGAGTTCTGCATACTTCTTGCCCTTGGGACCCAGTGGCGGGTCGGCGCGGTACGCCTCTTCCTCTTCGGGCACATCGTCGGCAATACCGGCGCGTGCAAAGTAGGTGGTGCGGGACTTGATGTGGAGGTTGGTAAGGTAGAAGACGATGCGGTGTGACAGGTAATTGAAGGAGACATTGTTGTAGAAGAACTTTTGGCCAGCGTTGATCATCTTGACAAAGTTGAGCTCGCGCTCGTCCATGGTCTCAAAGACGGGAATCTTGGCTGAGATTCTATGGAGGTACAGCTGGGCGGCCTCGTTGGGGTCCATGCCTTCAAACTGTTATCAATTAGTCATTAGTCATATTGAATCAAATATGAAGGGTTGCGCAAGTAGATGACTCACATCGGGAGAGGAGATCTTGACGTTCATGGCGTTCTCGGTCAGGATGCGGTTGTCATCGACAAACGACTCGAGGAAGAGCGTCTGGACATCGTGCTTTGCAAACTCCTTGGCCAGGGCTCTCCGGCCGGCAGCGGTCGGGTTGACGGCGTCATAGATTGCGACCTGGCCGTTTTCGTGGTTCAGCCACGAGTAGATATCCTCGCGACAGCGCTTGAGGATCTTCTGGCGAAGCATAATGGATGCGGGCGTGGCGTTGGGGAAGAAGTAGTCTTCGGGGACCTCGCCGCCCGGGACGGTTGCGCGGCGATAGTCGCCCAGGTGGAAGATGCGAGTCTTGACACCCAGCCTGTAGTGTTAGCAGGAGCAAGGCATATGTTTGAGAATATATGGCTGTGAGTAGACTTGCCATTGGAGATACCGAGAGAGTGAGACGCAAATATGTCTGTGATGCGGGTATGACCTCGGTTAGCTATGTATGGCTTTATCATTACAGCTCTGGATTGGCATTGCCTACGTTTTGCCACGGGCTGGCAGGCCGACCATCACAATCGCAATACGACCAGAGTGGAAGAGACGGCCGGACATGGTGCTGTACAGCTGGGCCGGGGCCATGTGGCTGGGGTCGGTGGCCACATCGTGGATGCCGTCGATAAAGGTCGAACTCTTGCGGCGGTACCGGGGGGCGTTGGCCGCAATCTCGGCCGTTCTGGGTAGTTAGTATGGTATAGTGACGTCTGGATCTTGAGTCACTGAGCAGTCGACGTCCAGCATGTGAAACTGACGTAGCCGACACTCGTCTCACGAGCAACCAAAGGGTTTTGCAGCAACAAACTCACAAGAGGGTGTCCATGCTGTCAGATGGACGAAGCAGATTTCAGTTGCACGTCGGCTTTGATACTCCAAACTCGTTAACCAGAGCTGACGACCAAGAGCTCGAATCTGGATCTCTTGAGCTTGCACGACGTTTTGCGCAAGCTATTGACGATGGAGAGGGGAGGAGCCTGAGCTGGGGAAGTGGGGTTGCCGACGCGAGTCACTGAGCGTCTGGGGGAGAACAAGTAGTTACTTGTCAAGGCTTTGGGTATCAATGGTGAGATTGAGTAAAGTAAGGTGAGACGTTATTGAGCTTGAAATGTGAGGTTATTAAGTCGACACGTCGGAGCTGGGATAATGTTCGGTATAATTATGCACGATATAGTCCACATGCTTGTTGCGTTGTCCCGAGAATGGAAGGGCCGACGGAAGCAACAGCGGGTGGGGGGGTATTAGGGAAGGTGCGACTGGCTGCTGATTGCGTATCGATTGGCAAGCGAAATGCGTAAATGGTTAAGGAAAGAGCGCTGGAGAATGAGGCTAGACCGCTAAAAATAGCCAACAAAGCATCAAAAGGCAAGTGCGCAGTGGATGACTAATTTGTTATATCAAAGAGCATAAAGAAGTCGGCATTACAGATGGGTTTTTTTGAGAGTTTAAGATGAATTCATAACTCGGCATGTAGTAAACCGGAGCGTATACTGGAGGGAGATCAGACTTTATGAAGAATATAAAGAAGAAGCACTATAGCGAAAGCTATGAAAATCACGCAAGATTACAGCTAAAGCTAACGGCAGCCTTGACTACAGAGGCACCTGATAGGATACGTGGGAAAGAATGTAGTATTCTCGTGCAGGCAGCTCACAGGCTTACAGCGGCTCAGCCGTCGGCTGTAGAGATACTTTCGCACAACAACTGCCAGCCAAGCTTAGAACAGCTCAAGTCCTATAGTCCGACCTGGCCGATAGCGAGAAATAATCTTTGTAGACCAGTCAGCAGCTCTAATTGAAGATTGACTACTGTATTCTCAAACTCGCGCAGCCCAAATACAGTACTGCTATTAGTTGACTTGGCTGACCAATCAGAAAGACGAATTGTAATATCAAAGTACGTCGACTATGTCACTGCCTGATGTCTGCTCGAAGCTACCTTGGCAAAGTAGAAGTCGATATTGAGGCCTGTGAAACCCTCTTTTCATCTGATGAATATGAAAACATCAAATATTAAAAATGTAGATGAAAGCTGATGGAAGACTTCGCTCGAGCCAGTTGCGTCGACGTCATATAAAGGTCACGTGCACATCCACAGCACGTGCCGGCCCAAGCCTGAATCTCTTCTTAGCCGTGGCCGCCGGGTCTTTACCGGCGCGGCTGCCAGCAAGTGTCGACTGAGGAAGGAGCAGTCGGGCACCTTCTGTAACAAATCTACCGGCGACAACAGCCTCGTGGCAAACTGCAGACTGCAGACACTACCAGATAAAAATAAAATAAAAAACTAAATATAGAATCGAATTTACAGAATATAAACACAAACATACAAAATACAGCACTCGAACCTCGCTCCAGCGTCAGCTACAGGCTGCGGCACTGTATCCCCATATTTTTTCCCGATTTTTTTTTTCCCGCGCCATCTTTCAACGGACAAGTTTTTTTCCTGTTCCAGTCTCCATTTTGGCGTCAACTTACTTCACTTTGCAGTTCGGCACCACCACCACCTTTATCACCTACTGCTTCACCTGCACTCCCCTCCCCCCTCCGATCCTCTCCCGACTCCCGAAGCGGACCTACGACAACGACGAAGCGACATTGTTGAGCCCGACTCTGTGTCTGTCCCTTTTCCTTTTCCTTTTTCCCTTTGACTTTATACCTCTACTCCGCTTTCGACTCGATCTTTCGACCTCCGCCCCGCGCCGACTCGGATACCTCAACAGAATTCTATAGAATCAACGTCAGCTGTCAGCCTTTGCGCCGACTCTATATAGCCTCCCATTCACCACATCAATCCCCACAACACACAACGACACAATGGCGTCTGCTGCAGACTCTGTGCTGTCGGTGCTGCAGTCCAACCCGATTGCAGTATCGGTGGCCGATGCGTGGAAGTCGCTGACAGACCGGCGCACGAAGCTGGGCCTGAGCAACCCCGGCACGATCGAGGCGCTGGCCAAGGAGGTGCAGCGCGATGTGCTGCTCAACAACCACATGTTCACCGGCATCAAGGCCGACTTGACCAAGCCCTTTAACATGTCGCCGCTGTTCCAGGTGTCGCACCAGTTTGCCATTGGCGAGCGGTTACAACCATACACATTCGCCGGTCTCTACGGCACCAACCAGGTGCGTGCTTGAGATTTAAGATTTGAAACTTGAGACTTGAGACTCGGCCTCTACCGTCTATGGCCTACAGTGCTAACAGTATAGATCTTTGCTCAAGGAAACGTCGACAACGAGGGCCAGCTCTCCGCCCGCTTCAACTACCGCTGGACCGACGGCCTCGTCACCAAGTCAAGCATCCAGATTGCCCCCGGCGAGATGCAGAGCATGGCCCAGGTGGAGCACGAGTACACCGGCCGCGACTTTTCTGCTGCGCTCAAGATGATCAACCCGTCTGCCCTGGACGGCGGCGTGACCGGCATCTACATTGGCAGCTACCTGCAGTCTGTCACCCCCAGCCTGTCCATTGGCCTCGAGGGTGTGTGGCAGCGCGCCGCCACGTCGCAGCCCCCCGAGGCTGGCCTGTCCTACAGCGCCCGCTACGCCGCCAACGACTGGGTCGCCACTGCCCAGATCCAGCCCCAGGGCACGATCAACACCACTTTCTGGCGTCGCCTGGCCGAGAACGTGCAGGCCGGCATCGACACTACGCTGTCTCTGGTGCCCAACCCTGCGGCTGCCATGATGGGCGGCGGTCTGAGCAAGGAGGGCGTGACTGCCTTTGGTGCCAAGTACGACTTCCGCATGTCCACGTTCCGCGCACAGATTGACACGCGCGGCAAGCTGGGTGTCCTGCTGGAGAAGCGGGTAGCCGCGCCCGTCATGATGACCTTTGCCGCCGACGTCGACCACGCTACTGTATGTATTTGACAGTTTTGACATTTTTGGCACTGGCTGTATAAATAATGAGCGTATACTGACAAACAAACAGCAACAAGCCAAGATCGGTCTTGGTGTGTCCATTGAGGCCGGTGGCGAGGAGATGGAGCTGAACCCCGACGGCTCGCCAGTCCACACACCACCCAACAACATCCCCTTCTAGGCGAGGAGCATCAAAATATAGAGAGGGACGAGTTGAGGATGGAAGAGACTGAGACTGAGACTGAGACGAGACGAGACGAGACAAAAAGAAACGCCAACGAATGAGCATCTAATGGGATATTTACATGTGTACGGGCTGGGGTATATTAAAAACTAGGTCTTTTTTGCGTCTCCTCTGTGCGCCTCTTCTTTTTCATGCCACCATTCCAACATCTCCTTGAAATGGATAGCATGTCACTCTCCATCTCATATCTCATCATACGCACCACGATGCGTCATACCTGCATCCTTTCATTATTCATTATTCATCATCACACACCCCATCACATGGACTACACAACACTCAATCCTCCACTCTCCCATTCCGTTTTTTTTCCTGTACAATTTTCCAACTGTTTATTCTGGTTTTGGTCTTGTCATTTTTCTCATTTTATTTTTATTTTTTACTACTCTTTTCTTATCCGGAGGGTTGGCTGTGGCGTTTCTCATGTGTTACTAGTCTTGTGGTTGTCTAAAAAATAAAAGCAGCGAGTGTTTGAAAAGTATCTTGGGTCCTATCGAAGCTGATGTCTTGTCACCAGTGTGCATTTACCCAGGATTGCCGTGATGATATCATGCGGCTCCTATATTTATGACCTACTCTTCAACTATACGTTGCCATCATATCGTACCGCGCGGGTCTCCGAGCTGTCGTACGCCCAAGGACTTTGACTTGATGATTCTTACTAGATATGATAGACTATTCTTAGCATGACGGCTTGGTGGCTCACCTAGGGGATATCATCCAAGGTATAGATCGCATCTCCGAGCCTTTCTATGTACAAGTCTTGGTTCCGGCTTCATTTGCACCTCGTGCATTGCTCTATATTACCACCTACTTGACGACGCATTAATGCCACCCATGACGAAGATAGACAGCTCAATCTGTTCCAATATTCCAAGAGCATCACCTGCTACGGACTTCTATTGCACGATGGCGTCTTGGTTCGAAACTGGACGTCTTGGCATATAAAACCGACATGTCTCCTTCAAGTTAACGATATCTTTGAATTATCATCACCAACTTAATCCTTTAGACCGTGTGACTGTACATATCACAAAACAATAGGACAACTGTATCTATTATAAATTATATATTATACCAAGCTCCAAGCTGGTAATTTTTGGTATTGTTCTTTATAACCAATACTAGTCTTCGTATCTCATCATAAACAAGAACCGTAGTGATATGGATACACGCGACAAAAACAACAAGAAGAAAGACAGAATGCTAAAGCCGCTGGGTATGATGAGACGGCATTTTCTATATGTAACAACGCCAATGAAGGATGAGAGATAAAAATAAAAGATGATGGAATGATGGAATGATGGATGGTGGTATGGTACCTAGAGGTCCATGTTTTGTCTCCCGTCTAACGCCTGAAAAATATGCAACAGAAAATGTGGGAACAATAGGAAAAGGAAACAATAAAATAATTAAAAGAGACAAAAGGATAACACCAATGAGAGACTCAAAGGCAATCAGCGTTGTTGCAGCAGCAACAGTACTTGTCAAATGCTTTCCGCTTGTAGCGCTTGAAACGCACGAATCGACGGCCATGCCTCCGTTCCCGGCGTTCACTGCGCTCAAATGGTCGGCGAGGCGGCTGAGGTGCTGCTGCAGATGGGCCTGGTGCGTTCCGATTGGAAGACACGTTATCTGCCTACATAACCGAACACTCCCGCTCGGGCACCCCCACCTTGCTAGTTCTGGACCGTTCCTTATCTTTGCCCTTGGAGGCGCCCATAGCGACGAGCTCGGTTCCGTCCGGCTGCTGAGGCGCATTGCTACCATCACCATCAGCGTCCTTGGGCTCCTTATGTTTCTTCCCAAGGTGGGAGTGGTGCCGGTGATGATGGTGATGATGGTGGTGACGGCCGCGGTCGTCCTGTCCATCGAGTTGCGGCGGCTGAGTTGAACCTGGCGATGCAACAGGTGCGACACCATCTGCTGTCGGCGCCGATAACAGCTCCTGTGACTGTTCGCCTGAACTTGTACCTGTGGATGACGCAGCCGGAGCGGTGTGAACAGCAGTGAGGGCAGCCGTCGACCCAATCACCGACGGTGTCATAGGAATGGTCACCAAAGACGCATCTGTGCTTGTCTCCCCAGGCAGCCGCAGAGGCTCTTTGCTCGACCTAACGAGACCGCCAAGACGCGACATTGTCAAACTCATCCTGCCTTCTCCCGCCTGGCTAGGTGGACGACTGCGACTCTGCGATTTTCCAGTTAGGCGAGCTGCGGCTCTTGATAGACGCTGAGCTGTTGTAGGCTCATCACTAGGGGCAATAACCGGAGAACGGCCGCCTTCGGGTGTGATGACGGGCGTACCGATAATCGAGCTCGTGAATGCAGCACTTGCACGGCGCGAGAAGCCATCTGCAGTCTTCCGGGCGGCATTGACAACTGACGAAGACGTTGACTCTTCGTCTAGACTAAAACGCAGGGGCCGATCCAGTTCCGAAGAGAATCTTATGCTAGGACCGGTCGTCGTAGACCCGCCCCAGGTCGAAGAGTCAAAGTATCCCGCAGTCGGGTTGTTAGGATCCAGGCGGTCAGATGGCTGAGGCGTACCAGCTGTGTTTGTTGCAGCCGACGCATACGATGGCGGCTCGTCTGCTGGCTCGCCGGCATTGGATGCCTTGCCATCCATCATTGGCACAATCTGGTAGAATAGAAGATACGGCATTTCTGCTTTGAGGGCAGTCTTGATGTCGTTCACAGAAGACACACGATCTTCCACAGACAGATCGTCAAACTTGAGCCATTGTGCATCTTCGTAATCTGGTGGCGGGTCGACCTCGTGCCGGCGGTTGTCTGTGAGCACCTTGGGGTCGACACGGGCAAATGAGATGTAGTGGCCGCTGTGTAGCGAAACACCGCGATGGCACACGACAGACTGTAAAACGAGCTTGTAGTCTGCACTGATCTCATCCGAGTCTCGGGGGACGCCGTCCTCGCCCATCATAAAGGCCGGCAAGCGAAGACTGTCGGGGATGTCGATGTAGGTGTTTTGTCTCAGGAACTGGCCGCTGCTGTTCATCGTATATCGCTTGAGGCAGATACCGACTACTGGGCGGTTGTTGAATTGACGAACAACTTCCACATCGCTTTGTGGCTCACGGTTAGACGTTGAGTGCCAGGCTACCTTTGTTAGATGTATTTTTTTTTTTAGATACTTGCCAACATCAAATAATACTTACGAATGAGACGGAAGAACTGCCAGGCAGGGATCGTGACAGCCTTGATGATAGTCGAGCCCTGTCTCTTAAACTGCTGCAGGAGCGAAGGGTTCTGGGAGGTTGAAGACTGGCCATGTTCCAGAACAATACGCTGGATGATACTTGTAGAGCGCTGACGGCCATTTAAAAAAGCTCTAGTGTCGGACGACGAAGAGGCTGTGCGGTCTTCCTGTGTGATCTTGTGAGGCTCGAGCATGGTCCAGCGCCGCACTGGTGCAGGATCCCGGTCAAAAGACTCTCTGCTTGGGTCTTCAGAGGCCAACTCAGATGATGTCGTTGTTTCAGCTGTTGCGGTTGTTTTGGCCGCTTCAGTAGCATCGGTAGCTCCAGTCGCTGCAGTCGCTGCACTCGCTGCAGATTCTGTTGTTGGCTCGTTTGTATCTTTCGTTGCTAACTCTGCTTCCGCCTCTGTGACGGGTTCTGTGACGGGCTCGACTGCAGCCTCAGTGGCCGCCGCAGGAAGCAGCTCTTCAGGTACACTGACAGACTCAGCGACATCTTTGCCCGTGTCTGCATCAGCTGTGACATTGCTTGCAGCTGCCGCCGGAGCCTCCTCATGGACCGCTTCAGGGATGTCTAGAGTATCTTCTTTGGCGACATCTGTGATGGACCCTGGACCCTTTGCAATAACCGTAGCTTCTGTAGAATTGGAAAGAGCCGAAGCTTCTTTCACAGAGGTGGCATCTGTGATGGCTGATGTCGTAGAGTTGAGAGACTCAAAGGACACGGTCTTACCCGCAGAGCTAGCTGCATCGTTGTTGGAGTCGTCAGTGTCATTAGGAGCATTACTGCTGGGTGCTTTTGGTGTGGTGGGATCCTGCTCGGGAGAAACGACGCGAATGGTCTCGCTAGGCGACATGGCTGCCTTATTAGCACTGGAGGAACCCCTCTTCTCCACAGGGCTGTCGCGCAACACATCGACTCGTGTATTGAAGTAGTCTTCGAGGCAGTCTTCGAGCTTGACACCCTTGCCTTCTGGGTCGGGAGGCACAGCCAAATTAAGGAGGCGCTCGTAGACGACTTTGTGGTCGTCGGCATCGCGTTTGCCCTGATGGAAAAGGTCGACTTGAAGGGTCAATAGTGGAAGCTGGAGGGTTTCGGTAATGAAAGCAAACGCCTCGGATGTATCTTGCTGCTGGAGGAGTCTGGCCTCCTCCCATCCGCAGCTAGCGAGCGCGTCTTGTAGCCGTTCAGTCATGTCGACGCGAATGAGCTTGCCTGTGCGCAGCATGTTGACCCAGAGTCGGACGAGATTGGCGAGGTTCCCCTGGTACCCGCTTGGCTGGTCGTTTTTGAGCATGCACTCAAACGCATCGAGACGGGCAAACATGGCGAAGAGCAGGGCGTCCAGGTAGCAGGTGACATTGCTGCGATTTTCGGCGCCGAGCATTTTGACGTTTGGGTTGTAGGGCAGCACGGTACCGGAGAAGGCTTCTTGGTGGAGCCGAATGAGCTCAATGGCCTTGTCAACATCGCCTTCAGAGTAATTGGACAGAAGTGCGAGGTTGATGTGCTCTTTTTGGATACTGCCGAGGCCTAGTTCTTCGACACGAGTGGCAACGAGATCGATCTTGGCTTCGTTGTTTGCCTTTTCGGCTTCTTCGCGCATGGCTTGCTTTTGGTTCTCATTCTTCCAAAACATGAAGTAATTGTCGCCAGATGACTGGAAAGTGTCAGCTATACCTTCACACACAGTCAAGCATTGCTTGCGCCCAGCTTTGTGCTACATACCTTTGTAGTGGGCTCTGACGATTTGCTCCGCCGGTGCGTGCCATTCTTTTCCCGAAGGCTCTTGAACTTCTTAGGTATAGAGCCTTTCATTGTGACGGTGAAATGATGGAGTCGAGGTAGGGTGGGAGGAGAGAGATAGAGAGGAGAGAGTGAGGGTGTGGGGAACGGGTATGGGATACCCTCGTAATCCCAGGTGCTGAAGTTGAGGTCAGGGTTGAGGTCGAGGTCGAAGTCGAATTGAAGCTAATGAAGTTGTGGCCGATTGATATTGCTAGAGGTAACAATGAAGACGCAGGTGTAGTCAGAGCTCGACACCGGCGCGTAAAGGGTGCATCATAAATGGGTGCAGAACAAGTCGTTGGAGCAGATCGAGGTCGAGATGACAATAAGAGTTGGGATGAGCTGAGTCGAGATGTATCGGTATTGATTCGGGGCTGAAGCTAAGTATAGACTGCTAGAATGGTCGGTTGCCCAATTGCTCGAGTACTGAGTGATGTTGAGAATGGTAGACGTATATGATATGCGGGTGGGCGGTGGACGGTCGCTATAAGATTGACCGAACGGCGCAGATCGAGTTGTTGAGAGGGAAGAGTTGAGGTGGAAGTGGGAAGTGGGAAGTGGGAAGTAGGAGGTAGAAGAAGAGAGAAGATGAGATAGAAAGGAGACAGAAAGGGGAAAAGGGAGACGAGGTAGAAAAGAAGCAAGAGTAAGGATAGATGGAGAGTCGTTCCTTCCCTATTGGAAACGAGAACAGTAAGGCGCTGTTGAGTAAAAAAAACCAATATAATATACCAAAATACCAAAAGGCACAACAAAAGGTCTTTGTCCTGGATCGCGCCTTCTCTAAAAGCGCAAAATGGCAATAAATTGTTAGTTTTATCGACGTCAGGCGCGGGGGACGTTGAAAAGGCGGGGCGTTTTAGCGGGCGGTCAGTGGTTGAGGTTCGTTTAGGGATCGTTTTGGGAAGGGGCGAGGGGTCCTGGTTGGTGAGGAGGCGAAAATATACAGAGTAGGAAGGAGCACTCGTGCAGCTGTGCAACAGTGCCAAAGAGGAAAGAGACCGAATGACGACAAGATGACTAGGGGGGTTGTGTTGTAGAATGGTCAAGGCAGCCGCCATATTTGGAAAGCAAAGAGCAAAGAGCAGCAGGCAGAAGTTTTCTCAATAGCTCCTTCTCTTTCTGTCGTTGTCTGTCATTCTCTGTCATGAGCTGCTGACTGTTGATTTTTATTTAACCGTTCAATCCTCTATTCTCAGTCTCTCCTCTATTAAGATACCTCTCCTCTATGGAAACGAAAAATTAAATTCTGCTGCAGCGGCGAGGCCGAATTTGAACAGATTGGAATGCCAATTATAGAAGCAGCGAAAGGGAGTGTGCCAAGGACGACAACGTGTGACTGCATGGAAAGCTTTTCGGTGCTATGGCGGATGAGGATAGCTGTTTGCAGAGGAGAGACAAGTAGAAATACTGAGTAATTAGTGAATGAATGGTGATCAATTTTGGCCCGAGGGGTGGCTAATACTTGGAATTTGGGATTAGAATTTGTAATTTAGACATTGCTTGTCATGTGGTGGTTGAAGAATCAAATGATTGCCATGCAATATTAAATGATGGTTTAAAAGAGGACAATAGAAGAGGATAAATCGTATACGAATTAGAGAAAAGAACTAGAATGATAAAAAGTATGCAAAGCAAGATAGACGACAAAGAAGATATAGAATGCCATATGTATAATCTACCAGGATAAACTTCTTCTAGAAGCCCGATGCTCACCCCGAATCGACCCGCAGCATGCATATCGAGCACATCGAATTCATCCCGCGGCGCACGCCATCAGACGAACGTAGTACTCTGTACTATTCGAGGTATCTTTATCTAATTGACCGATTGTATCTAGAGGCCGATCGGCTATCTGCACTCTGCAGTGGTGTGGTATTGGTGTATTTGTGAGTAATGGTTATATCACCACTTTTTATAGCAAAAGTCGGATGCTTTTGTTTGGATATAGTCGGGCATGGGATTGAGCGAATTGAAGGGAAGTTTTAGGAATAAAACGATATACGAAGCAATTGTACCTTTTTTCACCGAGCTCATGGGATGCCTTGTCTAGGCTGAGAAGTTTGCTAGAAGTTTGCTCAAGTCTGCCATAGCCGATCCCCCCTCTCTCGATCCGAGCACCGTCACCGAGAATAAGCGATACGACATACGATAGGCAAACTCGGTATGCCAACTGCGCTAGACAATTCTTTCTCAGCAATGCGACTATTCCAGCAATAGAACCATAGCATCATCATTTCTACGTTTGACCTCCCGACTCTCAAGGACGGGCATTCGGGAAGGGAGGGTCCAGCCCAGGCTATGGGGCCGATCGGGCTCAAAGAGAAAAACTCGGGTCCAGACCTGTCTGAAGCTGTCAAAAGCTGTCCAAGCTGTCAAAAACTGTTAGACTTTTGATCTTATTTCTACTCTGACTTTGACTATTTTCTTCATATATTTTATTTCCATTTTTTACTTTCTACAAGCTCAGCGCACCTCGGCGTATCCTGATTTGGCAGCCGGAGGCAACCTACTTGATGTCAAAGTGCTGTGACTGTTAGTAGGTGTAGGACACTCCCGTGTCGGTTTCTCCCGCCGGTTATAGGATGGTTGTGACAAGCATCGATCATTCGTTCCGTGTTTTCTCGATATCGAGGTTAGCAACTTTCTCACTTTACGTCTCGCAGTCATAAGAATGCCATTTCGACACAACTCGAGTGATGGCCTGCTCGATGGGAGTAGGGCCTACCTTGGATCAGAACATAATGACGGCCTGCACTTCACCTGAGACTCAACAAGGCAGCAGTATTTACCTGATCAGCTCACTTTCAACTATCAACTCACAACATAGTGACGCATTGATCCCACGCAACACTATCTGATTACTAGACATGATCGATCTGTGACAGTCACTAAGCAAAGCCACCGGGCACTCTGCTCCGGTCTCGTGATTTCTGGTTGACTTTCCTCATTTCGGTCTGTTCGTCGTGAATATCTACGTCAGCTGGAATCATAGTATTGAACGTGCTGACCTTGTTGACCTCATCTGAAGATCAGACATGACGCGAGACTAGATCGCCACACGGCGCGGTCCATGACGTTTGCTGACGTACAGACAATGAGGTTGTTGGGGCTAGAGGCTTAAGTGAAATAGCTTGTTGAGATAGACGACATGATATATAGAACAAAACAATATCAAACGAGAACCGAGTCACATCATTGTTACATAATCATCCAACGGTGACTGATTTCTGCAGCCCATGATTAGTCATCCATTTATGGAAGGCTATGTCGGAGTTTCAACCATTGCGAATATGCCGAGTTCTTGACTCTTCTCGGCGCAATGATCTCGTGCACTCGCTATGCTTTGAAGGGTTTCTATTAATATTTGGTCTCCCTTTATACATACCGACAGTGATTATGCCAGTCTCGTTCTCTTTTTCTCTTCTATTGAAACTATTCACACTCGAGTCTGTATTTCAAAAGCCCCAGACTATTAACTCGTGCGTACAGTGCCTGCATCCATCTCGGCTTTATATTCCGTCTTGAGTTACCCCAATATTTAACGCTCGAGTCGTGTCTTTTGAGCAAAGCAGTATGTATGGCTGGCTTTATGGCTATGGTTGAACTTATGCGTGTAGCTTGGTGTTCCCCACACTGCGCCAGCATGGACCTCGGCAGCGGCCCCCCTAGTAGGCGTTCTTAGCAGCTAAGGCCCTGTACGGAGTAAATATGGGGATCGCTCAGTGGGCCGAGGGCGGGGGAAGTCATGCCTAGCTCCTATGTGCTACGTCCATCAGTTGATTTCCCCAGACATTCCCAAATCCCCATAAGCTGCGCTGTTCCCATATAAATTTCGTTTCTGATACTTGTCTCTGTATATATTATTCCTGGGTCTTTTATTTCTTTCTCGCTCTTTCGTACGAGTCAATATCCAGCAAGACACAATGGCTGACAGAATCCCTACCATCGTGAGTACCTGACACGCAATCCCTTTGAAACATCGACAACACATCTAACAAACCAGGCCTCGAACCGCGTGTCGGACCGCGCAAAGAAGACACTGGACACCGTCGCCAAGTTTGTCCAGGAAGAATGCATTCCGTACGTTGACCCTATCCGCTTATGCCTCGAAAGGACAGTGGACATCTGCTAACTGCGACAGTGCCGACGCCGTGTTCGAGGCCCAGACAGGCGCCGGTGATGCCCGCTGGGAGGGCCACCCCCAGATCATCGAGGAGCTCAAGGTCAAGGCCCAGTCGCTCGGCCTCTGGAACATGTTTTTGCCCAAGGGCCACTACAAGGAAAGCCCCGGCTATACCAACCTCGAGTACGGCCTCATGGCCGAGTGGATGGGCCGCTCGCGCACCGCGTCCGAAGCCTGCAACTGCGCCGCCCCCGATACGGGCAACATGGAGGTGCTGGCAAAGTACGGCAACGACGCCCAAAAGGAGCAGTGGCTGCGCCCGCTCATGGAGGGCAAGATCCGGTCGGCGTTCCTCATGACCGAGCCCCAGGTGGCGTCGTCGGATGCCCGCAACATTGAGATGAACATTACGCGCGAGGGCAACGAGTATGTCCTCAACGGCCAAAAGTGGTGGTCCAGCGGCGCCGGCGACCCGCGCTGCAAGATCTACATTGTCATGGGCAAGACCGACGGCAACAACAAGGACCCCTACCGCCAGCAGTCGGTCGTGCTGGTGCCCGCCGACACGCCCGGCATTACTGTGCACCGCATGCTTAATGTCTACGGGTTTGATGACGCGCCGCACGGCCACGGCCACATTACGTTTAGCAACGTGCGCGTGCCGGTGTCGAGCATTGTGCTCGGCGAGGGCCGCGGCTTTGAGATCATCCAGGGCCGCCTGGGCCCCGGCCGCATCCACCACGCCATGCGCACCATTGGCGCTGCCGAGCGCGCGCTCGACTGGATGCTGATGCGCATCAACGACCCGGCCAAGACGCCGTTTGGCAAGAAGCTGCGCGAGCACGGCGTGATCATGGAGTGGGTGGCGCGGTCGCGCATCGAGATTGATGCATCGCGCATGCTGGTGCTCAATGCAGCCATCACCATGGACGAGCAGGGCCCCAAGGCGGCGCTGTCGCAGATCGCCGAGGCCAAGGTGATGGTGCCGAGCATGGCGCTGACCGTGATTGACCGGGCCGTGCAGGCGTTTGGCGGTGCGGGCGTGAGCCAGGACACGCCGCTGGCCTACATGTGGGCAAACGTGCGGACGCTGCGGCTGGCGGACGGTCCTGACGAGGTGCACCTGGCGCAGATGGGCCGCAACGAGAACAAGCGCGGCGAGGCGGTGGCCAAGCTGATCCAGTGGCAGACGGCCAAGTCGGAAGAGCTGCTCAAGAAGCACAACCTGACACGGGTGCAGCCGGGCACGCAGATCCAGCACCGCATCAACAAGACCGCGTCGAAACTGTAAATGTAGGTAGGCGGTAGATGTCTCGGGTGCTATTTAGTTTGGCCATTTAGTTTGATTTAGTTGACTAGCAAATGTATAAACAGGTGTTTCGTTTGTATGACTGGTTTATTGCTGGTTTATTGTTGCTGCATTTTGACTTTATTGTTGACTCTTGTCATTTTTCTATTTCGTGCTTAATCTTTGTTTTATACCTGTATCCAAACATCTTTTCTGGGTATCTTTGCGTCGCGACTGGCAAGCCGTGGCCTATCGTGGTTTTACGTCTATACCTACATCTGAAGTCGTCTGATGTTTCGTATTCACGGCTCATATCCTGTCGGTCCATTCATCTCTCATCTCTCATCTCTCATCTCTCCTCTCTCTTCTGTTGTCTATTTCGCCTCCTCTGCACCGTTTCTGCGGTGATGCTGCCAGCATGCTCCGTGCCACTGCAGATACTTTTGTACACGAGATGTGAGTCAATCGAATGGTCCGTGACATTTGCAGGATTATTGTTGGAACATGGTAGAAACACCCTAGAAAAAGGAACAAAGAGGGCCTCTGCAACCAAGGGCCGCAGAAAGGGGCCGTTGCGAGAAATGCATTGGCGGTTGTGATCTAGGTGACCTCTGGGAGCGAAAAAGCGAAAAGGGAAAGAGGGAGCTTGTGTGGGTCCATGCCGACCAATGCCACCTGGCAGTTGTTGCTACGCCAACCCACCCCGGCCCCAGCTTTTTGAACTTTTTGTACACAATCTAGGCAATGGAGGCAATCTAAGCAACCTGGATCACTCCCCTTCCTATTTCGGAAGTCTGTTTATATCTGATTTTTTCTTCAATATTCCATGATTAAAATTTAATTCCCGACATTGCTGACTCTGCTGCGTGACTACTCAGTACTAATCACTGACTGCTGACTGCTGACTAGCCTTGCCTTGTTTCACTGTGTGTCTTCACGTCATTCTCAAGTTTTCGGTACAAGGCGACAAGGCAAAAGAAAGGTAGATAAAGATAAAATAGACGACGTCCCTCCACCGTCGATTTCCATTTTCATTCGATTTCCACTCTTACTCCCACTTCCACTCCCACTCAACCACACTTTTGTACTACATTCACGTTCACGTTCATTCACGCTACATTCACATTCAGCATTGCAAACATTTTAAAAGCTACAACTGCAACTGTTTACGCATCTCTGTCAGCAAGACCGCATCGTCACCTTACACAGCACACCTCTACACAACCACAACAATGTTCTCGACAAAGCCCGTTCTCGGCGACAAGGACGTCAACGCTGCCATTGCGGCCGACACAGCCAAGGAGTCCGGCAAGGACATCAAGAGTATGGAGTACCATCGCCAGGTCCTCCACTCCAAGATGCAGTCCGACGAGTCAGTCTCTCCCCTCCCGTGTCTCTTACTTTTATCCCTTGCATCTACTCAACTAACAACCCAGACCCAAGCAGTATGTCTCGCCGTCCGACGACATCATGAGCCCGTGCACGGCCAAGCTCAAGGCTCTGCGCAACAAGCAGGTCGGCAAGACCAAGCCCAAGTCGCTCTTTGCACAAGCATCTGCCCGCAAGATGAAGGAGGGCAGCGACTCTCCTTTCTAGATATCTAGATGTCTCGATGTCTTGATGTCTCGATGTCTATCTGATTTCTAGATGGGCTGTCTTTGTCTCTGACGTCTTGAGGCGTCTTTTCACGACTGTTTATGCTTTACTTTGATTTTATCTGTCAGGACCTCTGCTGTCTGCTTTTTATCTGCCGCTGCTGTTGATATTCTATATTGGTTGGGAAAATATGGCGTTGCAACAGGAGTTTTTATCATTACGCAATTCATTCTCTTCTTTTACTATAAAAAATGCTTCTCATGTACAAAATAAACTTTAACAGACTATGCCTTCCATCCGCTCACAATGTAGACGACATCCTCGTCCGCCACCAGGTGGCCCAGACCGACACGCTGCGGCACATGCCGTGCACTCGCGCCCCAGACCAGCGCATACTTGAACGTGTCCTTGAGCGTCCGGTGGATGCGGTCGCACACGTCCTCGATGGTGCTGTTGGACCGCACAATCAGCGCCTCGCTAAAGTCGGGGTCGATGCCCTTGCGCTTTGTGTAGATGCGGATCAGCCGCAGCTCCTGCCAGCACCGGTCAATGACCGCCTGGATGCCCAGGTCCAGCTCGCAGCTCATCACCGCCGAGTACGGCTCGCGCGCCAGCTGGTCGAGGAACTCGAGGGACACGCTGTCCACCTTGTTGTACACATACAGGCACCGAATGTACTTGCGGTGGTCCTTCATAATCACATCGATAAAGTCGTCCACCGTGGCGTTCTCGTCGCGCACCAGCACCTCGCAGTTGAGCATCTTGTAGTCGCGCAGAATGTTAAACACCATCTTCTCGTCCAGCTTCTTGGGCGTCGACTGGAACGTGATCTTGACGCCGCCCGCCTTTTTCGGCTTGAGGTAAATGTTGGGCGGCTCGCGGTTCAGCCGGATGCCGACGGCCTCGAGCTCGGCCTCGAGCAGCGTGCGCTGCTCCTGCTTCTTGGTCGCGTCCAGCACCATCAGGATCAGGTCGCTGGTCTTGGCCGCCGAGATGACTTGCCGACCGCGGCCCTTGCCCTCGGCGGCACCCTCAATGATACCCGGCAGATCCAGCAGCTGGATCTCGGCGCCGCCGTACTCGAGCACACCGGGAATCGCCGTCAGCGTCGTGAAGGCGTAGGCCGCCACCTCGGACCGCGTTTTTGTGACTTTGGACAAGAACGTCGACTTGCCCACGGACGGGAAGCCGACCAGTGCTATGCGCGCATCTCCGCTCTTGCTCACATCGAAACCGGCACCCGGACCGCCGCCCGATCCCGGGCCCGGCTCCAGCAGCTGTGCTCTCAACCGTGCCAGTTTTCTGATTAGTCAGCACATACGATGGAAGACGTACACGGAACATGCGCATTGCAGCCATCAGACTCACCCTTTTAATAGACCAAGATGGTATTCTAGCCTGTTAGTATTCATTCGAGTCATTCAAACTATAATAACAATGAAAATAGAATATAGAGCTTACCTGTAGCCTTGTTCTCTGTTGGCGCTGATGTCAGTATGTGGTCATGCATCAGCTCAGGGAGGACCTATGCCGGTCTTACTCTGTGTCTTTCTCATCTCCTCCTCGATCCTAGATGGTTAGCATACAGACTGATGACTGATAATGTCGGGCTATGCTGGGCTGCACAACGTACTCCTTGATCTTCTCTGTAATGTTCACCATCTTGGCGGCGTGGGCAGCAAGTCGCTGCGATCAGTGCGGTGGTTTGTTGTTTGTGCGAGCTGAATAATTGCCTATTGGTGTCAATGGGTGTCAGTGATCGTTTATCTGCCGTCGTCTGATGTCGTCGTCGCCGGTGCTGCGAGTCTCCAAAGGCAAAGCTTGTCGCCGTTGATGAGAATGAGTTGCCTGCGGGGTGCCAAAAGTGGGGCGTTCTCAAGATGGTTTTTTACGCTGGCAGACACCATATTGAATGCTAGTATTGCGCTAATCTTCAGGGCTCTAGTAAGCAGCTGTATCTTTTTAAGCATCTTCTCGACAAACCATGGGAAATAGAAAATAAAACCATAAAATCATTAATGTGTTCTTACAAAAGCAAAAAAAAAAAAAGCTCTAACTATTGAAAATACGCGAATACAACATCTCATGCCGGCCCATCCACAAATCCACTACGGGCATCGTCTGCCCGGCATCTTCAACAGCCACGCCCCATGCGCCCTCGACGGCCTGCACAACCAGCTTCTGCACATGCGCCGACGCCAGCAGCTTTTGCGCCTGGTAGGGGCCCAGCAGGTTGGCCCGCACAGCCGCCGACACGAGCGCCTTGACGTGCGACAGAATAAACACATCGGCCGTCTGCCGCCGGTCCAGCCCGGCAAACGCCGCGACGGCACCAAACAGTGGTGGGATGTGTGCCGATGCTTCAGAGAGCGTGCCCGGTGGCGGGTTGGACGAGCGCTTCACTAGCAGCGAGAATGGCCGCAGGGGGTCTTGCGGCATGGATGCGGTCAGCACGGGCGCAAAGGCTCTCTCCCAGACAGACAGCAGAGCGCGGCCCTGCGCGACGGATGCGCGACGGCCGACTGTGCAGATGATTGTAGCGTCAAAGGTGTCGTCGAGGATGGCGAGGGTCGATGTAAAGACGTCGAGCGTAGAGAAAGCAGCTACAGAGGTCTCTACAGAGGTCTCTACAGAGGTCTTTATAGAAGTCTTTACAGAAGTGGCCGCATCGTGCGCGGCGAGGACAAAGGGCAGACTGCTGTGGGCGTAGGATGTGATGGAGAGCGGCAGAAAGGCGCCAAAGGCAGCAGGGCCGCTCTTGAGGCCCCTGGGCAGGGCATTGGCAGCAGCGGTGAGTGTTGCCGTGGCGGCGGCCTTGTCGTGGGCGAGGAACGACTCGAGGCCGCTGCTAAAGGCAAACGAGCCGAGGGGCAGGGCAGAGTCGGAGAGGAGGAAGAGGAAGTGCTGCTGTTGTTGTAGTAATTGTCGCTGTTGTAGTTCTGCTTGTGACTGTGATTGTGACTGTGACTGTAACTGGACTTGTTGTGGCTGCGATTGTGCTGGCGTCTGTTGCTGCTGGCGCTGCTGCCGGCGCTGCTTGGCGGCATGGAGCCGGGCTTCTAGATCGGCAATCTCCTGGTCAATGTCGCCGTCGGCGCGGTGCGGTAGAGACGTGGGCGCGAGAGCATCCCCGTGCATGGCGACGACGCTCATTCTGTGTATCTCTCAGTCAAAATGAGTTTTGAAGAAATTGGAGTGAGCTGAATAAGAGTCTTGCTCTTTTCAAGTTCGAGATGAGACTGCCGTGCTGAGCGCAATCGTTGTGTTCAAGTGGCCGTCAAGTGGTGCGGGCCGATAAACCTATCAGCGGGTCAGATAAGGCTCAAAGAGGAGGCGACTAGACGTCGACGTTATCAATGCTTTTACCCCATCGAGGCCTGGCCGAAATCACGCATGTATTTACATCAACAGGAAAAACAAATTAAACCAAGATTGCTATTCGTTTTCCAAAGACATTGCCCCTTTTCCATCTCCCTTTGAAAACAATAGCAACTCGGCCACTCGACAATTAACAACTCGACAACTAAACATCCGGGGGCCATCTTGAGAACATAGATATTATTCAAGGCGCGGTATCACAAACAAGAAAACAACAGACAGCCATAACAGGACGCAAAAGGCAACAAAATCAAAAGGCCAGAAACAAGACGAGGCAAAAAAAGACAAAACCAAAAACAGATACAATACAAGAGTCATCCGTATGCGCGCAAGAGATGGGGGACGCGGCCCGACCTCTTCGACACATGCACATTAAAGCATAAAGTCCGCCAGGAACTACCTCAAGAAGCAATCCAAGATAACAAGTCGACTTGATATGCAAGCCAATCCGAGAAAGAAACCAAAAGAGAAATTGAAGAAGAAAAAAAGGGTACTGGGCGGACAGTGAGAGCCGAGGGCCACAACGCCGTAAACGCCTCATACGCCAACAGGATTGCCGTCATAACCCGTCAAAATCTGTCAAACAGAAATAATTAAAATGGAAATAGCAATTCCCATTGTAAACGTCACTGTAGATGTCTCGGGTGCCATCTTACTTCCGCAGGACGGCATCGTACAGGCTGACGAGGCCGGTAATGGCAGCGCCAGAAATGGCGCCCTGCCAGCCGCCGTAAAGGCCAGAGTTGAGACGGGCAACAACCTTGTCGTCAACGTAGCCACCCAGAGACGCGCCCTGAGCCAGCACAACAAAGACAAGGAGGCCCTTGGCCAAGCTAAAGGTCAGCGGGTCAACGGCGTACTCGGCATTGGAGAAAGGCCGCGACCGGCCGCGGCCAGTGTGGTGGCTAGCGCTGGCGGCCGACAGGTTGAAAAAGTAGCCGACAAACGAGGGGACGGCGGTGCTGATAAAGAACCAGAGCAGCACGGGGGCCCAGAAGTTCCAGGTGAGCAGCAGGAAAATGTCGGGCAGCGAGACGGGGTACGAGTCGGTGCCGAGCAGGTCGATGGCGGGGATGGAAAAGGCGTAGCGCACAGGCAGGACCTCGGCGCGCAGGTTGAACCACTCAAACGCCGACACCAGCAAGGCGATGGAGTAGACAGTTGACAGCGACTCGCGCGTTGCCTGTGTGGCCTCGGTGATACCGGAGTCGGCGTAGATGGACAGCGCGCGCGTGCGCACAGCAACGGCGCTGCGGTCGACAGCGTGGGCGACGTCGGCAGGCGAGGCAGGGAGCGGGATGCGGCTGGCGAGGGACAGGGCGCGAGCGGGTGTGCGGATCAGGGCCGACGAGGGGACAGACGAGGCATCTTCAGAAGGCGTGGCGGGCTCTTCGGGCGCGACGACCTTTGTTAAGCGGCGCTTGGTGACCTTGATCTCGCCCGAGGCGGAGATTTCGCGCTTGACTGGCGATCCCGAGGTCTTGGAGCGGATGTTGTAAAAGGGCGCCAGCTTGGAGTCGGACGAGAGAAGCGACGCGTTCTCGGTGAGGTACTCGTCGAGGGCGGACTCGAGTTCGCTCTTCTTTAGGCTCGAGACACTGGGAAGTTAGCATGGCTGTATTAACGCGTCGGTTGAGGGTCAATGTTGTCAATGTTGTCAATGTCGTCGATGCGATGCGATGTGAACGCTCCGCAGCTATCTGTGCGCGAAGCGGGCCGCTGCAGAATCACCAACAGCAAGCGCAAAGCAGTAATAATACAATATTACAACCATACAATAGAAGAAAGAAGAAAAAAAGGCAACAATGCATCTAGTGTGCATCTGCTAAACAAAGACTCACTTCTTCAGACCAATGGTCTCGGCAATGTCGACGAGGTCCGACTTCTTTTGCGCGCGCAACCAGGAAGTCATTTTTGGGGGTTGATGTGATGTGATTTGACGAGTTGTACAAAATAATGCGGTTTGCAATCCGAATTTTGTAATCGAGTAGGCAATCTGGTGATGCAAAGTGGCGATGCGATGAGTGTATGTGATCTGTGGTCTGTGGTTGTGGTTTATGATGCGGTGTAAGAAGGTGCGATGATTACGGAGTAGATGGATATTAGAGATAATACATACGTAGAATAATATGTTAATACAAGTATAGAGCAGAGGGGCGGCGGGTATTGGGTATTATTGGGTATTGGGCGTTGGGGACTGGGATGGGGGAATAGGGATTACGGCGGCGGGTCGGTTTGTTTACGTTTTGTGGCAGGCGTCGCGTGTCAGTAGAAAAAGGGAAAATGGAATACTAAAAGGGAACATGGGAGAGGGGGGGGGGTGTGACAACGACAACGACAACGACAACGACAACAGGGGAGCGACAGTGCACAGGAATGGAAAGGAATGCGCAAATCGCCAAATCAGATTATAGAGGCCCACCCGAACGAGACTCCTCTTTCCTCTTTCCTCGTTCTGCTTTTTCTCTCTTTCCTTTGCTCTTTCCTTTAATTAATTACACTTGCTCCCGCGAGAGATGAAGAACGACGCGTTTGGAGGCAGGTGCGCCCGGTAGGGTCGTGATAAGCTTATAACGAAGAAGGCGCGAATGGCGAATGTACTTACTCTGTAATACTCGGTAAAAGTCGCAAGCCAAATAGGAAAGAGCGGTAACATATTACTCATCGCGGCGATGGACTCTGCTAGACTGCAGGCGACTCCAACATGGGATGCCAATGATTGCAAAGCTTAATACGAGGATGCGCATTGCGTTGTGACGTTTTGTAATTTTACAATTCATAGCAAACCAATGGCACAAGAACTGGGCATAGCGTGTCTCTTGTTTCTTCAGCGGTGCAGTGTCTGTCCCTGTCGTGCCTTCCTCCCGTTCCTGGTTCCTAGATTGGGCACCTGCCAGTTGTCTATCTTGCAGTATTGTAACATCAGCCGTCCCGTGATTAGCCGCATGCCCGCCAATATCAATACGTCAAGATTCATGATCCAAGGTCAAGACAAAAATTCATGTGTCATAGTCATTATATTTCATATTCATTCAATAGCCTAGTCGTACACGATCTCCGGATCTCCAGATCTCCAGATCTCCTCAAAATCTAATCTACACAATACTGACAAACCGCTCCTGGCCGCGCGGTACCAGGCGCACCGACACGGCCGCCGTCCCGTGCAGCTTGAGCGTCAGCAGCGTCGTCGCCGACCGCAGCGTCGCGCGCGACTTGGCCTGCGCTTTGCCGTAGAGGGCGCGGCGCTCGTCGTCGCTCATGGCGGCCACGGCCGTGTCGTCGGCCCACTCGTCGACGGCCAGCTCGAGGCTGTGCTTTTGGAACACGACGGCGAGCGCGGCCAGCATCTCCACCTGGGCAATGCGCCGGCCGAGACAGCTGCGCGGCCCGTCAGAAAAGGGAACAAAGCTGCCGCGCACGGGGCGGAACATTTGCGCGCTGGTGTCGGGGCCCTTGAAGCCGCCATAGTCTTCCGTGTCGGCGCCGTCCACCTCTTGCGTCTCCGACGACGAGGCCTCGGTGCGGAACCATCTCTCGGGGATAAACGAGTCGAGGTCGGCGGTGCGGCCGTCGACAGCCTCGCCTCGGCCCCGGGCGGCGGGCCAGTGCTTGGGGTGGCGCTGGGCGGTGACGACGCTGAGGGCAATGTGCGTGCCGGCGGGCAGCAGATGCGTCTGGCCTGTTTCGGCGACGGCGAGGGGCTGGTCGGCCTGGTGCGGGATCCATTTGGGCACCATGACGACGGGGGGCATGAGGCGCAGGGTCTCGTTGATGGCGGCGCCGAGCATGGACGCGAGCATGAGGTTGATGCTGGACTCGTAGCTCCATGTGGCCGGGTCGGTATCGCGGCCGAGCAGGCGGTCAATGTCGGCCTGCAGCGCGCGCTGGCTCGCCGGGTTGTTGGCCAGCTCGATAAAGGTAAAGTGCAGCGAGTTGGCGGTCGTCTCGTGGCCGGCCACGAGCATGATAAAGGCGTTGCCGATGATCTCGTCGTCGGTCAGTGCGGTTACGCCCGCCTGTTTTGCTTTTTCCAGTGTGCCCAGAGCAGCCCGCTCGTTTTCGTACCGGCCGCGCACGAGCTGGCCCATGAGATCCATGCCGTCGCTGTGGGTGCCCTCCTTGGCGGCCGCGGCCTTGTCCGACAGGAACTCGGCCATGTACTGGACATAGTTCTTGTTGGCCGCAAAGGCGGCGCGCGGTGCTTTCATAAAGAGGCCGAGCACGCGCATAAGCCACGGGGGCATGAGCAGCAGCATCAGAATGTGGTGCAGCACGAGCTCGACCGAGGTGGCAAAGGTCATGGTGTGGCCGGGCGGCGGCGTGTTGCTGCCGTACTTGCGCATGCGCGGGTCAGTGTCGACGGGCAGGGGCTGGCCGGGCCATGTGAAGCGGATGCCGAAGCCGACGTAGCCAATGATGTGCAGGGCCAGGGCCATGGTGTCCTTTTCGAGCGTCGTGATGGTGGGCGCGTCGCTGTGGGCGGTGGCCTCCCACTTGGCGAGCATGCCCTGGGTCTGGTGGATGGCCTCGGCAAAGGTGTGGGCGGCGTTCTTTTCGTTGAACGAGGCACTGGTGGCCTTGCGGTGGAAGCGCCAGGTGGCACCCTCGGTGGTGAGGATGTTGCGGCCAAAGATCTCGAGGATGGAGTAGTGCATGGTGGCCTTGGGAAAGTGCTCGCGGCGCGAGGTGATCTGGTGGATGGAGTTGGGGCTCTGGGTGTTGAGGGTGATGAGGCCGGGCGAGACGGCGAGGAAGTTGTCGCCAAGACGGTCCCACGGCTCCTGGCCGTCGGCGTATCCCCAGTCCGGGAGAAGGTAGAAGAGCCAGCCCTCCCAGAGATGCTTGGGCAGAAGCCGGATCAGGGCGACCCAGAGCTTGTGGGTGAGCTGCCACAGTATGTTTTGCGACGAGCAGGCTGTTGGCAGTTTGTCAGCTGTATATTCTGTTTTTCAAAGTTTTTTTTTTTTTTTAAAAAAAAGACACATGCATACGCACGTGTGATGATATATGGCAGGCCGGTCTTGCGGGCTTTGGCAATGTTGGTGCGCAGCCCGTTGGCAACGCTGACGGCCGTGTAAGCCACGCCGGCAGCAGCTACCAAGAGAACGACAGATACCATGTTGGGTGGATGCTATATGGCTATATGATCTATGATCTATGCCGTAGAGTATATGCCAATAAAAAGGGTGTAGTTGGAGTTGAAAGATGTAAAAAAAAAAAAAAAAAAAAAAGATGAAAAAGAGTATCGTGTCGAGTTTGGTCGGCTCAGCCCCTACTGTCTCAGGTTCAGAAATCCTTGCCGCAGGTTGGTGGTCAGTCCGTAGGGTCCGAGAGAAACGAAACACTCAGACAGGCGAAACACTCGAAACACTCAAAGATGGCAAGACGGACCAGAGATACGTAGCTAGTCTTTTAATAGTCTTTGGACATGAAGACAATGACGACAGAAAAGAGGAGTTGGCAAATGGGGCCGGCTTGATAACCAACAGGGCAGCTCAGCTGAGACACCCGACACAGGCGCTAGCTGACTCCTCGACCAGAACGAATAAACATGGGGTCTTTACTCATCTTGTCCCAAACTGCGGTCTCGGAAGAGAAAGCAGAAATGAACTTGTATTGACCCGTTCCCGACCGCATGGAGCCCGGATGGTCTAGAAAGGGCAGCGGAGGAGCGATTCGGGTAGTTAGTTGCATGCCGCCGCCAGGAAGGTGCATATTGGAGTATTGCGGTATCGACTCTGTGAAGGAGAGCTCTGATTTGGTGTGCTGTGTGCGGCGATTGCCAGCGGGCTAGCGGCTAGCGTGTTAGTGCACGGAGAATCTTTTCTATTGATATTGAGAGCTGCAAGCTCCCTACTTGAACCGAACGGCTTCACGCTGCCCGTGTTTCACTTTTTGCTTGCGCATTTGGGCATGTATCCGAGGTGGTATTCTGGTGATGATTTATTGTTTATATTGTTTATTTGATTAATTAATAGCAAAGAGATCAAGAGAAGACGTATAAACAAAATCAGCAGCGACTGACACGAGGCTTAATGTGCTGCATTCTCTAGAGTAGCATCGCATGGCAGTGCAGACTAAGCCTCTTGCTCGGTCTTTCCCTCTTCTGACGACAAGCTGCTCGCCTCTGCCACACGCAAGCGGCCATGTTCAGCCATGCCCACATTCAAAATCAACCCGACCGGGGCTGACATCCCGGAACGGCGACGAGCCGAGACTGGGCCCAGCTAGCGCGAATGCGAGTGCGGGGTCCCCCGTCACTTCTTACAGGGAAGGAGCGGTCAGCATACTTTCTTCGTCCTCTTGCAAAGCTGACGTCTGTTGCAGATATCCTGTCGTGGTTGATGCCTGCGGACAGCATCGCTTATGTCATCTTCACTCTCACTTGCACGAGGCTCTTCTACCTCGACTCGCAAGCAGAACCCAGCAGCGTCGTGGTCGACTTCATCTTGGGTACACAGGCTGCTAGATCGAGAAAGACATTTCAATTGATTCATTAATAGCCAAGCTGGGAGGTAACGGCCTTGATCATTCAGCCTACTGAAATTTGTATTACATAATCAGACCAACGACATCGATCATCATGCCACTGTCTACGAACAAGAATAATAAAAGTAGAGATGATATTCTATGCACTATTCAGGTTCTTGTAATCAACGCGATGCAACTCTCGGGCGCATAAATAGTAAAGTAAAATCAATGTCTTGTATTGCAAAGTTCAAAAGCAACCCAAACTCCCGACCTATTCGGCCGTGTTTTCCTTCCGTCGAGACCTGTAGACAAAAGTAAAAAGGACAAAAATAATCAAGAAAAAGCAACGCCGCAAAAGACTTGTCAACCCAAAGACGAAAACCCGTTTCGCATCAGTCTGCGCTCTGCAGTCTGCAGTCAACCCATCTTCCAAACTCCGGGGATATCCATGGTCATGCCACAAGGTAACCAGCCTCGTGGGTGAAGTAACAAAAGAAATAATGAGCTTCAAGTGAAAACGATAAAAGGTAGAAGAAATGCAAAAGGTAAAGCAGGAACAGTCGACAGAAATAATCGAGAAAAGGGAAGAAGAAGAACTGAGAAGTGAAGATCAAGGAAACACGCACGATGCCTATCAAAAAGCTCACCACTATCCCCTAAAGAAGGGGTATCTGCTTTCCGGCTGTAATGGCCGCTCGTGCTGCTCCCGGTCCGCGTCATTGGGACCATCCGCTGCACCCGAAAAACTCATGTGCGACGAGGAGCTGTGGTGACGAGTATGGCTCAGCAGCGTCTGCGGCGAAGCCGGGCGCATAGCGGCCACTGTATGCAGCGGCGGGAGCCGGATCCTATCCATCTCTCCGGTATAGTGTCCCGGGTATTGGCGGGGAACAGCTTCTGATTGCGACCGCTGGTGCGAGCGTGGCACGTCGCGTGGCACGTCTCTCGCCGCAAACTCTCTCTCTGCAAACACAGTCGAGTATCCTTGCTCAGGGTACTGACCAGGATGCGGCGCTCTATTGAAACTCCGGGCATCCATTGCTGGCAAATGAGGATGGCTACCACCGCCGCTGCCGCTGCTATTGTTGCTGCTAGACGCGAGAGCTAAATTGCCCATGCTATGGTAGCGAGTGTGCAAGCTGTGAGAGGCAGCGTGCGAGTTGTAGCCCTCGCCGTTGACATATGGCTGCTGAGGGTGCTGCGTCGAGTACTGCGGCTGCTGCGAATACATTGCGGGCTGCGAGTGTTGTGGCTGGTGCGAGTAATGCGGGTGCCGAAATTCAAATGACGCAGCAGGGCCGTGAGTCTGCGCTGCAGAATGCATGATCGGGCCGCTGACTGATTGCGTCTGGCGGTGGCCGAGGGGGGCGCGTCTTGCAGTTGTCTGTCGGCGCTTGGTAGGCTTCTTCTTTTTGCTGCTGGCATCGGCAGGGTCCTCAAAAATTGGCAGCATCTCAATGTCAGGAATCATTGGCAATCTTCCTTTGTTGACATCCACCTCAATCTGGTCCATGAGCTTGAGAAGAAACTGCGTGTCACACTCACGGCCGACGTATTTCAGGATCCAATCAGGCACGTGGGTAGGGATGTCGTCCAGATCGAGTCCGGTCTCGCCTTCATAGTCTGGAAAGCTATTGTTGGTGCCATTGCCGTTGTTTTCATAATCGCCGTCATTGCCGTCATTGCTGTCGTAGTACTCGTCGCCACCGCCGTCTCTCTTGCGCTTTCCCAAAGCCTTGTCGACACTGTCTTGCTTATCCTTCTTTCGGAGCGCGTCGATCCGGTCCTGCTCCCGCTTGCGCAGTGCCAGAGTCCAGTTGACCAGCACCGGGCCTCTGCCGGCGGCCCTGTTCTGATCACCCCAGATCTGCACACGCTCAATCTGTGCCCGCAGCAAACGAAGCTGCTGCTTTGGGTAATTTGTTTTGGACTCATACCGCGTACGCTGGTAGTGCTTTCTGCACCAGTGCACCCATACGTACTCACGGATCTGGCGCGTGCAGGTCTTGTTCCGGCCAAAGAAGTGAGAAATGGCCTTGCGTGGCTTCGACCCGGTTCCACAGTAGTTAACAAAGACGCACTTGTCGCCGTCGGCCTCGCTGACATTACGAAAGTCGCCGAGTTCAAAAAAGTTGGGCTCGGCGGGTTGGCCGTCGTTCGAGGACTCGACGCTCTGGTGGTGCCGGTGTGTAGCGTTTGTCCCGTTTTGTGCGTTTTGCTGGCTTGGCTGACTGGACTCGCCAAACACGGGAGCAGGAGTAGGGAGTGATGCTGGCGCTTGATCTGGGGATGGATGGCTGGAAGGGGTTCTTGGCAGCCCTTCTGACGGTGAGGGAATGGTGTATTTAAAGATGCTGGTGCTTCTCTGGCGACCATAGCTCGTGTCGTCAATGTTGGAGTATGACTGATCCGGGGTTCCTTGTGGCGTACTAAGGTGGGATTTGGCGTGTGCGCTAGCTTTGGCAGCTCCCCGGCTGCTCATGGGAACAAATGGCTCCATGGGTTGCGGAGCGGATGCCGTGCGGCGGTGCATATGAAGTTCGCGGGGCTCGGCGGTGCTGTGATGTCAGCAGATGTCAGGTAGTTGGGGTGAAGTCACCGAAGCGTAATAACCGTTGAGAAAAATAGCAAAAAAAAAAATAGCAAGAAAGTATCAAACAAATCATAGAATAGAAAAACAGTGCAAACCGTAAAAACCATTATAGAAACGAACGAGACCAAGGACGTACTACGCACCTCGGACGGGGGGGTAATGATGCTGATGAAGGCATTGCAAAGGTTGAAAAGAGGGGACTTGTGGCTTTAAGTATTCTGGTAAAGATATATTGATAACAGATGAGAGTAGTGACAGTGGTGAATAGGACGATGGTGGAGAGGTGACAGCATCCAAACTCGGCAAGAAACTGTTATGACGAGGCTGAATCGGAGGATGGCGATGCGGAAGAAGAGATAAAGGATAGATTGCGAAGAGATGAAGAGGAGATGAAGAAAATGCTGTGCAGAGGAAGGAGCAGGCAAGGACGTAGGCAGCAAAGACCTTTAGTAGGCGAGGCAGGAGCATCCCAGGCTTCGAAACTTTGAAAACGGAAGGAGCGAGTGACTCAGTTGGCCATAATAGGAAGGAACACGACGCTAAACTTTGGATGAACGAAACAGACGCACTTGCTACTTGCTCGTTGCTGTCGTTGATGTCCAGATGAGGAAGGAACGATGGGATGATGACGAATACTCGTCAGGACAGCGTGCCATGACTTTGACGGATACCAAGTCAAGATAAAGCAAAAGTGATGATAAGGTAACGAGAATGTGAAGATATCGATGCCATTGCGAACAGAAAAAGAAAAGATAAAACCCAGAATACCAAATAGCATGCAGGCTGAATACTTACTGGGCAAGGGCTTGCGCGCGATCGACACCTTTGCGGTCTTGAAAGTCGCTCTCGGAAGGATGCGCAAGATGGTGAGGGTAGACGGCAGCATGCGGCGGCGGGTATTGGACTCTGGGCGGCGTGCGTCCAGCACGCGTTCCGTCGGCCCTCCAGAGCACATTTCCCGAGCCTGAGCCGGACCGAGATGACCGCGATGAGCGAGATGACCGCGATGATCTCGACGACTGTCTCGATCTTGTAGACGACTCGGACGCGGAAGCCGCATGGCTGCGTCTGATCTGCTCGTCGAAAATGGCAAGCGACGGCAGCTCGACCGCGGGTGCCAAGTTCGAGGTAGATGCTGAAGCTGAAGCTGAAGCCGAGGCCGAGGCCGACTCGGCTGAATTTGTCTTTGAGTGTGGGTGGGTGCTGTAGGGCGACGAGGCGCTGGTGCTGGTGCTGGTGCTGGTGCTGGCGCCGATGTTGGTGTTGGCGGAGGCGGCCGAGGACGAGTAGCTGCTGCTGCGCTGGTGCTGATGTTGATGGTGATGGCCGTGGCTGTCGAAGCTATCTGCAACGCGGTGGCCGGGCGTCAGAGCTGCAGAGGTAGTGGTCAAGGTGGCAGCACCGGGCTTGTGGTGGCCGTCGACGACGACCGAGGCTTGGAACATGGACCGGCGCTGGCGGACGTGAGTGAGAGACTCGTGTGACTCATGCGACTCCTGGTCTTGGTACTCGTGAGACTCGGGGATCTCGGCGATGGAGTTGTCGTCGGCTCTGTTCTGGGCGCGGGACAGAGAGTAGCCGTTGCCGTCCCATGGCGTACGGCTGCGCGGCATGCGGAGGTGGGCTGGGCCGGCGGGGGTGGCCAATTTTATGCGCTCGTTTTGCGCATCGTGCATTTGTCTCTCGAATCTCTCCAATTTTTCGATTTCCGTTCTCTCAGTTCTCTCAGTTCTCTCGGTTCTGCCAGAGCCGTCGCTGCTTTGTGGAGCCTGGTCAGCGTGAGAGTGGCCGTCATCGTGGGGTCTCACTTCGGAGATGGAGGGCAGGCGCTGGCGGGCCGGGGACTGGGATGGCGAGCCATTGCGCGAGACCTGGTTGAGAACCAATGCGGCGAAATCACTTTGGATGGGCATGGTTGGGATGGGGGTGGTGTCGACGGATGTCGACGTGGATGCCGTTGTTTGATATCTATACAAAATGCAGCGTCGAGTTTAGTAGCCGTTGGTGTTTAAAGTGGAAGTCAATGTCGAGGCAGTGTGAGAGGGTATACAAGGCAAGGAAAGAAGCAGGAAGAGTCAAGAATAAAAATAAAAAGAATAATCAATGACCAGCAAAGGCCAAGGAGGAAGAAGCGAAGAAGAAGAGAAGTGAAAAGTGAAAAAGTGAAAAAGAGAAGATGGAAAAAGTAGAAGAATAGAGATTCAAAAAAGTTGATCAAAGTATAACAAGAAGGGAAAAAGAAGAGAAGAAAGAATAGAAGAAAAATAGAAGAGACAATGGGTCGAGGAAAATGAAGGAAAAGAAAGAAAGGATAGAAAAGAGTCTTGTCAAAAAGTCAAGGTCAAGCAAGGAGTCGAGCAAGAGACAAGAGAAAAAGAAGCGAGAAAAAGAAGCGAAAGAAGGATAAGGGGTCGACAGTTGAGAGATCAATGATACTCCCGGGATCGACGTTTGAGAGTTGCACTGACTCTTGTATAAAGATTGAAACGGCCGAAACGGCAGTGATCCTGGAACTGGAAGGCTAGAGCTTAACAGGGACTCGGGGAAGAGAGGTGTGAGGAGGTGGGAGGGAGGTGGAGGTGGACTGTAATGGAGGGTAGAGGGTGGATGTAGACGCAATGTGGGATGCGGATGTAATCTTGGTAGATGTGGAAAGCGTACCTAATAAGTTTCGATAAAGTTTAGGGCACGGGTGTAATCAGAAGAGAAGAGAGGAAGAAATAAAAAAGGAATAAAAGAGAAAAAAGGATTAAAAGGGTTAAAAGGATCAGAATATAATAGAGATTGGACGAGAAAGCTTATATACGGCATCGACTAGAGACAGAAGAGTTTATGACGGCAAATGGACAATCAGTGAGGCATAACAGACGTTGGGAGATGTCAGATGCAAAGTTTGATAATATAAAGACGACAAAGACAAAAGGGCGAGAAGTGAACAAAGACAAAAGGCTACAAGACGAGGACATGAGAAAGATGAGAAAGACGAGAAAGACGAGAAAGACGAGATAGACGAGAACAGAGTCGACGAAACAAGAGGAAAGGAAGAAGAACAGACGAAAAGCAGACGAAAAGCAGACGAAAGTACAGATATAGATGGCAAATCAGGCAACTAACAGAGCCGCTGGTATGTATATCAGTAAGATGCCAGTAGAAGGCAAAAAGCAAAAGGCAAAGTGTAGACTGGTGCTTGTAGAATAAGGTTGGTACATGGTCGAGGTCTGGGCCTCGGTGATGGGTCAAGTTGCGGACTCGAGTTACTGAACTTGACTATCAAATACGTATCTCGATTATAAGGGCAAGCAAGGCAAAGCAAGCAAATAGAATGTCTACTAATTATCTTACTGCCTGGCACCTGTCGTCCTCGAGCTTGCCTTGGCAGAGTCTGTGCCGTGGGCAAGGTGTTTCTTGGTATGGACTACCAGTCTTGCTTGCATGCTTGCAGACAGGCTGCAGTGACATTCATCGCGGTGAGCATAATCGCTGCATCGGACTTGGTGCAGAACAGACGACGCCAAGTGATGCAATTGATGAAAGCAATGATAAGAATGAGACATAGATATAAATATAATAGATATAAATAAATAAATAAATAAAATAATAATAAACAAAGAATAGCTGAGACGCCATCTCACTAAAGACACGACGACGCAAGAGAGCCGTCTGAACCTCGAGGGATCTCCACAAGGGGCACGTTAACGCAGATGTACGCGTATCTTGGAATGAATATATATTTTAGTACTGTGCATTTCTAGCTGCAGCAGAGCGCCGAAGATGCGTCAGCTTTGGCTTTGGGGTTGGCCTTTTTTGGTAGACTCGCTGCTAATGATAGAGATGCAGACGTCCATGGGTGCGCGTGCGTGTGCTGCGCACAAGTAATATGTATTGTACTTGGTAGTTAGAAGACTTACTCAGTATTAAGTAGTGTATAGAAATGTTTATTCGTATACAGTAATAGACACTTCAATAAAAATACACTCTCTGCTGAGTATCTACAGTCTACAGTGGTGACGACGTGAGGCGCAGCACGTTTAGGATCGACGGCCTGAGACAGTATGGCATGGCTTGAAACTGACCATTCTCAGTGCAAAATAAAACTAGTCCATCTCTATTAGTGCTCCAGTGTGTTATTGCTGATTAGCGGGCGAGTGCGTCTCCATTCATGTGGCCAGTACTACACACAGCATCCGTCGTACTGATGAGGAGTAGGCATAGGATGGAGGAGGATCTGGGATGACGTGAATACGCAGATGTAATTCTCCGTGTAAAAGAGAACAACAGTGTACAGCAGCTCGCACCGTCTTCTCGTCTTGGTCTTCTCGTCCTGTTGCGTCTGATGTAACCAAGTAGCCCGATGTGGTTAGAATTGGGGATCCTGTGTTGTGGTTTGCATCGGCAGTGCGGGAGTGAGCAGTTGGATACGTAAAAGTAATAAATGCTGTCAATAACCGATAGAAGAAATAGAACAAAAATAGTGGAATAAATTAAAGAAAATAGAAAATAAATTTATACGAAGAAAAAGTATACTTATTTCATTACAAGAAAGAATACATCCACCTTACCAGCCGGCTGTGCTTCTAAAAATACAATATCGCCATCAATGCCTTGACGATCAATGGCAGTTCTCCATAAAGTGCAGCATGGCTTTGGAAATAGTTTATTTATTAGGGATTACCGACGTGCTAACCATTTCCACACGATGCCAAACAAAGTCAAGATTGGTACTAGGCATACAAGTCTGCTGGATTCGTAATGTTGTGGCTTACCGTAGTCCAGTCTTAACGGTGGCGGGACGTTGTTTGTATTTGTATTTGTATCTTATTTGTATTTTAGTAGATTATTGTTCCTTTGTGTCTTTTTTCTTTTCTTATTTTCTTCTTCCTTCTTCCTTCGTTCTTCTTTATTCTTCCTTCTCTCGAAAACTATAAAAGTACGTTGTACCTGACGGTAAATCGTCCTTAAATACAACAGCGAAAGAGCGGTGCGTCTTAATAAACTCTATACAAAACATCTATACAAACATTACTGAAAGCTGCATCCAGAGCGGGCTGCGCGTTCGTCGTCGTTCTTCTGGAGCCACGGGGCGTACGTATGTCGTATGCACAGATGTGGGTGTTTATGTGGTGGCCTGGAGGACACGCAATGCTTGTCTTTTCCTTTTTTAGTATCAACTATTGATTATTATTTTTATTTTTATTTTATTTTATTTTCTTCTTTCCTCTGCCTTCTAGTATTCTTATTTTCTGATACTCAATATACTTTACAATAACCACAATACAATCACACTTCTGGATTTCATGTATCACTATTCATAACAAGCATTTCTGAATTGATTTATTTACTTTTTACTATCAATTGTCAACTATCAACTATCATGATTTGAGCACATTCTGCTTTCAACATTCTTATCAAATGCCGTTGAGCTGTTTGTTTCTGTTTCGTCTCGACTGCAACCTGCAACTACTGAAACTACTGCAGCTACTGCAGCTACTGCAACTGCACTCTGCATACTACGCAACATTGACAAAGACCAACTGCTCCGGACTAGCCCAGCATCCAACCAGCTAGCATCGGCTTGCGCTGGCATGGGGTGATGGCGCATTATAGCGATTGGTCGTTCCACGTTTTCTTGTCTTGTTTCAGATTCCTCGAACCCAGCAAGGGGTCGCAAGGGTTGCTCTTACATGTACTCTTTTATTTTATTTTATAGTATAATTTTATAGTATATTATATATTTTATTGATGAGGTACACGATTGGATGACATATATCACGTCAGCCGATGCATAAACGTCTATATGAGTGCGTATTCAGTGTAACCGATAGAGTAGTCGAGTGGCAAGACAGTAAAGGATGAGACAAGGAAACTAGGCAAAGAAGAGACGGTCGGAGGGGTGCATTGCAGTTCAGACACCAGACGGCTGATGCTGTTGGTGCTGTTGGTGCTGTTGGTGATGCTGGTGCTGATGCTCTCATGCAGATGCAGATGCAGATGAAATGCAAGACGAAAAGTACGTCGGATGACTGGTGATATGTATCTCATGACTAAGCAGGGTAGATGTGCAAAAGAAAAAGGAAACACAAAATAATAGATGAAACACAACTGCAAAATGAAGATTAGAAAAAGCAAATATTTCGAATCTTGGTACATTTCAAATCTCGGCACATTTTGATCGAGAAACCCCCGAAAGAATGAAAAACCGAAACAACATGGAAAGACTGATAAGAATCACACCGTTGAGCGGCGCAGCACGATGCCACTCACCTGGTTATGCAGATGCAGTTGATCCGAGATGCAGGCGGCGGCCTCTGGTTTACTGCAGCCAGAAAGACTTGCATTGTTTTGGGTTTTGCGGCTGTTGATTGTCTCTAACCCAGGTCTTCTACTGTCTGTCTGTCTGTCTGTATTGCGGCTTGCACTTACGTTTCAGTGTCAGCCGTCTCCTCATAAACATGGTGAGTGCGGCACAGTCTCCACTGTGTTCCGAGAATCGAGTCGGCAGAGGAGCAGACAGCAGAGCAGACAGCAGTAGAAGTTGAGACTGAGTTGAGACTGGATGTAGCGTAGAGCGATAGGGCGTTTCGGATGTAGGACGTAGTATCGAGAGCACGGGTGTCTCGAGAGCGTACAGAGTACAAGTATCTTATCTTGCATGCACATGTGCAGACTATTACTGTACAGAACAGAACAGCGAGACAGAGGGGAAAGTCCCGGCTGCTGCGACTGCTCCGACTGCTCAAGACCTAGACTGGACTGAGACTTGAGACTTGAGCTTGGTTCAACATCGGAATGTTTTGACGTGTAATTCACTTGTGTCTTGTACTTGCTGTAGTCTGCATGTGTGTGCTGTGTAAAACCTGGATTCTTGGTCTGAGCATCACGCGGTACAAAATGTCTTGCCTCTCCTTTTTATTTATTTATTAATATTCGTTTTCCTTAATCAAATTAATTTATCTTGATTATATAATTAAATATAATAAATACAATAAATATAAAAGCCAAACTCGTGCAGCGGCCAACATCCCCGGACATCCTGTCCTGGAAGCTGCGACCCGGGTCACCCTGGCCTCTTTCCTTCTCCATCTTGTCGCCGCTGTTCCGCTTCCGTGACGCCTTCCATGGCTTCTTTGATTCCATTCTATATTATTAATCTATCCGAGTATCTATTTATTGTTTACGCGTATTATCCACTAATACAATACAACTTTACAAATAGACACAAATCCAACTGCTGTCGTTCCCGGCTGTCTCACAACCACCCCGGCGCACGTGTCTGCCAAAACAGTGTCTCATTCTGGACCTCAGCTTCAACCTCATCTCGGTCTTGACCCGATCTTGGCTGATCGAGGTGGCCTTTCAGTACGACGAGACTACAGCTCTATTTATCAAATGCATCTTCAACAGACGTTTTCACGCTTTCACATGCTTATATGCCCAAGCCCATCCTTTACCACAAGAGGTATCTCTTGCGCACCTCCGCAAACAAGAAACAAAGGATGACACGTTCGACTCCTGTTTCTGTCACTGGGTATTATTCTACTTTACTTTGTACTCTGCCAGTAATCTTTCGATCGTCTCGAGAACTCAAATCATTGCCCCTGCCAGTTATATTGCATCGATAGTGGTATTGGGGTATTTGAATATGCTAGTATTTTGAATAATCCAAACGAGTATATGAGACCATAATTCTTCTAGATACAACCAGGTAGCATTCGGCAAGCCCAGACATCTCGTCTGAAGAACTCAAGGACTTGAGGGAGAATCGATTCGTCTCTTCACCGCGCCTCAACTTTAAAACTGTATATTGCAACTGCAACGGCAACTGAAATTTGTCATGCATCCTTCCTGTCTTCAATATCGTCGAGTCCGCCAGTCCGCGTCACACTGCATTGCGGATACAGCAAGGCAGTTCTGTTGGTTGTGTTGGCTAGTCTATCCTACAAAGTACTGGAATCGTGAGCATGGGCATGGGAAAAGCACGAGAACAACCAAAATACTCTCGACCATGCCGTGCTCACATCCCCGCACGCGGATTCCTTTGCCTATTGCCTTTTCTATATATATTTATATTTGTGCATCTGCAGAGCTATCTGCACAGGCACGTTCTGCAAGCAAGGTGTGTGACACAGCCTTGGACTCGACTTGTCTTTTAATAAACATTACGTTTATACTTGAGCTGATGGACTGCTCGCTACTCGATGCCACTCTATATCAGTATGCACCTCTCGGAATGCAAGTGCTTGTCCGCTTTCTTTTTCTTTGCCACGATAATAGAAACCAACAGTTCTCGTCTAGTATATAATGTACTGTGTAGTATACACAATGTCTTTTGCCGATCGAGCTCGCCCTGTGGTCATATGACACTGAGAAGGTATTGTTCTCTCATCTGCTTGCTCCTGATCTGGAAAATCACCAAAATATCCCAGACTTGTACATACTGGTGACGCCCTGTTTTTGATTTATCGTGCCTTTTGAGACTTTTCTGCGCCCAAGACCCTTCTCCTGTTCATCCTGAACTTGGTTGATCTAGATCAGGCAGCAAAAGTAACAACAGTTGGTAAATTGTAATAACTGAAATAACGGAAATAATAGAGAACAGCACGCAACGGAACCAACGCTCGGCAATAGTACAGATGGCCACTGCACAGCCTATGTATGTAGTGTTATCAACCGCTTTGTAGTGGACTCCCCGGCAGCATAGATGGCCAATGCCCTGAAGACGACAAGAATAGCAACATGGTACGAGGCGAAGCACATATCTGGCCACTGCCACTTCTAATGCAAGATGGAGAGGGGCCGTGTATAAGAATAATGTGCCTGGGTTGACTTTTATACAAAAGTACTGCCGTTGGATGCGAAAGGGCCTCAATGCAAGGCTCTTTGCAGTACTTTTTTTAAAAGTTTTTAGTGTGCCTCGTCTACGCCTTTTTGCCTTCCCGGCCTCGAACGCGGTCGCTGTCAGTTGGCTTTAGCAGAAGCCAACCCGTCTAGTCGTTTGGCAGTTAATGCCATGATATATTCCAGCAGCGTCATGGACATCTTTGCACTCGGATTCATAATTCAATAAGAAAACAAGAATAATCAGAGAATATAAAGACAGGATATCCACAAGCAAGACCGCCATAGTCGCCGTCGTGGCAACCACAGTAGATAAGAACGGCCACTTTCCAGCAGAAATACCAAAATACCACAAATACAGTCACCAGGACGAGTCTGTGGTCCTGACTATAAAAAGAGACAGGCAATGGCATGTGTAAATCAGTGGACGCGGACATTCGAGCCAACCGAAATCAAGTCATCCGCTGACGCGGCTCGCCATCCTCCTGTCTGTCCTGAGCCTTGCAGCCGTAGAGATGCAAATATGTGCCATGTGCCATATGGTGAGCTGATATGTATGTCTAGTCTCTACACCCCGAGATGCACTTGATGCCCTTTGTTTTCCGTCTCTCGCACTTGTGAGGGGGTGCCTGTACCTCTCACGGTTCAATGCCATTCATTACTGCATCACATCAGCACGCCTCTAGTCTACCCGGACGCTGCACAGAGAGGATTCAACGAGGCACCGTTTCATGTTGATGGCTCGCAGCAACAGTGCGCTTGTACTTGACAGCGGTGATGCCTATGTATAGATGTGGTGACACTGCACTGCACCGTGCAGAATCATGCTCGCCGTGGCCGTGAGACTCGTACTATCGTGCTATCGTGCGCTTGTGTCGTGAAAATGAGATGTGTAGATGGTACCGGTAGAGTCAAACCACTGCCTGTAGATTGTCTCCTTTTCTCTGCTTTTCGACCCTTTTCATCACTCGATATGACATGGCCAAAGATCTGCACTCGCGAGTCGTATTGGAGTTGCAAATAATGCAGTGTGATAACATGCCGACAGAGAGAACAGCCTCGATCACTCAGTCAAGAGCCTATTCTCGGCTGACTTTGACCCGCACCCCCCGCGACGAGTCCGCAGAGTGAGACCGCATCCTCTATTTTCTTCCGATATCTCACAAGGACACAGAGAACAGAGCAAGCCAGTGCACCGCATGTGCTTGTGCAGTATGAGCAGCACATGACTGTGCCCGTCCATCCTTATACCTAACCCTATCCCTCCGCATCGACTCCGAGGCAGACATGGCCAGGAGCACAAAAGCCGCTGTGCCGAATCGTTCTCTTCATGTACTTGATAGCTGTTGTGAATTTGTGAATTCGTGATTTCGTATGCTGTGTCGCAGGACGATTTGGCCTGCTCGCATCTCGTGGAGATGGCCGGATCTATTCAGCACAGTGACGAAGAGGTACAGTCAGCTCAAGTCAGACGAAAAGACGAGAAACAGAGGCTGCGCCTGCAGGTTGTGCAAAACAGGTAGAGAGAAAAGAGAAAAATGAGAAAAATGAGAAATAGAACAAGAAGAAGAACAGGAGAGGACTGCCACGTCACCTGAACGCCCGACGATAATCAGACTCGGTCAGATGAGTGTTGTGCATCTGCTAACGCATGCTGTAGCCTTTTCTTTTCTTTGGGAATGATTATGATATGCCGCATGCTGGGAATATTTTGCAAATCCCTATTAGATGGGATGAGACCATTCCGAGTTGTATTTCTGCTCGTTTGGGCCTGAAACTAAAATATAGTCAAATACATGATCATGGGGAAATTCACCAGTAACCGGCTTGTCGTGGGCGTATAGCTATTCACAGTATTGTGATAAACGTTCATGCTTGTGCTCATTGTTTTCTTACCCCTTTTCCGAGACATTCGTGCAGCCTCGCGTGAATTGCACTTTTGTTAGACAATTTTATTGGCGGTTTGATTCACATTGAAAGTCGAATAAACATTTGTCAAGAGCACATGATAAACATGGATCAAATGTACAGTCGCATTTATAGATACTGAAAACGCAGGCAAGGTTCAAGCAGTTTTCCCAAGTAATTACGCCCATGCAATAAAGCTCGTAACCAATAAAGAAGAGAACATGATGAAAACGATGAGAGAAACAGAAAGAAATAAGACTCATCATACGATATCGCAGACATCCTTTTACAGCTGCATGCTCATGGACGGCGTCTGGCTGGCTGTGCCCCGTAGATGCGCAGACGAACCCTTGTACAGACTCTGCCAAATGTACGCCTCGCTCAGCAGCAGCTCAATGTCCTTTTCCGTCCAGTCCCGCGTCGGCAGCGACTGCAAGAACATCATAATCTCCTGGAAATCCATCTCGCACAGCTTGCGCGACCACTTGACTAAAAACGCCGCGCACACATACAGGTGGAACTCGGAGAACCCATTCTCTTCCGCCATGTACGTGTCCCACATCCGGATCGTGTTCTTGACGCTGATCTCGCGCATCAGCAGACAGTTCATCCACCGGAAACTGAACTGGATAAACTCGACGCTCTCAGACTCGAGGTGCCGCGCCAGGTTCATGTCGATCCGGAACGTAAGGTCGCGCAGCGCCGCCACCTGCCGCTGGATGCCCGGCTGTGCTACAATGTAGTGGTCCTGGATGCCGTCGAGCAGCTTGGTCAGACACCAAAACGAGTCCGCCTCGACGGCATCGAGCACCGCCTTGGGCAGCTGGCCGGGGTCCATGCCCGTCTCAATGTCCGGATCGGCAATGTACGCCCCCAAAAAGACCTGCCAGAACGGCGTCACCAGATCATTGATGCCCTGCACGTAGCCGCTCGCCGGGTGCCGCACAGCCCACACGTACAGGATCCGCTCCAGCGACCGCTGTGTCGCCTCGTAGCCGTAGAGCTCGATATGCGGGTTCGTGCGCGGCACGTCGATGCTGATCTGGTGCCACACTGCCTCATTCAGGCCCCGGCCGCCGCTGTTCGAGGACTTGCTAGACTGGCCGCGCACACTTCCACCACCACTGCCACCACTGCCAACATCACCACTGCCGCTGCGCTCAAACGCTTGCCGCACACCGTCCAGATACTCTTTTCGTTTCCGCTCGAGCGTCGCCACGCGCCGTTCGCTGCTAGTCGGCAGGTAGCTCAGCAGGAGCTGCCACGTCATGGCGCGCACCTCTTGTGGGATGCCGGACCATGCAAGAGACCGCAGCTCGGGTAGTGGGATGGTGGTGGCCTGCAGGAGCTTTTTGAACCGATTTATTCTGTGTATGCGCGAGTTGATCGTCTCGATTTCCTTGGGTGTCGCATTGGGGGGGATGGATGAGTGGTCAATCAGGTGAAGCGCGTTTGCCGGGTCGCGCAGAATGTCCTTGTACTGTGGTCGCAGGATCTTGCCCTCGCTCTTCTTAGGCACGGGGTACGACGGTGCTGGCCGCTCCACGGCAATATCGGCACTATTGGAGTACCGCCGTGCACTAGGCCCGCCAAGTGGCGACGATAGATCCCGTCCCTCGTCGACGGCCGAGAGGCTTTGGTTGGTGGTGCTCGCAGACAAGCTGCCGCCGCCAAAGCCGCCACCAAAGCTGTTCCCATAGCTGCTGCCAAACGACATGCCCCTGCTTGGCGCGGTCGGCGTCCTTTGCGAGTCTTGGGTCTTTTGGGATGCTGCTGCCGCCGCTATCCTCCGCGTCCTCCGCTTCATGTTGGACAGGCTCGGCAGCCCGAAATCGTCGCCGTCGTCCTCGTCGTATCCATATTCGTCCTCGGGCTCGTCTGCATTCCAGTCGTCGTCGGTGTTGGTGAGAAAGCTCTTGTAGTTCTTGGGGGGTTCGCCGCCTTGGCTACGGCTCTGGCTGTGACCGTGCTGCTTGGCGGTCGGCAATTGTGCATCGCTGGCGTTGTGCGGTTTGCTTGTTGGCGGTGTTCGTGGCTGTGATGACGATGAGCCCGAGATATTTCTGTCGGTTAGCACTTTCTGAAAACTTTCTGAAAACTTGTCAAAATCTCTGACAGTCTATAGGATGTAAAGACATACAGGCTATCAAACTTGAGAATGTCCGCGTGCGAGTATGCCGCACCGACAACGATGCTCGCATCGCGCCGGCCGCCGCTATCGGAGCTCTTCTTGGAGGACACGTCGCGATGGGATGCGCGCCAAAACGGTGATGTTGAGCTGGCATGTCAGTATTGAGTATGTATTGAGTATGTATGAGTATGGAGTATGAGCGGCTGTGCGACCAAGTGAGGCATGGGCTTTGTGGACTTACTCGGCTCTGTCTGTTCCTCGAGAGGCAAACAAGTTAGCAAACGGGCTCTGCACAACGCTGCTATATCAACTGCCCCTTCTACCCCCTTTGTCTCTGCTACAGAGTCACATACCGACTTGCACCATTTCCTGTTGCTGCTGCTAGAGTTAGCACGGTCTCTAAAGTCAAGTCTTGGCAGGGCTGAAGCTCCTCCGGCTTGTTGGCGACATCGTGGAAAACACACCTGGGCTGGCGGCTTCTTGCCGCTTCCCGACGAGGAAAACATGGTGCTTTCAGCGCTTCGGCGGCTGCTGTGGGGTGTTTGCGGGTGTCGAGGTCATATGTCTGTGCTTTGTGTATTATGGAGTTCTCATATACGTGTTGTCGTGGCCGTCGTGGTCGTCGTGATCGTCGTCAAGGTGGCAGTTTCAGAGTTCGGGGCGGGACTTGCGCGCAAGCTATCGTCGAGCTCGCTGTGCACTAGATCGAGTACAATACGCTGCTGTCTGCCGCTGTCGGTGCTAGTGCTGCCGGTGTATCTTGATTCGTAGTTGTGGCGAGCTCCGGCGGGGTGGTGGTGGTTCGAGACGGGCAACAGGAGAGGTGTATCAGATCGATCAGATGCTATGCACTCTGTCTCTGCTACTGTTACTGTTACTGTTACTGTTACTGCTACTGTTACTGCTACTGCTACTGCTACTGCTGTCTGTACCCCACTAGGCCGTTTGCGCCCAGGGGTGGCACTACTGACACAACTGACACAACTGATATCTTACAACTGATTCGACAATGACTAATTATGCAACGCGGGGATAAACTGCGCCGCTAGACAGCTGCTATGCCGCTATTGGAGCTCCGCTTTGACAGATTACAGTGGGCTCGGCTCGGGGGATTACACCGTATATTGGTGGTGAGGAGTAGTTGAGGCCTCAGGCATGTACTCTAATGTTGGCACGATGACTAAGCATGCGCAATCGGAAGGAAGAGACACAGCGGGTCTGCGACACAGGAGGAAGGACCCAGTGGCGTGGCGGCAAGTACAACCGGGCAGAGCTCGTTTGCTGCCCTTTTTAGCTCTTTGGCTTTTTCTGTCTCCTTGTCTCTGTTGTTCGTTCCTTCTTCCCATCAACAAACGACGACCCGTTTACTCTAACGCTATCCTTTTTCACCTTTTTCACCTCCTTCATCACGACATCCCTTTTGAATCTGTTGTAGGATTTATCTGTGCCATCTTTCCATTTTGTTCTTCTTTGTTTTCTTTTACTGTTCATCTTCTTCTTCCCTGCTATTGCTTTGTAATTGTGACGACCCCCAAAACCGCAACAATGACCGACGCCGACAACTTTGACGATGAGCTCTTTGCAGACTTGTAAGTAGCTCCCTATCCGAAGCCGAAGCCGAAGCCAAAGCATCTCAATTGCCTCGAGATATCAATTCCTTTGCTGTTAGCGGCAAGGCTGTCTGTGATCACGAGGCTTTCTCTCCAATCAATGCGGCCAATGGGGCAGTTCTGACAGTTTTTTGTTCTCCACACCTGCAGGTACAACGACGACGAGCCACAATCATCATCTTCCAAGCCGGCAGCATCAGCATCAGCGCCTGCTCCTTCTCAGACTCAGACCAAGCCGGCAGCTGCGGCACCGGCAGTAGCAGCTCCGACACCTGCATATGGCCAGGCGCCGGCACAGCAGCAACAGCAACAGCAACAACAACAACAGGATGAGGACTACGGAGATGAGTCGCACTTGGGCGGCAACAGCGAATATGACGACACAATGCACGAAGACGACTACGACGACGACGACGTCGACTTTAACCTGGGCAATGGCAGCACCAACAACGCCAGCAGCTCGAACAATGCAAACAACGGCGGCGGCGGATACGGCCAGCGCTCAGAAGAGACACCCCAACCTGGTGGTGGTGGAGGCGGAGGCCACTATTCGGATTCGCGGTCTGGCGGACAAGGTAGAGGTGGCGGCTCCAACTCCAAAGAAGATGGGTAAGTAACACTGATTTATGATGACAAACGATACAAACTATTCGACGAGCAACTGAGGATACGTGGCTATTCTTGTGTTTTCCGGTTCTCTTTTCCAGTCGGGTTTTGATGAGTTTGATAAGTCTCTGGCTTTATCTTGGTCGGTTGAGAAGAAAGAATGAACTTGAAGAACTTGCTGGGAAGTGGAAATGGCTTGGAAGCGTTGTGGGCAGCAGCAGGGAGGACGAGAGGCTTCTACAACCTCTGAGCTGGACTTGACCAACATCGAGTGATGGGCAAAGTTCAGCTTCGGACCGGCTTGGTCACAGAAGGCAGGATATGCGTCTCTTTTGCAGAGGGGGTCGCTGCGTCGCCGCTGTTGATTTTTTACGGCCGACATGCGGGAGCATTATTGCCATGATACCTCGTCTTGTGTGTACCAAAGAACTATCGGATAGTTTGCCAAAGACTACTGTCGTGACGGACTCTGCTCGCCCATAGCTGAGGCTGGTACGGCAACAAGGCAAAACAGAAGCTACCAGAAGTATTGAGAAGAAGCATGAAGCAAGAAGAAAGAAGCAAGACGCAAGCATACATCAACATCAAAGCTCTACACGGCAGACAGACTACATCAGACTACTTCAGACAGCTTAAGACAGACCAGACAGATCAGACAGACAAGCAGACAGTCAGACAGTCAGACAGCCATACAGTATAAAAGAGTTCAAAGCCAAGCAGAAAGAGAAATACAACAGTATCAGAAAAGAAACGGCGCACTTGTGTGCTCTGACGTTGCAAACTCACAAGCTACTTACAAGCTACTCACAATCTACTCGCACCCGATAGTCGTCGCGTTTGCATCTCCCGTCTACCAACAGTGCACTGTGGCGGCTGTGGTGCCGTGGTGTTGTGGTGCCGTGGTTCCCGTGCTGCCTGTCCATCTCCCCAACAGTATCTCACTTTGCTCTCAGCGCAAGCTTAGACCCTTCTTAGGACTGGGTCTTTCCGTCACACCAATCTTCGAAATTAGCTGTACGTCAACTCGTGCAAACTCTTACACCATACCAGCTCGACCTACTTAAACTTATACGTCCAACCTACTCGTCTGCTCCTGCAAAACTCAACCACCAATCAACAAACTGCCAACACTACTGTATCACGACCGTATGAGAGCAAAGTACAACATCACTTGAACGCGACTGAGAGATATGAAGAGATGATGAACCTTGTCCAAAACGGCCAGCAACATGGCTACCAAGACTGTCCTGATCACAATTGCCATGGCCACCATGGCCATTTTGACCACACTGCTCAACCTGACCATGCTGTCCAACCCGTCCAGTCTATCCACTCATCTGTCCACGGCCATCTGCCGCCTTTGCCTGACACCTACCTCGACTTTGACGACGTCAGCGCGCCGTATGGTCACCTCATCCACGAGGGCTATCCCGCACCATCGCAGCATGGTCGTGCGTTTGCCTATGCCAGTGGTGTAGTGCCAGTCCAGAGAAGCAGTAGTCTAGAGTGTGTCAACAGTCAACAGTCTCGTGCCTCTTGTGCTGATATCTGCTTCTGTTCTTTTTGCTTTGCACATTATCGCTTCTCCTCCAGCTGCAGTGCAGTCACCGACAATGAAAGTGTTAGCCCTGGTGCTGCCTCTGTGTTTTGGCTTGCTGCCCATCAGCTCATGCACGACCTTTTGTCAATCTTTGCAAATGGACAAGCAAGAGAAGCTAACAAGCGTGTTAGAAAAATGTTTATTGGTGGCCTTAACTGGGAGACGACAGATCGTAAGTCATCAGCCCTTTAATCACCAAGGTCTGGACAACAACTAACAGAAAAGAATCGCTTCGGGACTATTTCTCTCAGTTTGGAGAAGTGCTGGAGTGCACTGTGATGCGTGATGGCGCCACCGGCCGTTCTCGCGGCTTCGGCTTCCTGACCTTTAAGGACGCCAAGACTGTCAACATTGTCATGGTCAAGGAGCACCACCTCGACGGCAAGATTGTGAGTACCAGCCTTTTTTTGCTATTATTTATCATCCAAGAAAGTCATCTAATAAACCCAGATTGACCCGAAGCGCGCTATTCCTCGCGAAGAGCAGGAGAGAACCTCCAAAATCTTTGTCGGTGGCGTGTCGCAGGAAACGACGGACCAGGAGTTCAAGGACTACTTTGCCCAATTTGGTCGTGTCGTGGACGCTACCCTTATGATGGACAAGGACACGGGACGCCCCCGCGGCTTCGGCTTTGTCACGTTCGAGTCTGATGCGGGTGTTGATGCGTGCCTCAGCACCAGTCTCGAGATCCACGGCAAGCCTATCGAGGTAAAGAAGGCCCAGCCCCGCGGTAACCTGCGCGAGGAGGAAGACCAGGGCCGTCGCGGCGGTCCCATGAACAAGTTTGGTCGCAAGGGCCCTGGCGGTGGTTACGACGACCACAATGGCGGCGGCCACCAGCATATGGGTGGCGGCGGTGCTGCAGGCGGTATGACGCCCCAGGTCATGGCCCAGTACTGGCAGCGTATGCAGCAGTACTTTGCCGTGATGCAGCAGCAGATGGCCATGAACCGTGGCATGGGCGGCCCTGGTATGCCCAACATGCCGAATATGCCGAATATGCCCAACATGCCCATGGGCGGCATGAACCCCCAGATGATGCAAATGATGCAAATGCAGCACATGCAACAGCAGCAGATGATGAACCGCAATGGCGGCGGTCCCGGCGGTCCCGGCGGTCCCATGGGCGGTCCTATGGGTGGTCCTATGGGTGGTCCTATGGGTGGTCCCATGGGTGGTCCTATGGGCGGTCCTATGGGCGGTCCTATGAACCCCCAGATGATGCAGCAGATGATGGGCCAGCATGGTGGTGGCCCCGGTGGTCCCAATGGCCCAGGTGGTGGACCAGGTGGCCGCAACAATTTCAATGCCATGGAGCAACAGCTCTTTGAGCAGCAAAAGTACGAGCAGAACCATCGCGGCGGCAGTGTCGGACCTGGCGGTGGCGGTCCGGGCAGTGGTGCTGGCGGTAGCAACAACGGAGGCCAGTCACCCTGGGGCCAGAACGGAAGTGCCAGCGGCGGTGATGGCATGTACGAGGACGGCAGCCAGAACCAGAACAACAACAACAGCAACCGCGGCGGTGGCGGCGGCGGCGGCTTCAACAACCGCAACAACCGTGGCGGCAGCAATGGCCCCATGGACCCGAACAATGCGCCTCCTGCCAATGCGCCCACTGGCCCCAAGAATGCTGGACGGCCTGGCGCAAACTACCGTGGCGGCGGCCGCAGTGGAGGTGGCAACAACCGCGGCTACCACCCATACTCGCGGAACTAGAAGGGCCTGACGATCTGGTGCGGTGATCGTTTTGAGCAGTCTCCTTCCATGTAACAACAAACCTTTGTCTTTTTCTTCTTTCTTGCCAGCTGCCTCTCTGGCACCTTTCTACGTTTTTCTTTTATTTCTTCGTCTGTGGCTTCTTTTCCTATCATCTTTTACTGCTTTGGTTTCCATAATCTGTATCGTCCTGCTAGTCCAGTCTGCCGCTTCTACATTTTATTTTATACGTTCAAGGATCTAGTTAATTCATTCAAATGTTTTCTTCATAGATAAGATACTACAACAGGCCGTGACTTTAGATTCCATAGTGCTTGAGCGTATATATATTCGGATACTACATGACAAGACGTCTAAAACAGCTTGGTGAAACCTTCAGCCGGCGGCTGCAGCCAGTTCTTCTCGTCATAGACGGTGCCCGCGCCCTCAATTACATGGAACGTGTAGATGATGCGGCCCTTGTCGCTCAGGTTCTTCTCGCTCTTGTGCAGCGTGTTGCCGTGGATCAGCACCAGCGAGCCCGCCTTGACCTCGCCCATGACGTACTTGCTCGCGTCGTCTTCTTCCGAGGGCGCAATCGTGGCCGAGGGCGACTGCAGCGCTGTCGGGAACTGCGGGCCGAGGTTTGGCGTGATGTGTGTGCCGCCCCCGGCCTTGCGCACGAGCCGGTTGCGCACCGGCGCCGCCTTGTGCGAGCCCGGCCAGAACGACAGACAGCCGTTGGTCGCCGTCGCATCCTCCAGCGCGTACCAGAACCCCATAGCGCTCGGCGGGTCCGTGTACAGGAACGTGCTGTCCTGGTGCGGCGGCACGGCACCGCCAATCTCGGGCTGCTTGCAGATGATCATGCTCTGCAGACACCGCGGGTCCTGGAAGCCGAGACTGCGCGCAATCGGGGCTACGGGCACAGCCCCAGCAAACTTGTCGGATGCCGGCACGGCCTTGGTGATGTCGGCAAACACCGGGTTGAGCGCGTGCAGGTAGTGGCCAATCTTGTTGACGGCGCGCTCCTTGGGCTTGGCGAGCTTGCCGGTGACCGGGTCGAAAGCGTCCTCCTCGAGGAAGAAGCGGACCTGGTCGCCGGAGCCCAGAAAGTACTCGTCGCCGACATGCGTTTCGCCCTTGTTGCCGCTGGTCTGGAACTTTGTGAGCGGGTGGCCCTCGAGGGTAAAGTCCTCTTCGAGCAGGCGCTGGGTCTCCTTGAGGAGGGCATCCAGGGCCGTTGGCGGCAGGGCGTCTGGGATGATGAGGTAGCCGTCGCGCTCGAAAGCGGCGACCTGGTCGGGGGTGAGTCCTTGCGCCATGATGGTTTTAGATTTGTAGATTGTATGATGGCAACTCAAGAAAAAGGATCGTCAAACGGCGACTCAAAAGGGAACAGGACAGGACCGGATTTTGTACGTGAGACTTGTTCAACCGCCCAGAGTGTTATCGTGTGCTTTTCGCTTGGTATTCCTCGGCTGATCCACCAGATAGGAGCAAAAGGAGCAAAAGGATGGTATCGGAGGGCCCCGTATGCAAGCCGAACAAGGCCGTGATAAGGGTATTTTTGCGGGGAGACAGCTGCGTCTGCGACGTTACTAGCTGCCTTTTAGCTGCGGGTGAGATGGGCCAAGAGCTTTTGGCTAAATGAAAACCGAACAATTACTAACGCGTTGCTGAAACGTCTAGAGAAGCTATCGAGCGAGCACTGTGGGCTTGGCCGTGGATATAGGTGTTGGAGGGTTAGAGGATGCAAGGCGCATAGATGTCGCCGTGATCCCCGGCAGGAGGGGGTCTTTTATGCCGCCTTCCTTTCTTGTCAAATCACAGATCTTCCTTCCTGTTCGAGATGTAAGCACGTGGCGCGGCTACGCGGTAGAAAGGATTAACGGTTCACTATTTTAAGTATCTTACATTTTGCACTGCAAGTTACGAGATGTGGTGGAATTCGACTTCATTGCACAGCATTGCTTCTCACGACCTTAATTTGCTGGTTGGATAATTGTATAAATATAAATATATGCTGCTAATTTGTTGATTTGTCTGCATTGCTTGATTCGCAAGGCAACGGTGTCACTGTATGCAAGTCATGTCGCTGCTGGGTCGCACCTTCCCCTCTTTCCACCACTAGCCATGCCGAGGCCTCAGTGAGCTTCAGTGAGCGCCGACTTCCGGCCTCACCTCATCCTTGGACTCGAACCTTGACTGCATACCTCTCACATCATAGCAACCCGGCATCTCGCATAAAATTAAAATCCACAATCACAATGGCCCAGACAAATAACCCGATGCCAAACTTGCCGGCTCCGCTGCCCGTGTCCCGGCGTACCATCCCCATCTCCGGCATCATTGTCGACTTTTACGGCATCGAGGAGCTGGCCGCCGAGACCGAGTCCGTGTCTCTGCTATGGCTGCACCACCCGCGGCTGCGGTCGCGCGAGGATATGGCCGACATTGCCGCGCGCTGTGTGCATGCCGTCAACGAGGCGCCCGCCTCGAGAAAGCGGAAACACGGGCTCGTGGCCGCGGCGTTTGACCAGCGCAACCACGGCTCGCGGCTCGTGTCGGCCCGGGCCAACAAGGCCTGGCGCGAGGGCAACACGACCCACGCACAGGACATGCTGGGCATGATTGCCGGCACGGTGGCGGACCAGCGGCTGCTGCTCGACCTTGTCGATACGTACATTCACAAGGACGGCGATGCGGCCTACGACGACCCCGTCCAGGCCGCCGAGGGTCTGTTCTACTCCAACGGCGCTCTGCCTGCCCACATCGCAGTGACGCAGCATCTCCAGCTCGGCGTGTCGCTCGGCGGCCACAGCGGCTGGCAGCTGCTGTTTGCCGACGAGCGCGTGACGGCCGGCGTACTGATTATAGGATGCCCCGACTACATGGACTTGATGGCCGACCGGGCGCGGCTCACCAAGCTGCCGTCCTACACAGCAGCGACCGAGAGCAAGCCCTTTTTTGGCAGCCACGATTTCTCGACCGCGCTGGTGGACTCGTGCCGCAAGCATGACCCCAAGGGTATTGTGTTTGGCCTGGACAAGCCGGCGTGGCCTGCACCGGGCACCAAGGAAGAGAAGCGCCTGCACGATACACTCCAGCGCCACATCGGGGGCAAGAAACTGCTCGTATGCTCGGGCGGCGCCGACAAGCTGGTCCCATACCGGTTCACAGACCCGTTCATGTCTGTGCTCAAAAAGGCCGCCGACACGTGGCCGGATCTCTCGCTGACCGTGATCAACAAAATCTACGACGGTATTGGGCACTCGTTCAGCGCGGACATGGTTGTGGATGCCGTCAAGTTTGTCGTCAACACAGTGTCAGAGGCACCCACGCCTGCAACCCTGGCATCACAAAGCCCGGGTTCACCAAAGACATCAAAAATTTAGAATTAATTTATATAACTACAATAGATCCACTATATAGTTACATTTACAATATCTGTGAAATAGTAAAGTCTATGCAATAGCATTCCATGGCCGTGGACTGTCGTCTTCCAGTGCTTCCATGTCACTCTGGGGCCCTATGAAGCGCGTCTTCAGACCGCTGAGTTTCCGTTCCTCGTCATTCACAAACAGCTTCTGGTCACTGTTCCAGAGGTTGCGGCCACGCCGTTTTCCGGCCAAGAGGGTGTCTACACCGTGAGGATCCTTGACCCAGTCGTCGACAACGTGGACTGCACCCTCCATGGCCTCCTTTTTGGATGCATCCGATGCGCCGTGTGCACCACCAAACTCCGCTGGCAGGTTGGGTGGGTTGATTCCGATAAACGAGACTCTCTTGTCGAGAGGCAGAAATGCTATAGCATCGGGCCCGCAGTGGCCGTCAACGAGGCGGGACTGCTTGAAGCCGTGACTGACAATTGTGAGCTTGCTTGGCCATGATGGACTTGCCAGGAACGGGGAGTCAGCCGGCAGAGAGGCCTTGAGGTGGTTGACGCGCCGCCAAAATGCGACGAGACTGAAGAGGATGTTGTGGTATGAATCAAGTGCCTTTTCCTCAACGATGATGCGTGGCCGTATCGGGGTGGGAGACAACGGATGGAGATTAGCCGTAACCTCGGCATCGTCATCCTCCGTCAACGGTGGGAGGAGTCCAAAGTAGTCGTTGGCAGCTGCCAGGTTGGCATAGCTCCGGGCCTCGGACACGGGAGTGAGCTTGCGAGTCGGGCCACTGATGAGTTGACAATTAGCTGTGCTCAAATGCGTTAATGGTAAATAATACTTGGAAAGACTCACCCAGAAAATGCTAGAACAGCACGCTCATCCTCGGCAAGAACCTTGATGCCAGCCTTGATGTGCTCGATGAACGTCGGCGTCTCGCCCGCCTTGTAGCTTTCAATGTACCATTCCGACTCGTCAAACCCCTTGGCCGGACCGCCACGCCAAATACCGTGGCCGCAGACCACGACAAGGTGACTAGGAAGCGGCTTTGCAGTCGACATATTTTGTAATTTGCGAGTTGAGGTTCGTTGACGGTCAGAGGACAAGTCACAACTCCCTTTGCCCGAAAGTGGGTGAAGACCGTTACGTGGCCGAAATCGGCTTAGTCATCTGAAGAGGAGATGCCGCACAACTCGCAAGCATCGTCAAAGTTACCTTCACTGAATCTTGAAAATAAATGGATATAACATTTATAATGGCAGGCCTGTCTCACCGCCAGTTTTCTGCAGTTGCCGCAGAGTGTCCGATACCAAGTAAAGGCTGCCCGCAATCACAATCGGCCCGCCCGTGCTTCCAGACTCGGCAGACGTTGCCCACTTCAAAGCAGAAATAAGACTATCGGGGTCGTGACGAGGTGCACCCTCTACATGAGACTTGAGAGTATATTGGTGTGTGCTTGCGTCCACGTCCATTGATGTGGCTCCGTCGAGGATTGTCTGCGGCACAGCCGGCTGCACCCATGGCATACCATCGACAGCACCAAAAGTGACGGCAGCAACACGATCTCCTTTGCGTAGAAGAGGCCGCAGAATTCCGCCTAGGTCCTTGCCGTGAGAAGCCGCAAGAACCCATGTGATGGGCTTGGTATCGTCACCCTCACCCCGTAGGTGCTTGTTCACGTAGGCCCCCAGGACTTCGGCCGACTGTGCATTGTGTGCACCGTCAAGCAGGGCCGGGATGGACTTGGCACTTGATGAATCCTGCGCCAATAGAGGTCCAATATCGACTCTCTGCAGCCGGCCAGGCCAGCGAACTTGGTCTAGGATAGACGCAAGGAACGCGGTGTCGGCGGGCAGTTTTGCCTCTGCATCAGTGTCCTCGCCGGTAGCAATTCGGAAAGCGGCATAAGCACAAGCCAAATTACTCAGCTGATGGGGCTCAAGCTTTTCAATTATGCTAATTGCACCACTCGGAAAGGCACGAGCTCTGCCTGCACTCAGAAGAAGCTGGGCCTCGGGGTAGACGAGCGTAGTCCCGACCTCGCGCGCGCGGGCCTCGAGGACGCTGTGAATGTCGGGGTCATCGCAGTTGGCCGGGTCCACGACACACGGCACGCCTGGGCGCATAATGCCGGCCTTGTGCGTCGCAATGTCGGCCACCGTGTTGCCTAGCAGGCCTTGGTGATCGAGGCCGATGCGCGTAATAACAGTGACGGCGCGCTCGGCACGCATGACTGTTGTCGCATCGGATCCGCCGCCGAGACCGCACTCGATCACAGCCAGGGGGCCTGGACTTGCGGAAGGAAACGTTTGCAGCCTCGCGTCAAACAACTCAAAGGCCGTCGCTGTCAGCAGCTCAAACTCGGTGGCGCCAATCTGCTCGTCGCGGTCTCGCTGGAGCACGGCCTGCTCGGCGGCACGGAACGCTGCTTCTGCAACAACGCGTTCATTGATCACAATGCAGTCCCAGCGGTCGACCATATGCGGCGATGTGAACCGGGCTGACGGGATGCTGCGCGCATGCAGCATAGCCGACAGGTATGCGCACACGGAGCCTTTGCCGTTGGTGCCCGAGACCTGGATCGCCCTCCATGCCGGCGGCGGCCCATGCTGCAAAAGACGCCCAATTCGGGCCAAGCCGAGATCGATCATTGCAGTGATTGGACAGTGTTTTTTTTATGGCTTTTATGATAACCAAGTGAACCAAGTTAAATTGGTAAAACAATTGTTAATAAAAGAGTGACTTGGAAGTGAGAAAGGTGGACCCTGTGAGTCGATTGAGGTTGATAAAGTGCTTTTTTTTTGTGGTGATGTGCCGGAAAGTGTATTTTGGCTACGCGGCACCTACGCGTGCTAATAACACTGCTAATTGTGACTATCAACAAGCACCTCTAATAATTATCAATTTCACATGCAAATAAACAATAATTTTTGGGATAGTAATAAAACAGGCAAGAACACGATCGTACTTTCCATTAAATATAAACAGTCTTCAAAACTCATAGACGTTTGCTTGATGAGTAAGAAGTGGACGTATGCACCACAAAATGAGGAAATCCAACACCCAACGTTGCAGGTCGTATACGTTTCACAACGCAGATTATAAGACTTGATGAGAAATAAATATATAGCAAGCATGCTTTCATAATGCTCGTCCATCCAAATGCTATGCTGGAATGACGACGCGGCAAACGTAAAAAAAAAATATAACACAAAAGAGACAAGGATTAAAAGTAAGAATAGAACAGAACAGAAGATTCAGCATCATTCGATCATTCGCTCATTCGCTCATTCGCTCATCCGCTGCGTAGCATCATGCGACGGCCAGTGATCACCCAGAAAGTCGCTTAGCAGAGGCCGACGTGGAATGCCCGGCTTGGCGGCTCGCCGTCTCCGTCGATAGTGCTCCTATGTCCACTTGACGTCCGTGCTCGGTGCGCGCGTCCGGCGACGACCGCTCACTTTAATCTCGCCGCCGCCGCTTGGGTGGACGTTTGAGTTTGAGTTGGAGCTGCCAGTCGAGATAGCACTGCCGCGCCGACCGCTGATACCGGCCTCGGCAAGAGCAAGCATGCGCTCTTCACGCTCAGACGTCGATGCAAGAGACGACGGGCCGATACCGCCTGCCGTGGAGTACCGCCCAATGACGTTTTCCTTATTGGACACTGAGCTGTCAGATCGACTGATGATGGCCGGGCCCATGCTCGAGCGGCTCGCATGGTGATGGCTTTGATGGCCTTGATGGCCTTGGTGGCCGATAGACTGTCGAGCATGTCTGCTCCCACCGGTAGGCGTTGAGTGCGGCGACGAACCGCCCACACTGATCCCGAGCGAGCTGAGACTGCTGCTGCTGGCGCTGACCTTGGACAGCGACGACACACTACTGCCGCTGCTCGAGTCTCCGCTGACGCGGCGAGGAATGGCCGACGCGACTGCCGAGCCCTCTCTGCTGCGCGGGCGGTAGGCAAGAGCGTCGCGTTCGTGGGCGAGTGCTACAGCCGACCGTCTGTGCGTGGCAGCGACCTCTATTAGTGCGGGACTGGCCGAGGAGAGTGAGGATTGCGAGTGGTGTAGGCCACGGTACTGCTGGTTGTAGTGGCCGTGGCGAGGATTGTGCGGATTGTGCGGGTGCGACCCTGTCGGCGTCATAGGCGCAGAGACGGACGACTGCAGGCTTGGCGGCGTATACAAGGTATTCCGGCGCTGCGCCTGTGCGTGAGCAGCACTGGACCGCGGCCGCGAAGAGCTCGGGGCTGCAGAGGATCCGTTTGCTGCCATGGCCAGCTCGGCAGCATTCGGCGGCACATCGATATGTGAGCGAACAAGCTCGGCAGCCAGGTTGCGCACCAGCACAGCCGAGTCCTTGTCGGCAAGTTTCTGGATGGCCTCAAAAAGCACAGAGAGGTGGTGCCGGCCTGCACGTGTCGAGCCGACACCCATGTTGGAGTCGGAATTGTCCATAATGTTGCGCACAAGACGCAGCAGGTTGAGCCGCACGACGGCCTTTTTGTGTGTCAGTTTCTGCGCGACGCCAGAGTACATCTCGGCCTGGGCCAAGTCAGCCGCCAGCGACGGACTCAGCCGAAGCACTTTGAGGAGCGGTTCGAGCAGGTTGGGGTCGAATGCATTGATCTTGGCCGTCGTGAAACATGCAACAATGGCGTCTTTGAAGCGGCTATCGTCGAGCAGGTGTGTCTCGACCTTGGCTGTCTCTTCCTGCAGCCAAATGTAAATGGCATCGAGGGCAGTGACCTGCCAGTACTGGTCGCCGAGCAGAGACACGTAAAAATCAAGACCCTTGTTCTGCCACAGGTAGCGACGGCCCTTGCTGCCGGAGTGTGCCATGTCGCAGAGAATGGGAAGAGCAAACTCCTTTGGTGGGCGTTCCGTCTGCATGATTTTCAACAGCAAAGGAATAATGCCGTTGACGGCAGCATACTCTTGCCTTTCCTTGCTCAGACGACACAGGTTGAACATGGTATTGAGGACCTGGTTTGAGATCTCACGGAAATGCTGCTGGCCCCTCTTCATGCTCTGGCTGAGGACGTCAATCAAGAAATCAATGGCATCGGCCGAGTGGAGAGACTCCAAAGTGGTTGAGAGCATGGACAGGTTCTTGATGAACTTGAGCATCGTGATCTGGTGGATAGGGGACATGAACCGCAGATCCTTGAGGACGGTCTTGAGCACCTGGCGGTCGGCGACGACCTCCTTGACGTAGTTCTCGGCCTGCGAGAAGAGATAAAAGATGTTGACAATGCGGCCTTCGATCAGCTCGGACAGCTCCGTCTTGTCTTCGTCGAGAACCTTGTGCAAGACAAGGGCCAGCGGATCGAGAATCTTGCTGCGCGAGAAGATCCGGCAAAAGTCGTTCTTGGGCGTGGGGCCTTGCAGCTCAAACACGTTCCAGATACCGTTGACGCCGATCAAGACAAGGTCGCTCGACGAGTCGTAGTCTTCATCCAGGAACTCGACGAGAACGTTCAAACCACCAGCAGAAACAAACATTTGCAGCGTCGTCGTCGATGTTTGGTACATTTGGCGCACAAAAGCAGCGGCTTCCAGCCGGATCTCGTTGGAGTACTGCCGGGCTGCAAACTTGGTGATGATGGGAATGCCACCAACGAAGCAGAGGTTCTCCTGAAGCTCAACGTCGTCGAGGATAATGGCGTTGACTATTTTAAGGAGCTGCAAAATCATTTGCTGCCGGCTCTTAACCGTGCAGGGTTCTAGGATTTCGAGAATGGGCAGGAGACCATGGGCGCTGATGATGAGGTCTTTGATCTCCGTGTTCTCCCACAGCAGGGCAAGCAGATCTTCGGTCAGCTCAGACAGCTGGTCCTCGCCCTCGGTGAACTTGAGTGACCGGACCAACTCCTCAACACGCTCGGCAAGCCGCGCGTGCCGGTCTCGGGCAATGTTGGCCTCAAGGTCCATCTCGTCCCAGCCCGGGTCCATCATGGCAAACGGATCGTCTTCGTCCTCTTCATCGCCAAGCCACGAATTGTGAGACAACTTGGACAAAAGCATCAGGCCTGCGCCGTCTTCGGATCCAACCTCGCTCTCTTCCTTTTCGGTCAGGTCATCGCTGGGTCCAAAGATGTCGGAAAAGTCCTCGTCCTCTGCATCTTCGGCAAACCGCTCAATCTCGACTGACGACCTTGTTCTGCGCATTGGCCGGTCTGGAAGCACAGACGGCCGCGACGCAGCTTGCCGGCGCATGCTACTTGCTGCAGGGGCTTGCATGGATCGGGGAAGACTCGTGAGGTCGGAAGGATGGAATAACTGTGGGGAATCTTGAGGGGTGCTGTAAGACCGCGCGAGCTCTGAGCGTGGCGCTTGGACTGGTGGCTCTGTCGGCCCATTTAGGACCATGTTCAGGCGGTTGTTGGTAAACACGAGATCGCTCTCGGCTAGGAGGTCAGAGTAGTCCTCGACGGGCTGTTCCTGGTAGGCCATCTCGGGCCGGGACGGAAGCTCAAATTTGTTGCCAAAGGATATCTTTGTCGGAGACCGTGCCAAGGACGCTTCATAAGTGCTGGGTGCCGCAAATTTGCTTCTGCGACGGCGGATGGGCTTGGGCGAGTCGGACTGTGGTGAGGTTGGAATACTCGCAGGCGGAGAGTATGATGGCGGTGATGCCAGCGGATCTGCGAGTGCAGAGAAAAGGCTGTTGGCATTGCTTTGCGCGGTAGCAGCGGCAATGGCAGCGGTAACGGCGGCCTTGTCTGACCGACGGTTCAAGGGCCGAATTGTTTGCTCCTGGAAGTCAACGTCACTGAGATCTCTCGACGGCCCCTTGATGGTCATCAGCTGTTCACTATCCATAACGTCGCTATCCCAGTTTCCAGAAACATTGCGGGAATCATTGGACGCAAATTGCTTCAGTCGGTCGCTGGACAAAAGGCCGCCAAAGTTGTCCTGTGGCTTCAGGTTTTGCAACGCCGAAGGGGAAATGGCCGTTGCAAAGTCATTGTCCCAGTTGTCCTCGTCTGCCAGCTCTGGTGAGCTAAACAGGTCGGCCATGGGACGGGGCTTGGCAATGTTGAGTAGCCGGCCGCTCCGCTGGACATCACCGCCGATATGCCGTGAGGTCAGAGGACCCATCACAGGAGGGCCTGAGCTATCTGAGCCAGTCGATGCCCGCAGATTTGTTTCGGACGACTCCAGGGCACGGTTCCAGCGAACAACCTCCTCAACGGCCTCAGACGGGTTCTTGGATGCGGGTGCATCACTGCGCCGGCAGCTGACAATCCATGGATGCCTGCCCAGTTTCTTGGCCGACACTCGTAGGTTTGGGTCTTTCTGGAAGCATTGCATGAGAAAGTCGCGGGCAGCCGGGGATACGCCCTCTGGTAATGGTGGGTGGTCGTCGTTGACAATGGCAAAGAGTGCGGGCATGGCTGCAAGGTTGTGGTATGGTGGCTTGCCCTGAAGCAGCTCAATGACTGTGCAACCGACACTCCAGATATCTGACGCTGATGTTGCACCTGATAGCTGAATGATCTCGGGTGCCATCCAGTACGGGGTGCCGACGACCTGTGCCTCTTTGTCGGGGCCGGCTAAGCTGCTGGTAGAGACACCAAAGTCGGCGAGCTTGACACTGCCATCCTTGGTGGTCAAGATATTGGCGCCCTTGATATCGCGGTGAATGACACCCTGGTCGTGCAGATACTGGAGACCGTTGAGGACCTGGGTCATGTAGACACCGACGAGGTTTTCGGGGAACTTGCCATACGCCTTGCATATAGAGTGGAGAGAGCCGTTCTCGCAATATCTGCGCATATATATTAGTATGCGCGCCTTGTTTTCGTCGGACATGCACAGTCTCTGCAAAGAGTAAGAAAAAGCTTACTCAAGAATGATGTTCAAGCAGTCGACAGACTTGACGAAGCCAATGTACTTGACAATATTGTCGTGCTAGGTAAATATTAGTAGGGGGGGTTCAGGGCAACACAGCGGCACAGAAACATCTTCCTCGGTATCCACGTACATGTAGGTTTTTCAGCAAGTCAATCTCGGCCTATAGTTGTTAGCAATCCAGTCTTTAAAATGCGTGGTGATTGAAGACCTACTTCGATCATGCGCAGTTCGCTTTTTGGCAGGTCGGTCAGCTTGATCTGCTTGACGGCCACAGCCTCGCCCGTGCCCCAGTTGAAGGCCTTGTACACTGAGCCAAAAGCACCTTTGCCGATGCAGTCTCCGAGACGCTATAATAGTTAGCCGGTGGTCTCAAAGTGATTTCGACAAAGAGTCTCGGTGGCGAGAAGCGGGAAGCGGGAAGAGCCGTACATAGTCCTTAAGACCCGGGTCCTGGAGTGCGCCGGACCGGTCGCGGGCATTACCGACTCCCAAGTTGCTGCTATTGCTGGGAGCCTTGCGAAGTGCTGGCGTATGTGATGGTGCGGATGACGATGTAGATGGAGGGCCGCCCGTATTGGCACTGCTGCGACGTCCGCTTCCCGATGACGACTGTACTTCTCGCCGTGGTGTGCCTGGCACAATTTTGGCTGCTACCATTCGGCCACCACTGCCGTGGCCGTTGCCACTGCCGGCGCCGCTGCCGCTGCCGCTGCCGCTGACACTATGTCCTCCACTGCGACTGCGGTTTCTGCCACTGCTGCCGGCGCTACCGTCGCCATTGAGTCGTTGTTGTCGGCTCTCGTGCCGTAACTGTGATGTTGAGCGAGAATGCGAATGTGAGGGGATTCCGCGATGCTCGGCGGACGAGGAGCCACCTGACGCCATGGCCGAAGCGGCTCCAGGGCAGTGACTTGAGACTTTGCACAGAGGTGTGTCCCGGCTCGTGACCCTGTCGGCGGCACTGTTTCAGCACTGCGTCTTAGTATGCCGGCCCCTCGCTTAAAATGTCTCGCGGGTGTCGTAGATGACGTGGTTACCGTGGTCTAGTGCGATGCGTCACGCTATCATGAAAGTATGCTCGGTCGTCGGTCTGTTAGTCGTGGTGGGGTGGAAAAGGCAAAGAAGTGCCAATCTGTACAGTTGATTTCGAGGATTTTGCCTGTCGGACGGTCTAGGCTCGAGTGGGCGGAGCTAGGTTGTTTGAAATGGTGATCCTTGCGTTTTGGGGTCGCGTCGGGAGTTGGTAGGCGCAGTTGGGTAGGAATCAACTCTCTGCAATGTGAATATTGATACTCTCAATACTCTCAATACTCTCAACACACTCAGTATTCTCGGTGTAACTCTCCGTGACGTCGTGTTGTCTAGAGCTGCGGTATGTAGGATGCTTTGAGATGCACCCTGCAAAACTCCAAAATAGGCGGGGAATTGGCGGAGAAGAGTTGGCGCTGGTGAGCTGCTGGCAACTATGCTGGTGTCGAGTCGGGGGATGTCGAGATGGCCAAAGGAGGGTCCAGGCACGACTGCACGAGGCCGAGAGAATGTCGAGGATGTAGTCGCGGGTCTTTGAGGAGTGTCGGCCTCATTGGATATGGATAGCCAGGACAGGAGGGACACACTCAAAGCGCGGGTGTGTGTGGTCACTATGTGGTGTGCAGTGTATGCTCGTATACGTGATGTGGACATAAAGCGGGTCGAGGCTGAAAAGCGAGAGCTGTATAGCGTCTGTAGAATACAAAAGCATAGATTAGACACGCATGCAGGCACCGTAAATCGGTGCTGGTGGGGGGGCTGTAATATTGAGGATATTGGGAAATACCAAGAAATATCGAGAAATACCGAAAAGTGAAGCATCGACACGATGGAAAGTCTTGGGATGTGCAAGAGAAAGGAGGCTGACATAATATTAGCGAACAAAGAAAGAGGTACGACAAAACAAGGAAGGCACGACCGGCAGAAGTGCTCACACATACAAGCGGCAGCCACCGGTAGCCAGCGGCAGAGCATGCCAGGGCTCAGGGGAATGAAGCAAACAATGACTTGTGACCCAAAAATCACATTCCTACCCGTCTGGCAGAAGTCGCACACATTAATTGCATGCCGGTGTAATATTGATTAGATTATATTTAAAAGTGGCATTGCTCTAAATTAAAAGAATTAGAGAACATTCTCAAACGAACGTCGAGCGGCCTGCATGTCAAACTGTCGACACGTTGAGCATCGGCTTAGTCATTTTGCTATTGCACATTCAAGAAAAACGATGATTAGTAATATTCGCTTATGTGTCTACATCTACTCCCAGATTGCTATCGGCTAGCCAAGACCAGCAGGCATAGAGGCTCGCCAGGTTCAGGCAAGCATGATGCTGTATGCGTGTGCAGGCGGTTCTTCTCAGCACTTGTCTATAGAGTCTAAGAGCTAAAACAATGGTATCACGAAACTATGGTTGCATAATCAGACCGAAAGCCGAAAGTAGACGCCCAGATCCCAGAACTTATAGCTGACAAAGACATTCAAAGACATTCAAAGACATCCGCAAGAGTTTGAGTCTCCTAGGCATTTTGCTTGTAGGCCGTCTTGCTCGTCTGGGTGCGCTTGTGCGCCTCGACTAGTTGTAAGGTGGCCAGCAGATAGCAAACAAAACAAAGGACATGTAAGGTTACCTACCCATTGGGCAAAAAGGGGCAAAGTGAACAAGTACCTTTCTGAAAAAAAAATGAAAAAAAGAAAGAAAAAGAAATAACAGGGGTAGCCAGGAAGAAGCATAATACACACCTGGAAAGGCAGCAATGAAGGCTGAGACGCGTCATCAATAGGCGGTGCATAGCTGTATGTGCGTAAATGGATAAGAATGGACATGACCAAAATATTTGAGGGCTGATAAAGGCAGAACATGAATGTTGTCACGGATATCGCTTGCGAGGCTTTTGAAAATAAACAAATCGTAGAAAGATCTTGAATCTCGAAATCGCTGGTATTATCTGAGTGTATCGTCGTGGCTGTCCCTGGACAAAGCCCGTTCGTGAACTCTCTTTTTTGTTTTTCTCCCGTGAGAGAAACATTGCTTTTCATATGAACTTGTGGCTGAATCTGAAATGAAGAAGAACGGAGAATAAGAGAAAAAAATGACGAAAGATTCCGACTGCACATTAAGTCGTGCGTCGAAGCAAACATGAAAACACCCGCTCAAACCATTATCATCTGTAACATCGTAACGCCATATCCGGCCATATTTCCGGATAGATCAACAGGGTAATAATAACATCAAGAAAATGAGACAATGAAAACTGTAGAGGAAAAGTGCGACTACCTCACAATGGCTTTTTCGTAGATTTGATACTTTTTATGGTGGGCTCAGTTGCCTCCTTCATGCGGCAGGTTCCGGCTCAGACCGGCCTCGGCCCACCACTCATCCGGAATGTCCTCACGTCGGGCAAGGCTCCGGACAATGTGCTGCATGCCGCCAATGCCAAGGCTGTCGAGAGCCTCCTCGGTCTGTCGGGGACCAGAGCTGATCGGCGGGGCACGCGGACGGGGCCTGTTGTTGATGCTCCGCTCATGCAATAATTGCCGTGCGAGTCCGTGCCGCAGCTGCATCTGCTCCACCATTAATCTCTGGTGGTTCGCGTTGGCACGAAGGTAGCCGATCCGGGCCAGCGACGGCTGGCTTGACAGGCCGAGAAAGTCGGCCTGCTCCTCCTCATCTTCCTCGTCCTCATCAAAATCAAAGTCGTCACGGCGGTGGTCCATGTCCATGTCGTCACAACCATCCTCCTCCTCCATACCAACACCGCCGAGCACGGCAGACTCGTCACCCGTGGAAGTGCCGGCAGAAGCAGCAGTGAACGGTGACCGAATCCGCTGCGATGCAGTCGCCGATGTGCGACCCGAAGAACCGCCGGCAGGCGAAGCAGAATTGCTGGCCCGCGATGCTGCAATGACAGCAGCCATCTGGGCACGAGCAGACGCAGAGGGCTGCGGTGCCGACGACAGAGACGCATGATCGCCGTCATCTTCGTCGCCGCGACGCGCGGTGGGAGAAGGAACGGCTGGTGGTGCAGAGAGGTTGGGTGTGGGTACGACTGTCGGCTGAGACGATGATGGCTGCTCGTGAGCAGCGGCAGCGGCAAGTGCCTCCGTGGTCGACGCAAACGACGAGCCCAGACTTGGCCCCTGGGGGTCTGGTGTCAGTGTTGACAACAGTGTGTCCCAGACACCATCGCCTTCAGGGCTAAGACTACGATGGCGGTCACCAAGGCCATCGACCTGGTTGTTACCGAGAATATCCGGGCCAGATGGCCCCGGGCTGTCCACTGCATTGCTGTCAATGTAGCGGACGGCCCAGCCGTACTGGCGAGCACTGGCGGCTTCAGGTCCGTTGCGGATCTGGTTGATGTCGCCAAAGATGCGTGATGTTGCCGATGAAGAAGGGTGTGCGCTGGTAGGAGCAGTAGGGTTGGCGCTGTCTGACCATCCCACAGTAGGGCGGCGTGCCGGGTTGCTTGGCGCAGCCTTTTGGAACGGCATGTTAGTATTGGAGTCTCGGCTTAAACGCCATCGTCTTGGTGATATCTTACAGCAACTCGGCGAAGCGACGATGTGATCCGCCGGCGTGGTGGGCGTGGCGGCTCGGGCTCGTCAAACCCCATAAAGTGGTCTGTTGTCGACCGCAGCCCCTGCTCGGGCTCGTCAATGGGAAACGGGCCCTCGGTAGCCCAGCGATGTGCTGGGCGGCCCGCTGCTTGGGCGAGCTCTTGGTTCAGTGTGCCAACAAACGTGTTGGTGTAGTGCTCATTGGCCGTGGGCTGGTTGGTCGATGCGATACTCTGGCCGTACGACGGAGTAGGCGCAATCTCATGGGTGCTCGGGCCTCTTGGCCGGGTCATCCCCAGGTACTGGCTTCTCGGATCGCTGGGTGGCAGGATCGCCGGGACCGAAATGTTTCTTGTGTTGTTGGTGGAGTTGGGTGCACCTGGCAATCCGGTCGGGTTGGCAGCAGAACGGTGTGCTGGGGGAAACGGGCTCTGATTGGGTTCCCGAATGTTTGCCAGGAAGCGCTGGATAGACTCCTCGTAAACGGGGTTGCTAGTCGAGTTCAGCTCCTGGTTCAGAATCAGGCGAGCACGGTCTTGATGACGCTGTATATTGGCCGACGTCTCCTCGGACTGATGGTCCCGCATCGACTCCCGCATCGGTTCCCGCCGAGCGTGGTTGACGGGGATTTGGTAGGCTGGGTCTGTCTCCAATGTGCGTGCTTGCCGCTCAAGTCGCATACGCATGTGTCGGCTCTCCCAATGTTCTCTTTCTAGGTCTGTCTGGGCCGTGGACGCGGCCTGGGACATGGCTTCGGCCAAAATAGCGCGACGGCGGATCTCGCGGAGTGTATCGCTGCTGCGGCGGCGCGTGCGGCGGATGCGGTTGGCATTTTGGGTAGAAGGGGTGGTGTTTTTGTTGCGAAGGTCGGGCTCGACCGGAGGGGTATAAAGACTGGAATGTCAGCAGCTAGTCATAGACTATGGGCAATGTCGACGCAAATATCGATGATACCGATGACGGTTGATGAAGATGTAGTGTGGTAGCAAACTTACGGAAGACCCATGTCTGCGGGTGGATGTGTTGTTGCTGTAAAGAGGGAAGATGTGATGTGGTTGTTGAGGTAGGGGACTGGCCGGAGATATAGTCGTCACAGGAGATTTATCGGGGAATAACAGTAGTCGATAGGTGATGGATGCGCGTGGCGCAGGGTGGCTACTGCTGATGAATATGGGAGGAGATATCGACAAAGAGGTCGAGAAGTCGTGTCGCGATAGGGCAGCGAAGGAGTCAACAACACGCGAGTGGATTAGATTGGACGAGAGGGTGAGCGAATGGGGATGGGATGGAGAGGTAATGCGCCAACGAAATCAACGAGGTGAAAAAGGAAAGGAAAGAGAAGGCGTTGGACAAGTCGTGTCGAGTCGTGACAATAAGAAGTGGAACAGGCGAAATAGGCGAAGTGGGTGAAATGGGTGAAATGGGCGAAATGACCAAAATGGAAGAAGTGAGGATGGAGATGGAGATGGAGACGGGTGCAAGGCAAGAAAATGGAGACGAAGAAGGAAGGCACGAATTAGACAGCCTTCAAATCCAAATCCAGATACCAAAAGTAGAAGGATCGATGGAGAATGTCGCCAAAGTAGAAATGAAGAAAACAACGGCGATGAAGATTGAGATAATAGGGAAGGTGCGATGGAGTGCGCGATGGCGATGTCTGGGAGAAGGAAAGAGAGGATGACTACGGAGCTGCGGAGTAGCACTGGGAGACTGACTGACTGAGAGAAAGGGAAGGGGCGATGGGGCAGGGGCCGCCTTGGGTGTGGTAGGGTAGACCTCAGTACGATGCGATTTTGCGATTTGAAATTTTCCTTTCTCAATACCGCAGCAATATCTCCTCATTCCCTGTCGTCCCGTCGCCTTCCAAGTACCTCCTGCCGCATGGGCACTAGTCGCGGGTACTTGGCTTTTTTGGCGCCTTGCCCGCATGGGAAGGAACTTGCATCTAACATAAAGAAGGAGACAGAGAAGAGAAGGCTCATCGCACGTCAAGGATGGCTGTGATTGGCTGCTTTGTTTTTTTGCGGGTTAGACCTGGTCCGTGCTTTTTATTGTGCAAGTTTTGACCAATCATATGTGAATAAATACTGCCACTTTACACCGCCCAGGCTGTCATCTGCGCGCCGCCAATAGTTACCCACAAGTGTTTGCAGCGTGAGATTCGTTATGCAGGGGCCATGGCGTGGTCAGTGGGTGTTTAGTGGCCAGTCCCCAGTCAGGCTTTCAGTATCAAACGGCTCGTACAAAGTACAAGGAGACAAGCCCGTGCGCCCGTCGCGCCGCGTGCCGTCAAACCAAACCGCACAACGGCCATACGCTGATACTCTCTTCTCCTCTACAAGAGACAAAGCGTGGCCGCGATCGAATTCTGACCCATAATTTCCAACAGCAAATGTCGACGCCATCATGGTATAAACATGCAATCAAAGCTGTTTGGTGAGATATATGAAGTAACTTGTTGAATTTATTTGTGTTTCTTGTATACATTTGCACGCTGTTTGTTGTGCCATGACCGTCCCGTCAACAAAGGAAAAGTGAGAAAGAATGAAGAATAAAGTAAAGAAAAAGGAATACCGAAAAAGTAAACAAAGGAGGCAAAGTAGCCCAAAAACAAACGTAAAGACATATCCCGTGGTTTTAAATCCCATTTCATGACCAGATCTTGACGTGCATAAAATCTAACATAAGGTAATAAAGTAGAAGAGAGAGCAAAAGCAAAAGGGTAAAAGGTAAAGGGTTGTGGAGGATGTAAGGTGTGAACAGGAAAAGACGGGAAAGAAGAAAAGAAGAAAAGCAGGATGAAAATAGAGCCAGCCCACCCATTCCTCATAGTACAAGTGATAAATAAAGTAAAGGACGGAAGAAAATACCAAAACATTGACAGAAACGAAAACGCAGTGCAGGGGGGTATAAGGTGCAAAAAGGTGTAGTGAAGGGTGCACAAATCAGCCAGTCTGTTCGGAGACTGATGGAAGAAAGAAGTGATGTGATAAAGGTGGTATGGTTGAGAGGGTGATGAATAGAGTTTGTAAGATGTGGTGTCCGCGTGATAAATATACAGACAATCACTCCATCTTCCAGTGGTTAGTGAGGCCGCCGTCAAGGTCGTCGCTGCCAATGTACAGCTCGATGGCGTACAGCAGCATGACGCCGACGACATTAACCCAGCGCATCGTAGTGCCGCCAATGTACTCGCCGGCCCGTAATGTCCAGCCGGCCGTGTTGCCTGCCGCATTCGACACGGTAAAGTGCTGCAGCAATAAGCTGGTGTAGATGGCAATCAGAATCGAGGCCGAGTACCACGACAGGAAACCCAGCAGCTTGGACGCAGCATCCGAGTCCTCGAGTGTTGGCTCTTGCAGCAGCGCGCGCGCCCCCGATTCGCGCACGGCTGGAATGATGCGCGTGGCACAGTAAAAGACAATGATGCGGTATGTCAGCGAGATGATGACAGACGGCGTTATTGTCTGGAAAGCGGCATGTAGGAAACGCAGGGCTGAGCTGAACACGGTGGGCAGCGTGCTCAGCAGATGGACAAGCGTCGAGTAGGAGGCCATGATAATCGGGGGCAGGGGCGGAAACTCGGGCTCGAGCGCTGCGGCCTGCTCCTGCTGCAGCTGCCGCCGGGCAGCGGCCTCGGGTGACGACGGCTGGTAGTCGGTAAAGATCTGGTAGACGCACAGCACAATGTACGCAAACAGCAATGACGACTCGACAGGGTTGCCGCGTCCACTGCCGATGCCGTAGGCCGACAAAAAGACGGCCGATGTGATGGTCACACCGATGAGGATGGCGTCAATGTTGTCGATCTGGGGGAAGCGCGCAATGCGGGACAAGAAGTAGATGGCGCTGGCAATGACGGAGCCGGAAAAGACAACGAGGATGATAAGCCACGAGTCGCTGCGGCCGCGGTTGACAAGCCAGCGGGTAATTTGGCCAGAGGCCTGGATGACAAGAAGCGTGCAGAAGCCCTCGAGGACCTGGAAGATGGGGCTTGAGTAACGCAGCACCTTGTCCCAGCTACCGAGCGCGGCCGACTCAACAACACCGCCGCGGCCAAAGAACCAGTCATTCCAGCCATCGTTGAGAGGCGGCGGCGTAGTAAAGAAGGCAGTCGGAGCACCACCGTTGGCACTACCGGCGGTCGAGGCAGCATTGTTGTTGCTCAAGGCACTACCACCGCCGAGACCAAAGAAACCAGACAGACCAAATCCTCCCTTGGCTGCAGCAGTGGCCGCGCTGACGGTAGAGCTCGCGGCGCTGGCGCCCTCACCACCGGTCACATGGGCGACGGTGCGAGCGACCCAGTCGGTGCTGTCGGCATCGACAGAGAAGCGCGTGAGGGCCCAGATGAGGAGCGCGGGGACGACAATCCACTGCGATAGACGCAGGGTGGCAGCTACGGTCCAGCGAAGAGGTTGCGAGCTTGAGCGGTCGGTGGGCGCAAACAGGCGCACGGCGATCTTGATGGTCGAGTAGGCACCGTAGTAGGCGAAGAGGGCCAAACTGTAGGCGAGACCGGCATCACGGCCGCCAATATCGAATGCGATCGGAATGGAGAGCACGACGCTCAGGAGGAAGATGGTGCTTAAAAGCACGCGGAATAGCCACAACATGGTGGTCTGAGTCGGAGGAGGGGAGGTTATATCGGGGACAAGAGAGAGCCTAACGGCGGTCGATCAGCGGCGTGCGCGGTAACGCGCAGCGCGCGCCCTTAAGAGGTCGGCTGTCGGACAGAGGACAGTGGCCAGAGGTGCGACAGTGGCACGAGGTGGTCGAGGCCGGGTCCGAGCCTGGTCGATATGAACGGAGAAAGGATGGGTAGAGGTCGATGCAGAATGATGACGTCCACAAACACCGCGATTTGGGGATGTGGTTGTTGCCGTCGTCGCTGTCGTTACTTGCCCGTCACTTGATAGTCACTTCAAGCTCGATTTCAGTGTCGTCGAAAGGTAGATGTCGCCGAGTCGGTCAAGACTTTGGATTCGTTTGGGTGGCACCAAAAGAAAAGCAGTCGAGTATCGAACGTATGATCGCAGCAAATGCAGCCAGGCCTGTATGACAGCCGTACTCCCTCTGTATATAGACACAGCTGTATACAAAGAGACACCAAATAGTCACGCCGCAAGTCAAGGGCGAGTAGAAAGACGGCGAGTGAAAAGGCGTAAATTAGAGTCGAGGTTGGGCCGGAGTGCGCACGAAAAGGCACAAAACAGAAAATTACCAGGATGTAGGATGAAGGCGTAGTATAGCCGTGACGAGAGTGTGGTTCAAAGTAGAATTCGGCAGTCTGTCGATTTGTCGTCGATTTTCTCTTCTTTCGCGAGAGGTTTTCACCTTTTGTGACTTTTTCACTGCTTCTAACTCGATCTCGTCAAAAGGTGGCAGGTAGGCACCATAATAGGTAATAGGGTGAGTGTTGTAAAAAGCGTGAAAACCATACACTTCTAAACTTTGGGTGGGTTCACTTTGGGTGGGTTCACTTCAGGTGGGCTGTAATTAGAGACAGGCTTTTTGCTTTCTGCTAGGGGGGGGGGGGGCATGGAGCCAGGATAATGGTTAGCTTCTGCGCTGTCTCTGTATTTTACTAGTATTTTACGGAGTAATTAATCATTCTCATTATGGCTGGCTTATCTTCACGTGCAAAAAATGGGACGCAATGGGACGCAATGGGACGCAATGGAATGCAATAGGCCATAAATGGGCTCAGGCGGGGGAAGGCTATCAATACAGGGAAGGAGCAATGACGACTTTTCAGCTTCAATGACTTTTTCTTACCTCTACGGGGAAGGGGCGAACGACAGCATCGGGTGTGCACACGCAGCTGAATGGACAAAAGGAGAGGGAGGAAGGAGCAAACGAGGTAAGAGGGAAAAATAAAGGAGAGAGAGGAAAGAGGGAGCTTGTACTAATTTTGTTCTAATTGAAAAAAAAAAATTGAAAAAAATCATATTCGGCGAGTCGCGTGCCTTACTCATACTAAGCAAAGCCCCTCGTCGAGATAACAAACGACAGGTAGCTCTGCACTTTGCAATACGCTAGAGATGGCATCTTTGCCCACTTGAACTACGGCATTTTAAGACGAGATTAAAATACAAGCCCGACGATACGGGGATATCAAAGATAGATCTACCAGTCTATTCGTAATGCTATCTCTTTGTTTGGGGTATCCTTATTCTCGATGTTGAATTGCCTACGAGTGCTCCAGGCCGTGGTATTTGGTGATTCTTTCAAACGACGTCAAGGCATCATAGCAACGACGACGACAGCAAAACGACACAGACCAGACCTCCAGACCTCTACGCATTTACCCAATATACTTTTTCCTTTTCCCCTCCAAAGTCGCCTCTATTCGCCTCTACACTGCCAGCTGTCCCTCCTCGCTTAGTGTCACGGCGGGCCTTGGCGGTGGTCCGTCTTCCGGAGCTGAAGGTCTGGCCTCCGATTGCGTTAATTGTTAAAAGTCGTCTCTCCACAGCTTGATTTGCTATCTCTTTTTTTGTGTTTTTTTTATGGTTGTGCTTCCTACATTGGCGGGGACATTTCCTAATTTCCTATGATGTAATGCAAGATATATGCAGGTTTGTCGGTGAGTGCCACCACGTGTGCGGGCTGCATAAGGTGATGACGATGTGGTTCGTTTCTGCTTTTCGCGTTTTATAGCGGCAACCCTCGTCAACTATATGACTGTTCTGTTGCAGTTATTGTTTGCTTCACAGCTCCTCCATATAGTGTTTATCGGATGATCTACACACGTTGGCCATATTGAGTATTGGATCCCGGCATATATAAATCCTGCGCTGAACACAAGCCAGCAGGATCTGCTAGAAACAGCAACAAACACAAATGTGGCACTTGCTAATGTGTTGGAGAATATGCAAGATGCTCAGCTACATGGACAGCAACGCATGCAAGATTGATGAGCTGAAGAGAGAGCACGCATGCGGAGAGTTTTGTAGTGTCGAGGGTCCTCTGCTCACAGTTCAAGTGGTCCGCAGATCTTGAAAACTGAAAGCAAGGCCAATGATTTAATACGACAGCAAGTACTTTTGCCCAGCAAACAAGACTGCATTTAGTAGCGTTTGAAGACAATAAAGCAAGAGGCTGAGAATACCCTGCAGCAAATCAAACACTTGGCCGACTAAACAAGACACTGCCACTCGGGGATATGATAACAGCTCGTATGACATCACGACGTCGATCAAGCCGTGTCAAGTGGAAGAATAAATGGCAAGAGGAGACTGCTGCAGAGTGGGATAACGAAGAAGAATGATGGAAGCAAAGAAGTCAACAAGCAATTCAACACATCCATAGATCATAGAATCAAAGGGTCAAGTCGAGGGCAGCATGGTGTCTATTCAAGTGTGGCAGGATAAACGGCCACAACCATCTATATATCATGTCCTTGCGCCAGTAGCCATGCATGATCTCAAAGAGAGTATATCCAATGTAAATATATAAATAAATAAAAATAAAATAAAATCTATCCCAGCCCACGAAACCGGCAAGCGATAGCGTTGTAGCATTGTCGCAAAGGCAGATCTCGGTCCTAACGCGCCGTCCCTTCGGTTTCCAGCAATGGCGTAATAGCACTGTTGCTGCTCCGAGCGTCTTTTTCTCTCTATAAAAAAAGAAGCAAAAGAAGCGTCGAATTAAAAAGCGAACCATAAAATCATGTTCGTCGTATCCGACAGCGCATTCAAACACAAATGGGGGTATCATAGTATGATGTAATCATACAAAGCAAAAACAAAAACGAGAAAAAAGTAATGAAAAAAGTAATGAAAAAAATGTAAAGCACACAAGTTGCCAGCCAGCCCAGGAAAAGGGTGGAATTACCTCGCACAAAGGCCGTCTATAGAGTGCCTCTGTATCAGCCACTGTGTCCCAACGATAGCGTTCCAGCGTTGTCGTTACAAAGACAGGTGGTAGACACAAATACAGGATTCAGACAAGAACGAGCATCTGCACAAGGGTTCTGTGAAAGAAAAGGATTGGGTGTTGAAGCGAATAAAAAAATAAAGTTAAAAGGTTGGGCTGGCGGCGTTGAGTAGAAGACAGCGTGGTTGAGTGATTGTGTCGACAGGTTGTGCTGTCCCGAAACGGCAGTGTTGGGGTCACACGCAGAATCGCAAGCTTCCCTCTGGCAGTGTTGGATGCTGATTGATATTGAGAGGGTAGGCAAGGTGCAGCCTTGACAGCCGCTTAGTTGGCACCGGCCTCGGCGTTTCTCTTAAGGCCGCGCTCGGCAGCCTCGCGACGTGCAGCACCGTCCATAAACTCCTCGTCATTGCTATCCTTGGAGCCACCAGCAACACGCTTGTTGCCAAAGTACTTGAGGAGAACCACGTTGATAAAGCTGCTGGCAATGCTGACAACCAGAATGCCAATCATCACCAGGTTGCTGTTGCGGTACCGGTGAGGGTTGGTCTTGGCAGAGTCGGCCGGCCAGCCAGAGTACAGAGCGTAGGTGGTGGTGATGCTACCGAGGTTGCCAAGACCGGAGACCAGGGCAGAGGCAGAAGCCACACCGACCTCGCCGTGGCGGTGCTGGAAGATCTCGTTGGTCCAGGTCATGCAGATGGGGACAGTAGGGCCCAGACCGAATCCGAGCATAAGCATACCGCCGTAGCGGGCCCAGGGGTGCGACGTGGGCGCAAAGCAAACGACCAGGAGACCCGCAATCTGGATGCAGACGGCCGCCGAGAAGAAGAGGGCGCGGTGCTGGTGGAAGCGGTCAGAGATGGGCGTGACCAGCAGAATGGCGATCAGATCCATGATCCAGATGGGAGCAAACAGCAAGCTGACAACGATGCTGCTGAAGCTAGAGTTGATCGAGCCGATAATGACGGAGCCGTACAGCTGAGTACCGATACCGACACCGACAACGCCAAAGTACATCATGACCAGGGGCCACAGGCGCCAGTCAATCAAAACCAGACCCAGGTCGCGAAAGGTCCAGGGGCGCGGATAGTACACGCGGCGCATCTCGTGGAAGTGAACCAGGGCATCCTCGCCGGTCAGAGCCTCGGGGGGTTGGGGCATCCAGGACAGCAGACGATGAGGGGGCTCGCGCTTCTGGCCAGGAAGCATAGGCCGGTCGGGCAGCCACCACAAAAGAGAAATGCCCAGGGCAACGGCAAGGATGCCGTAGACGAGAAACATCCACTGGAAACCGACAAGACCGTGCAGACCATCCATCTTTTGGAAACCAGCCGAAACCAGACCAACAACAGAGGCAGACAGCTGAGCCGCGGTGAAGTAGTAGCCAATGCGCTTGGCCATGCGGGCCGGCGGGTAGAATAGCGTCAGGTAGTACGACATGCCTGGCCACATGCCGGCGATGACTACTCCGAGCAGGAAACGCAGAAACTTGAGACTCCAGGCGGACTTCACGGCCGTGAAGCACATGCCAATGACACCAACGGCAAAAACGATGCGGGCCATCCAAATACGGGGACTGACGCGCGTCATCACCAGGTTGGAGGGGAAGTCGAAGAGAACGTAGGCGACGTAGAACAGGGCGAGGGCGGTCGAAACGTCCTTGGCCGAAAGGTTGAGCACGTGCATCAGGTCATGGCCAGCAGACGAGTTCATGGTCTGGGCGATACCAATATTGGAACGGATGGCCGAGCACAAAAAGTAGAGCACCCAGAACGGCGGGATGATGCGCAGATCAAGCTTGCGGTAGACCTGCTCGACACGCTTAATATCGTACTCGATCACCTCAGGCTCGGAGGCCGGCAGTGCCGAGGCCGAAGCATCAATGACCTGGGCACCCTTGCCATTGCCATCGCTGGCGGCGTCTGCTTGAGACATGGTGGGCAATCTGTGTAGTCTGTGAAGTGACGGGGTATATATCCAAAAAGACGACCGAAAGATGACCAAAAGATATCCAGAACAACCCGAAAACAAGATCAGATGAAGCAGTACAGCACGCGCTGATCAGTAATCGATTTTAAGATGGACAGGGATCAGTCAAAAACGAACCAACCGCAAAGTGACCACTTGATCACGAGGAGAGAGTGAAGTGAGGCGTGAGGAAGATGAAGAAGGGGAGAGAAGGGGATGAGAGAAAGAAAGGAAAATGGAATATCAATCGATTGGGGGGGGGGGGGGGTTGAAGAGAGATAATACAAAGTACGCATTAAAAAAAAAAAACAGGAAAAGACTTGCAGATAGAGCTGTTAGCAGCCGCGGGGGCTATTAGTCTGCTAGAATAATTGGTCTGACAAGGTAGCTTGGTGCCGATGAACGGCTCCGCTAGTCTCTTTCAGGTATTAGCGCAACTTGCCACGCCGAGTCCAACGGCCCGGCCTTGTGGCATTCTCAACAATGCATGGCATGGTCCCTGGTACAAGTAGATATAAGTTGATACTTGCTGCAGGGAAATGAGAGGGAAGGAGCGAGTGAGCTTCCGAAAACTCTTTCCAGGCTGTAAATTAAGAGTGTGAGTCAATTGTGAATAAAGATTGAAAAGGAAAGAGCAATGTTGCAGATGCTACAAGCGGAAAGAGCAACTGGTAATGACGAAATAAGAAAGAGCATCGCGCGGTGGCTGTCACAACGGAAAGCTACGAGTGGCAGGCTGCATAAAGTAAAATAAACTCAATTTAATACAATGACAAAAGAAAATCACGATCCTTTATGACTCGATAGCTGCACCCCAGTCACAGTGCATAAGAATCCATTTCAGTGTGAATCTCAAAGGAGAGAAGAGAGAAAGATTTTTTAAATCACAAATAAATACATCAAGATAAAGCTCAACAAACTTTATGGAAATATTACGTAACATGTGCAAGTGGTACAAAGGCTGCGAGTGTCACGGTTCGCTCAAAGCAAAGCATTATTTTAAGACAGGTTTAAATTGTAGGTTCTATTTACTTTATTCTGACATTATTATCTTTCAACAAATGTACAGTTGCTTCTCTCTTCTTTTACTCTCTCTTTTCATTTTTCAATTTTGACCTTCACAGGGGGGGTTTTTGTGTTTGTTGATTTTATGAGTACCACTTTTAAAAATAAAATAGTTTAAGCCAGACTACAAGACTGATTTATTACAACGCAATGAATAGACACAAAAAATCACAAAAAATTCAAATTGAAATAACTTCATCATGCCTCCATAGCTAAATTAAAGCTATGCTTTCTTGGCCGGACCAAACTCATCAATGACACTCTGAACGCCAGTATAGGTACCGCATGGCTTAAAGTCAATATCGTAGCCAAAGACCCGGGGTCCAGCGATGCTCAGGGCATGCTCGGTGCTTGTCCAGAGAGGATGTGCCGCTGCAATCATCACAAATACCTTGAGGCCGTAGCGGTACTCGGGCACACCCACAGCCTCGCCCGTCAGCAGGTCCATCACCATGATTAGGTCCGGCACCGTAGCCAGCAGCTTCTTCTCGCCCGACGGGTATGTCGCCTCGACAATCAGGTTCTCGTTGATAAAGGGAATCCACAGCTTCTCGGGACCCTCCTCGTCGTCTGACGGCACAGAGCTGTTGTGGTCCTTGCCGACCTCCTTTTCGTGGTCCTTGAGCTTCTCGATGACCAGTGTGCCCTGGCTGCGGCCGCCGTACAGCCGCTGCTCGATCCCCGTGATCTTGCCCTCAAAGACCTTGCGCGCCGTCTTGGGACCACCAAACTCACGAATGAGGTCCTCGTGCACCGTGGCAATGGAGCCGCGAGCGCGCGACTGGCACACGGCCCGGCCGAGACGCCATGCCAGCGACACGGACCGCTCGACACCAAACTCCTTGAGCTCCTTCTTGCCAGCCGGACGTGCAGCCACACCGGCGCCAAAGCCCATGGTTATGCATGCCGACCGCAGCAGCTGGTCCACGGCGTTTGTGTCCTTGGCAGAGTCAATGGTCATGGTAGTGCCCTCGCCGCTGGCCAGGCAGACCGGCAGCAGATGGTTGATGTCGTTGTTGGCGCCAATGTAGAGCGAGCTCATCTGGAATGCGGGGAATGCACGGCCCATCAGATCAGCATCGACGGTAATGTTGTCCAGCGCGCGCGAGGACGACAGCATCATGGCGCTGAAACCGTTGGCACCTCCAATCTCGGCCGTTAGCGTGGCCTTGAACTTGGTGTGCATATGCTTTTCGAGGCCCCTGACGGCATCGAGCACCATGCTGCCACCAAGACGCTCAACAGCCAGCACGGGACTGCCCATGGCTGCGACAGGGACACACAGCATATCGTCGTCCAGATCATCAATGTCGACAATGCGGATCTTGCCGCCGTCGCGGAGCAGCTGGCGGGCCTGCAGGTAAGGGCCGTAGGGCGTGCCGCCGCCAGCACAGCCGACAATGTAGCAGCCGATAGACAGGTAGTAGGCATCAGTCTCCGACAAGTGCCACACGCGGTCGCTGTCGATGAATGGGCGGTAATTTGCGTGGTCAACGTCAATGACGGGCGACTTGTCGACTGCCCCGCTGATCTCCCACTGCTTCTTCTCAATGTAGACCTCGTCCTCTGCATCGTCGCCCGGGTTTGTATCGGCATCAGCATCGTCACTCAGGCCAGCACCGCCCAAGAAACGCTTGTAGTCGACAGGGCCAGCAACCTTGACAATAATCTGGTACTTTCCCTCCATATAAGCAAGACCTGAGACGTTCTCCTCAATAATGCGCACGTAGCCCTCGCGTGCACCACGTGACACAGCGAGCTCAATCACCTCGGCCTTGACAGTCTCCAGAGCCTTTTCGCGACCCAGACTGTCGACAACGACCTTTGTCTCGGCACCAATCTCTGCAACAGCGGCACCGACAGCATTGGCAACATTGGCAAAAGCAGGAACCTCAATATCAGCCACGCCATCCAGACTTGAGGGGCACAGGAACGCACCACCACCGACGAGCAGGATGTGGCATGGCTCTTGTGACGTCTTCATGCGGTCAACGTGGTCCTCCAGCATATGGCGCATCTTGAGCTGTGCCGCCTCGATCGTCCCCGGAGCAACAGTTGGCACGCTTACATCGGTGCCAGACATGTTGGCCTTGCCGGCAGCCACCATGATGTCCGTAGCAGTCAGAGTGTCGCCGCCAAAGCAGAGGGCCTTTTGCCGCAGTGCCTGACCGACACTCTCGGGGCCAATTGTGATCTTTGTCTTGCCATCTTCAGACTCGCTGGTGTGAATAATGGAACCGCCACCAAGACCAATGCTCTCGACTTGTGGCAGGGCAAAGTTGACCTTGACACCACCAACCTCGGCCACCGAGCCGGCTAGACGGGGAAAGCCGTTGGGCAGCAGCACACCAATATCAGCAGTAGTGCCGCCAATGTCCACGACGAACCGGCTCTCGCTGGTCGAATTCTTGGTCGACAGAAACGCAGCGCCGCGAATTGAGTTTGTCGGGCCAGATGAAAAAATCTGGATAGGGAAGCGAGAAGCCTCGTCAGCAGAAAGAAGCTGGCCGGAACTGGAAGTCAGGTAGAGCGGGCAGGTCAGCTTCAGGCCACGCATAGCACGCTTGAAACCGCGGATGGTGCGCTTAGCAAAACGCATAATAGAGGCGTTGAGGATGGTGGCATTTTCACGGGCCAGAATACCGACACCAGCAACTAGACAATCAGTTTCAAGTCTGGTCAAATATCGAGGAATGACAAAAACCTACTCTCTTTTGAGCAAACGATATCGACGCCGTCACCGAGTGCCTTTTGTAGCACACGCCGCACGTGCTCTTCCTGGGCATACTTCTTGTCCATGGGCGAATAGATACCAATAATGGCCACACTGGTCAGGCCCTTGGCTTTGATGATCTCGGCTTGTGCAAGTACCTCCTCTTCGTTCACAGGGGCGATCAGTGTGCCGTCAATTTGCACACCACCAGATACATTGGCCTGGTATCCGTTCATGACTATGTTGTTAGTGTACCCTTATATAGATATACTTTGTGGGAAGACGTACTGTTCTTGAGATCAGTGGGAAAGTCAATAAATGGCGGGGTGTATTTCATGTAGCCCTTGGCTGCGAGGCGAATAATGGCAACAGGAGACAACCGTGAGGCATCACGCTCGACGACAGCATTGATCAGGTGTGTTGTGCCGATCATGAGGCTGGCCACCTGCGACGGCTCGACGCCGGCATCTTTGAGCAGCACCCGGATGGCCTCCTCAATACCGGTTGTGACGTTGGCTCCTGTTGTGGCCTTGTATGAAGAGATGATAGCTTCAGAGCCGGTCTTGGTTGGGTTGAGAAGGACGGCATCGGTATTGGTGCCACCGACATCGACACCGATAATAAGTTGTGCGTCGGCCATTGTGTGTGCGTTTGGGGAGTAGATGCTTCAGGAGAAAGGTGTGAATAGAGATTGAAGAAAGCCGGATAGGTGGGAAAGCAGAAGTTAAAATAGAAATAGGAGACGATAAGTATATAAAGGAAAGAAAATAAGAAAGAAAAAAAAAGCCAAGCCGATCAGTGACAAACGACGAGGAACACCGAGGACGGAGTGCCTAATTCCGTAGTATTTAATTTATCTATCCGATCTCATTACCCGTTTTTTTCTTTTTCTTCCTTTTTTTCTCTCCTATTTTATCTTGTTCGATGAATGCTCTTGTGAGCCGTGACAGGCCGTTGGAGACGCTGGTGTTTGGAAAGAAAAAAGAAATAAAACAACAAAACGTGGTAGCTCGACTGCGGGGACACGCTGCCTATAGATCAGATAAAATACATGGTTCGTCTGATAAAAAAGACTAAGGGACTGATGCCGTCACTCAGTCTCCGATAACGATAGCCTCCCGCTGGTTTCCCGCTGCCCACCAAGCTATCTTAGCACCCCTCTCCCCACCTGCAAGCTATCTCTTTGCGGTTGCGTAAGATTAAAACCCTAGAGATGACGGTTCGAGAGCTTTATAAATAGTTCTATGCTTTTGTTCCATGTTCTACTACTGATCCTCTGTTGTTACGAGCTCCACGATACTGCCTAGTCTCACTCGGCATGAAATTAAAGAGAGAAAAAGGCTCAACGCCCTCGTAGTTTGTAGAGATTTAATGTAATTACAGCAAGGTAAATAGTAAAACTGGCGATAGCTTGGCAACTCTTTTGTTTTCTCCTACGATTTCAGTTCCTTTCTTTTTGTTTCTATTTCGCCTCTATATTCAAAAATCGCAAACACAGAATGACAGCAGCAACTTTCACAGCACAGGACAGCGCGGCGGCGATCAAAAAGTCACTTGTCGCAAACGAAGATCGCCTATGGGAGGTGAACCAAAAGGTGAGCTCTATGCAGGTTGATGCCACGACGGAATTTCGCATATTTCGCATATTTCGCAAATATAGGCGCACCTTCCTAAACGAGCCGTTTCTGACCTTACAATATAGATATTCAACAAACCCGAACTCGCGTACGAAGAATTTGCCGCCCACGACAACCTCGTCGCCCTCCTTAACACAATTAACGGCGTGCGCGTCACCCCTCATGCGTACGGCCTTGAGACCGCATTTGAGGCCGAGTTCGGCACTGGCGGCCGCGTCGTTACCTTTAACGCCGAGTACGATGCGCTTCCTGGGATGGGCCACGCCTGCGGTCACAACCTTATTGCGACAGTCGGCCTCAGCTCGTTCCTGGCGGTCGTCGACACTCTGAAGCAAACTGGTGTGCTGGGTCGGGTTCGGCTGTTGGGTACCCCCGCCGAGGAGACGACGGGTGGCAAGATCAAGCTGATCGCAGCAGGGGCCTATAAAGACGTCGATGCGTGTCTGATGATGCACCCTACCGCGCAGGCTGTCTACGGCCCCGAATCAGTGTACGGTGACGCTTTTGATCGCACGCTGGCCATTACGGGCTTCGCTGTCAAGTTTAAGGGCAAGCCTGCGCATGCCGCTATTGCGCCTTGGGATGGTATCAATGCGCTGGATGCGGCTGTTGCTGGTTACACGGCCGTCTCTGTTTTGCGCCAGCAGATTCGTCCCGACGAACGCATTCACGGCATCATCACAGACGGCGGTTCGCGCCCTAATGTCATCCCAGAAACATCCCGTCTCGAATACGGTGTGCGGGCACCATCACTGGCCCGGGCGAAAGAGCTACAGAGGCGCGCTGTCAAGTGCTTTGAGGGCGCAGCCGAATCGACTGGCTGCAGTGTCGAGATTGAAGAGCTTGGATACTATGCCGACCTGCGCGCGAGCATTCCGATCTGCAATGCCTTTGTTGAGGCCATGGGCGCTCTCGGCCGCGAGGTGCAGTGCAACGTGGGCCGCACGACACCCGCATCGACAGACCAGGGCAATGTCAGCTATGAATGCCCGAGCTGGCACGGCATCTTCGGCATCCCTTCGGAGGAGGGCGCATACCCTCACACGGCCAACTTTGCCACCGGCGCAGGGCTGCGCAAGTCGTTTGACCGTGCTTTGGAAAACAGTGAGGGCATGGCCCAGGTGGGCTACCGGTTCCTGGTGGAAGATAAGCTGGCCGCAGATGTCAAGGCCTGCTTCGAGGCACAGAAAAACGAGGCGTAAGTGTTGATTAAAGATAGCAAGTATAATGGAAGCGTATGATAGCGATATTGCATCAAATTCATCCGAGTGCACCTCTAGCACTTGGTAATGCTCGCTAGACTTGAACATTAAATCCGAAGAAAATAGCATCTATTACCTGCATCAGCTGTCATGTGTAGCCAAGTCAGGGCACCGACTCGTTCGCCGGCAAGATGTCAAACGGTCGGGCTTGTGTGTGTTTACTCCGTATTACTATTGCTAGTCTCATTCATATCGCCGACGGAGACAGAAATAGCATAGCCATGCATATTGCATCCTTCGCGCGGGATGGCTATTATCGTCTTTGATTGCAATAGACCATGCCATGGACCAGAGAGTCTGCTTGTCAATGTCAAAGAGTCATGTCTTGTGAGCCACACCTTTTCCGTATGTATCAAACTGTCAGACTAATGGCTTTCGCAAATTAGATAGATTCAGGTAGATGGGCAAGCCTTATCATCCCCATTTCGGTGTAGGGGATCGCTGTGCTGTATTCACAAAGTCAGAACTAACCTCATCATCGATTACTTTGTATTATCTTAGCTATCATTGGCCATCACTGTGATTGCTGCAACATGAACCTATTATTCTGATTGTCTGCCGTGAGATATTGCCATTCTACTGCAGCCCGTTTACTTCATGCTTCACCTTCCCAGCAGTGTCCTTTTTTATAACGGTCTCCCATTTGCCGGTCAATTTGTGCAGCCCTTTTCAGTCCAGCCGTTTCCATCCTGCCTTATTCGAGTCATCTATGTTAATAGTTCGCATCGAGTGCTAGTCATACAGTGAATTGGCCCCTAGAAAAAAGAAGATGAAAACGGAGACCCTGTGTGATTACGGAGTGATTCCTTAAGAAACCTGCGAATCCTATTCTGGTTCCGTACAATCCTCCATTTCTTATCGTGTCATGCTATCGATACTGAGTCCTATTGGCACAATCGATGTGATCGATATCACTTCGTACGGAGTAATCATCTATTATCAGTATCAGTATCCCCGATATCATGCCTCTTATCGATAGACCATCATGAATGGTCAGTCATCAATGGAAAGTCGACCCTAAACACGTTCAAGGAAGCGCATCTGTCGATCAGTGCTGGGGTGGTACTGAAGTATTAATACTCCGTCGTCATCCGTCCTATTCTATCGGAGTCCGTTGGCTTAAGATTTGCGACTTCGGTCCCCTGGCTGTTGAGCACGACTTTGTCGACTTTGCGCATATCATTGTGCAGGTCAAAACTAACTCTATTTCGCTTTTCCGCTTTCTAGATTCTAATCATAACGCGCATCACCACAAGGACTGCAAGGTAGTAAAAGCTTGAAGCAGTAGGCCCACGAGCATGTTAAAACAGTCGAGATGGATGATCTATCTAACTTGTTCGAGATTTTACTAAACAATTTGTATGCATAGGTTTGGCTGGTGTTGCTCATGAGACCTATCTGTGAACACTTTAAATGCGCATATTCCATGGCATTTATCATGAATACAGGCGAAGCGGTATACTTGGAGACCCGTGAGTAGAGAATCCACCGCTCGTTCAGGTGGACCTTGTCGTTGAGGCACCGAGGTTCGTACATATGAGTTAGCAAGAGTCTACATACAAGAACAAATATACGTGAGTGCCGATCAGTGTAAGAAGAAGACCGGACGGACTGGGGACTAGAATCAGGCCAAGAGAGGAGATGAGACATTCAATATATGAAGCAAGGAGAAGCAGTTATCCGGTATTCGCTGCATCACAACATACAAGCCAACTTGGCGGGGAAGATAAGTGATATCGAAGCACACAGCCACCGGTCAGCCCAGCTGGATAGAGCTCGGTAGATGCAGACCACACACATTCTGGATCCGGGGAATTGACGGGATCGTGTGCGGAGGTGGGGGAGTGGTCTCGTTGACCCGGTGTTGGATAAGATATCTTTTGCCCAGAGTCGTCGCAAAGACACAAGAGCTCACGATGTTTGAGATATCAGATTTGAGATACAACATACGGAATTCACCAATCATCGAGGCACGCCTATCATTCAAGCAGTCTTGGCTTCGAGTTTGTGGCAGACAACGTGTGTTATCTAGAGGTAACTGCAGGGCGCTATCACTTGTAGTTTTAATACCGCGGCCATAAATACGGAGTACGTCGTAGACCTGACTAGACCGCCCACACCAAGTTGTGAAAGTCAAGAACAGGCCGGGTCTGCCGGTCTAGTTTGACTTTGTCCAAAGAATACCACTCTATTAGCAACTACAAGTAAGCATAAAGTCTATATAACGGGTACTTATATGCTACAGCTATACTCAAATGTCTGCCAATTTCATTGTAAAGAACGTGGTGTCCTTTGGCACAACCAAAGCAATGGTCGATGAATTTACCATGTGAACCCACTAGAATCAGCACTAAACCTCCACCAGTCTTCGGTAAACATCCTCAAAAATATTAATTAATAATACCTAAACCAAAACCAAGTTTTAAATATGCTGCACGACAAGACGACAAGACAACCAGACCTCAGATCGTACTCTTCTAATTGCCAAGTAACCAAGAACTTGGTGATACCAAACATGAGATAACAATGGTTTTATTGCACGGGCTGGCCCGCTCCCCGTGCGGTATCTGGACAGTGCGGTGGCGATAGCACCAACACAAATACATATGAACATGGTTTTACGTAGATGAGCTCAAGGACTAATTATTATGAAGGACACACTGGCTCTGGCTAGCCACTGGCTACGCTGGTAATGGTCAGGATGTGTGTGGCAGCCGCAATTGGAAGGTCGACTTGATAAAGGTTGGTAACCCCTGCTGCGACGATCTCTCCACGGAGCATATAGAGCATATGGAGCATATGGAGCAGGAGGAAGCCGGTCTTCTCACCCGCGTGAAATGCAGCTCTATCAGTGGTGTTTGGCCAGATAATGCATGTTTCGGTCTGATGTGAATGCGATTAAACACTTGACCACTGTATGGGAAATGAGCCAAGTCGATAAGCCTATGACGATGGCTGCATATGCCGAAATCAAAAGGGAGCGCAAAAGAAACGAAGAAACACAAACAAACGCAGAGACGCATAGGCCCCGGTGTCGCATCCCCAATTAGGCAGTCCGGCAACAGTGAGTTACACCTTGGTAGCCTCCCGGCAGGAACATGTTAGTTGCCAAGCCCTTGGCATTCATGATAGACAGGTCGTGCTTTAGATATGGCTGCTCATACGGTATCATGCAGCACAGCTGCAATCGCCAATTTCTTGGACATGCAGGCTCAAAACGGTCTATGTACAGCTTAGGAAGGTCGAAAGCGGCATGTAGAAAAGAGTCGTGTTTCTGAGGGGTGTAAGTGCGAACAAGTGTAAATATAGTGTAAATTATTATATGAGATGCAGATGAGATGGGGAGTTGATGGGGTGGGCGTATGGGACATGCATATGGGACGACGATGATATGCTTCAATAGCTCAACCCTGAAGGTGATGAGGGTATATAAAACGACGTGATCCCCTTTGCTTTGAGGATTCGAGATTTGATCAGCCAGCCTCTTCTCGCTTCAAGTCCAGCACTCAGACTCACTCTCTCAGACAACTCTCAGACTCCCCTTAAGTCAACCTCAAAACCTCCATCTCAACCTTCAAGATGCACTTCGCTACTGCTGGTACTCTTGCCCTCGGCCTCCTGGCCGCTGGTGCCGCCGCCATCCCAACTCCCACTCCTGTAAGCAAGCGATTTATTAACAAACCTAGACAACTCTCTAGATACTAATATATACCAGCCCGGAATCCCCACTGGTGCTACTGCCAAGTCTCTGCTGGCCAACCTCAAGGTTGCCGCCTACGTTGATGACGGCAACTACGAGCGTGACCTGTTCCCCACCTGGGACACCATTGAGGGCGCCTGCAACACCAGAGAGTACGTCCTGAAGCGCGACGGCACCGGTGTTGTCACCAACTCTGCCTGCGCTTCTACTTCTGGTAGCTGGTTCTCACCCTACGACGGTGCCACCTGGACTGCTGCCTCGGATGTCGACATTGACCACATGGTCCCCCTGAAGAACGCTTGGGTGGTAAGTTTCCCTATCTCCCTGCAACCTTAAAGTGTTGACGCAGAGTTGTCGTACTGATGAACAGTCTGGTGCCAACGCCTGGACCACTGCCAAGCGCGAGCAGTTCGCCAACGACATTACCCGTCCCCAGCTGTGGGCTGTCACCGACAATGTCAACCAGGCCAAGTCAGACAAGAGTCCCGATGCCTGGAAGCCTTCCGTGACCTCTTTCCACTGCACCTACGCCTCCGCCTGGGTCCAAGTCAAGAGCTACTGGGCTCTGTCCATCACCTCGGCCGAGAAGTCTGCACTGACCACCATGCTGAACACATGCTAAATTATCTACTGATACTGCTGATATTGTTGAGACTGAGATGTTTGCTGCCATGAGAGCAAAGCAAAGACACTATTGTCAGTTCCAAGCTCGGTACTTGCCCAGGAATGACACAAAACTAAACAGACACCAAACTTGTACATAGTCTGACCTGAATATATTATTTCCCTACTTAATGCGTATCTTCAGTTGATCTCATTCTTTATGTGCTACAACAACTTGACTATCAGCACTATTCTGAACACTGTACGTCCCGTCAGCCTCGACTATTGGCATTCCGAAAAGGCGAATCAATAACACCAAATGACCGGACTACAGCTTGCTGAGCGAGTGGGTAGGAGCCGGCTTACACAAGCTGCCCAGTGGCTGGTAACACGAGGTACAGAGTCGGTAGTCCGGGGAAGTTATCCACTCGCAACAGTCTGTCTTCGCAACGATTTTCTAAGAATATATTTCGGCGTGCTCGAATATAGTCCTCTTGCCTTACTCAGCAAGACTATATTTAGATATTATCGTAGATACTATGTCGAGAAAGTTGTCAGATATCACAGTACAGTACTCACAATCAGCCAATATCAAATCGCACACCGAATCGCACTGGTCTAGACAGACGTATGTACGTATCCGATTGTTGGTTATGCTTGCTTGTTATTGTCAAAAAGTCGGCCTCTGCCTATGCTGATTTATGACGCTTAGTCATCCCAGTTCGCTACCAATATACCATATATTAATGGTATTAACGGAAGGTGTCACGTCGCGACACGTGACCATATTTAACGTCCACAACATCACCATGATGGATGCAGCATCGTCAAGTCCACTGTTCACAACATTTGCCGTATTCCCGGTAGTTGTTTCTTAGCTAGTCTCATGTAGTCAAATTGCATGCCTTTGTGTGTGGATAATGGGGGCGGCCCGGTCTTGGTATTTTATTTACGTGTATTGTTCAAGTCACTCTGTACTGATGATATAGGCCGAACTCGCTGGCTGATTGTGATAGAGTGGCAGGTAGTGATAGACTAATATAATAAACAAAAGATAATGATAGACGATAGACAGACAATAGTGACCGTTTTGGCCGTTTGATTTCTGACAAGTGATAGATACACTAGTCCCAATATAGGTCCCCTCATCTTAGTCGTATCCGTCTGAATGAAGGAGTCTCGGCATGTAGGATTCATCTAGAGAATGCCACCGTTTTGTTTTCATGCTATATTTTGTTTCTTTTTGGAGTCCTTCTTTGCTTTTGGTCTTGCTCTTTTTTTGAAAAAAAAAAATAATAAAAAAAGTTAGCAATTACCTCTTTGCCTGTTATCATGGTCATTCCTATTCCCCAGGCATGCTTCTCGTCTGTTGTGCCGGATACCAGGATTACCGGGATTACCAGTATACCAAGCTGCCAGGATACCACGATGCCACCCTAGGCTAGACATCAAATGTGAGCATAGTGCTACTATCTCGTGGCAGCCCGAATGCTTATTACTGGTGCCGTCCCCATCGCCACGAGTTTTCGTGTTCCAGAGTAGAGTCGGCAGAAGCAGACGCACACGCGATCCCATCGTCCTGACCTGACCCATCTTCGGTACTCGTTGATCTTAGTCTTCAATCTCCTTCTTTCATCCACTTTGTCCTTCCTTTTTTGTATTTTTCATCTTCTTCGTCGCTGCTCTACTATATTTATTACCTAAAATCTCCACTCCCTTTTTAGTTCTTGGATCATCTTTCTTCTTCTTCTTCTTCTTTTTATTCTTCTAAATTATTCTGGATAAGTCATTAATTCCTCGTCGACATGGAGAGTCGTCCAGAGCCGGCTGCCAGTATTGCAGCCAACTCTACCACTGACACGGCACCTGTCGACGTCTCCAAAATCAAGGCCGGTGACGAAATCACTTCTGCCGCCGTTGACACCGACCCCGATACCCTGAGTCTGCAGAAAGGCGTCATGGCCGAAGCCGAGCTCGGTGACCATGGTGCTCAGCAGATTGAAATTATCCAAAAGGTCTGGGGCAAGCATGGCCAGATTCTGCTGTACGCCGTCATGGCTCTGGCCATGGTCATTTAGTGAGTCTTTCTGAACTTGATATATAGTAAACAGCTGTATCGCGGCAGAAGTACTAACAAACCAGCGAGCTTGATGCCACCACATTCAGCACGTATTTTGTATATGCTCTGTCCGAGTTTAACAAGGTGTCTGCCTCAGCGGCCCTTTCTGTCGCGGCCAACTTGTCCTTCTCGCTTACAAAGCCCATCTGGGCCAAGCTGTCCGACATCTTTGGCCGTGGTCCCATGTATCCCGTTGCGACACTCTTTGTCGTCCTCGGCTACATTCTCGCATCCGCCGGTCGGGGCATTGGTGCGTTTGCCGCCGGCACCGTCTGCCGCTGTATCGGTCTGACTGGTATCAACTCGCTCAACACCATTATTATTGCTGATACCACCACCTCGCGCCAGCGTGGTTTTGGTGTCAACTTCCAGTTCTTTCCTTACCTGGTCCTGCCCTGGGTTGCCGCTCAGATCATCTCGAGCGTCATGTCCCCTGGTGGTATCGGCTGGCGCTGGGGTGTCGGTATCATTGGTATTCTTTTCCCTTTTGTCATGGTACCTCTCATTGTCATCATGCTCATCTATGGTCGTCGCGCCAAGAGGCTCCAGGCCAGCATCAACGGTGTCTCCGATGCCAGCGCGTATCCGGAAGCTGCTTCCCAGGCAGGTGATGCCTTGCCTAAGCCCAAGCCCAAGCCCACCGTTCTCAGCGTTGCTTCCAACATTGATTTTGGTGGTTTGTGCATCATGATTGTGTCTCTTGCTTTCATTTTGATCCCTCTGTCCCTGGCCAGTCTGCAGACAAACGGCTACAAAACCCCCTGGGTTATTGTCCTGATGATTTTCGGCGGTCTCGGCCTGCTCATTGCATTTCCTCTCTACGAGCAGCGCATCGCCGAGCACCCCATCTTCCCCACGCGCTACATCAAGCACCGCTCCATCTGCATTGCATTCCTGCTTTACTTTACCGACTACATGGCCGCCGCTGCCTCGCACAGCTACCTGTACAACTGGGCCATCATTGCCAAGGGCCTGAACATTGTGCAGGCCACCAATCTGAGCTATATCAACAGCGTCTTTACTTTCTTCGTGGGTATGCTGTTTGGTCTGGTCATGTGGAAGACACGCAGCTTCAAGTGGTGGCTCATGCTTGGCTGTGTCATCCGCATCATTGGATATGCACTCATGTTCCGCGTGCGTACCAGAAACACCACCCTGGGCGAGCTGTTTGTCGTGCAGATTGTCCAGGGCTTTGGTGACGGTATCGTGCAGACCGGTGGCTACATTGCCGCTACCGTCAACGCCCCCCATCGTGAGACTGCCCAGATGGTCGCTCTCATTGTCACCATCGGTATGCTTGGCCAGAGTATCGGCAGCGCCATCAGCGGTGCCATATACACCGGCACGTTCCCTGAGGAGCTGGCAAAGTACCTCGGTGACATGGCCACACCCGAGCTGATCGACGACATTGTCAACTCCATCAACTCCAACGTGCCTGCATGGGGTACCCCAGAGCGTATAGCCATCAGCACTGCTGTACGTTTTTACTACTCTCTCTTATTGTGTCTCTCTTATTGTATATACTGACAGCCCCAGTACAACCACGTCACGGCCTACTTCTTCATTGCCGCCATCGTCATCATTGCACCCAGCTTCCTTCTCGTCTATATCTTGCCCAACCAGACCCTCAAGTACGTATCACACATTATCGATTTATATCTCCTAAACGGAAACTGCATACTAACCCACCCAGTGACCAGCAGAACTTGCTCGAGGACAAGGGCATGCTTGCTGTCCAGGAGGTCGAATCTGACATGCAGCCCGCTAAGCCTGCAAAGACTGCAAAGCCTGCCCCCACGACCCCCTCGTAAAGCAGGACGTGTGTGTATATTTGAAATTTTGGCTACATTTGTTTATCACAAGTACTTTTTCATAATCTGAGAAATCAAGTCGTATTCACTGTAAAACGTTTATTATTCCTCATGTGAATCAAAAATACCAATGGTTCGCCCTCGTAAGAGCCCAAAAACTAACAGAAAGAGTAAAACAATGTGAAATGAAACATAAAACAGATAGCAAAATCTAAATTACACGCAAAACCTTATCGCCATTTACGCCGGCCTAGGTAGCCTCGTCTCCTTCATCCACCTTGGCCAGCTGGCCCCAAAAGCCGCGCGATTTGGGAGTGGCTTCTTGATTGACGAATGTGCCCCGGTCATGCAGGTGTGTCTTGTAGTAGAAATCGGCATCCTTGGCATAGCTGTACTTGTCAAGGGTAAGCGGAACCTTGAATCCGATCAGGGCTTTGGTGATATTGATGCCAGGGCCACTGCTCTTCTTCTTTGCCGCGGTCTGGCCAGCTCTCATCCGCTTCAGTGGGTCATTGTCAATGTGAAAGCGGCTTTCCTAAGACCGCCCCGCGACAAGCGAACTGTTGGAACCCAGGCCTGGAAGACCGACCATCTCGTCGGCCTCGGCCACCCACAGACGGGCCAATGCCCGGCTCAGGCCAAGACGCACGCGCTGGAGGACATCAAAGGCCGTCGTGTTGGCCGGCAGACCAGTGCGCCAATCCCAGCCGCGAACGATGGCGGCCGTATTATTGACGCCGCCCTTGGCCGACATGCTGCGGTGCAGCTGGCTTGCAAGCATAGAGCTGCCTGTCAGCACGTACGACGAAGACGCAGACGACTGGCCGCTTGTGGTTCTCCGCATCAGGTCGGCAGGGGTCGAGCCCTTCAGGCCACCCGGTGCGCTCGCGAGAACGACCTGGAAAAACTCATCGCATGCAGTGAAGACGCGGGAGCCGACGAGGGTCTGCAGATCCTCGACGGCCTTGAGAAGAGCGTCCACAGTGTCGGCAGCCAGGACAGGAGGTGCAGTGACCAGCGAGGTTGAGGTGGTGATTGCAGCGCCACTGTTCAGGTTGTTTGCGGCCGGGGTCGTTTCCGTAAAGACGAGGGCCTCACCAAGCAAAACAAGGAGGAAGTCCTCTGAGACAACAGCATCGCGTGTCGCGTCATACAGTCCACCGCGGATGTTGTCGTCGGCACTGGAGATGACTGCAGTGAGAGCAGCTGCAGCAGCCGTGCGCCGGCGAACCTGAGAGATGTTGAGAGATGTGTCATCCCGCACGTTATAGTAGTGACGGAGCGTGGCGTAACCACTGAGGAGACGGCCCAGAAGCTCGGCAGAATCGAGGTCGCGGCGGGCCAGCTGTTCAAGAGTAGACCGGCGCTCAAAGAGGAGGCGGCGGAGATGGTCGTCAAGATCTGACTCCAGCGGATATGCTGCTGACTGGATCAAAGAGTACGAGATGAGCAGGTTCAGCACCTCGCGAGCCTTGGCCGGACGATGTGCCACGGCAAAGTACCAGATAGCCTCACCAAACCGGTAGGACTCGCCCGTAAGAAGGTCACCGTAGTGCTATAGTGTTAGTATTCGAATGTGCAAGTAGTGTTTTATCAGGGGAACTCACTTCTGCAACCTCTTCGGCAAAAGAGGACATGCCGAGATCACTCAACAACCGCCACACCTTGTCGACGGTCGAGCCCGAGTCAATATCGATCATCTTGAGAATTGTCCGCACGAGCTCGCCAATCGTCTCCTCGGCGCGCTCTTGCGAGTTCATGCGACCCAGCACATGGACTGCCAGCTCCCAGCCTTCCATGTTGAGCGGCGAGGACGTAGACTCAGCTACATCATCGCTGTCGCTGCCATTGTCGCGCCGCCGGCCCTCGTCTGATACCTGCAGCTCCTTGTCGTTAACGAGTGCCTGAGCATACTGCACAAGTGTGTTGTCTTTAAGACCGTCAGACTCGTCGGGGTCGGTCGGGTCGACACCAAGCAGCTCCAGATCTTCCATATCGAGGTCACCCATGGCCGTAGCCAGCGCACTCGTAGAGGTTTGGGCTGGCAGCCAGCCACCGAGCGAGGCAATCTCAACGACAGCCGAAGCAACAGGCAGCGACCAAGCGCGAATTAGGCCGATCATGCCGCGCGGGTTGTCTTCAAAGATACAAGCCAGAGCAACCTCGAGCGCACTGTTGGTGTTGATCTCGAGGCCCGCGTCGGTCGTGGCACGGAACGAGCGCGTCAGGCGATCGACGTATGCCTCAAAGGTCGACGATGCACCGCTGAAGGCCGCCTCGTTTCTGTGCGCCAGCGACATGGACATGGACAGCGACTTGCTGTGTCTCAAATTGTTACCACGGCCCGCATGGGCACCAGCACCAGCACCAGAGGGTGCCATCTTAGCCTCGTCCCACCAGCCAAGGAGACCCAGAGTGGCCTCGCACCAGTCCTGGGAGACGCTCAGGATACGCTCGCGCGAACCCAGGGCAATATCAAAGACAATGTTGAGGTTCTCGTAAATGTCCCAAGGAACCTGGCTCTCGGCCTTACGGGCCATGCCGGCCATGGACTGACGGCCAACACCGCCACCACCACCGCTGCTGCGAAACGAGTCACCAAACTCGGACTCGCCCTCGCCATCCTCTTCGCCCGTCGTATCGTAGGCACCGCCACTTCGGCCGCCTTCTGCGAAGCGCCGCAGGTGGTCGAGTGCACCCTTGGCTCTGATGCGGAACAGGGTCCACTCGCTGCCCCAAATTTCCCAGTTACCAGTCTTACCGGGGCACGTCTCCAGCATGCCGATTGTCTCGAGCACAGCACGCTCGACATTGGCCAGGGCACGGCCACTGTATGCGGGGATGCCCGCGCGACGCACCGACTCCCAGCCACCGGCACGCAGCAGCTCAATAGCGTCTTCGACACGGCCCTGCAAGAGACTCACAAACACAGTCTGCCAGAACATGCCGTGCGAGGCCGGGCCGGGATGGAAGTTGAGAACATCGTTGACCTGCTCCGGGTAGACGTTGTGATAGTCGGCCATCCAGCGGAACAGTGTCTCGGTAAGTGGCTCTGACGGGGGCGAAAGGCCGTCGAGGCCGCCGCCCGTTGTGCTGCTGGCGCTGCGGGTGTGGTGAAGCTGCAGGGCGAGTGTAGCCACATAAGCTGCGTTCTCAAATGCGCTTGCCTTGGGGCCAGGGCCAATGGTTGCAAACTGCTCGTCATCCTCGTCCCCGCCATCGTCTTGCGGATGGGGCAGGCTGTCAACGTATGCCTGCCACAGGCCGACCAGCTGTGCCGATGCGTCACCGAGAGCCTGGTCCATCCGGTCCGGGTCGTCCTCGGCACCAACACCCTCGCTGTAGAGCTGGCTGATGCGCAGCTCGGTCTGGCGGATAAGCTCAGGAGCCTCGACGACGGCCGCATAGCCCATCTGGTTGTACATGCCCTTGGCGATCGAGGCATACCGGCATTCGCGGGGGCCACGGACCGAGGCGCGCGTGACGGGAGGAGGAACACCACCGCTGCGAGCCATGGAAGCGCGGTAGATATCCTCTGCCTCCTTGCGGACGCGCTCATTGGCAGCGACCGTGGCAAACATCATCAGGTCCGAGTTATGGTCGCTGACGCCGTTATTACCAGCGCCGCGCAGCTCGCCCGCGGCATCGTCGTCGTAGCTCGGTGCAGGCATCCATGGTGCACGCTCGTTTTGTGCAATGCTCATCCAGGGGTCGTGTCCACCATCGGCCTGGTGCTGCTCGTCCTCGTCCTCGTCGCCCTCGGCATCCTCTTCGTCGCTATATTCCTCGTCCTCCTCCTCGTCGTCGTCGTCTTCGTACTGGCGTCGATTTGCAGATGTGGCTGTCCGTCTTTGAGGTGGGTATTCGTCTTCTTCATCCTCTGTATCCTCTTCGTCGTCGTATTCGCCTTCTGCATCTTCCTCGTCCTCGTCCTCCTCGTCGTCATCATCGTCGCCCACAACCATTTGGCTAAGCCGCGATGGCTGTCGTGTTGTGCCAGGTCCGTAGCCAGGCTTGCCGCCCTGGATTGACCGCCCCAGCGGCGAAGCTCCATTTCCTGTACTGCCACCGTTGAAGATCTTACGCACTGTCGGGGTCGGCACGGGCACTGGTGCTGCTATGGACTTGGCTGTGGTGCTCGTCATGCCGCGCATTATGGAGCTACCGAGATACGAAACAGATGGCGCGCCAGCAGGCGTGAAGCTGCCGGCTGATGACGGTGGAGGCAGACCACCTGGCGTCGTCGAGTTTGTGTGATCGAAGCGAAACATGTTGCCTCTGTTTGCACCGGCGCCAGCAGGGGTCGCCGGCGAGGAGAAGTCGTCCTCATCGTCGTCGTCGGGGACAAAAAACCTGTTAGGCATTTTGTCTCTGTGGCGGCAACAGTTGGGGGAAAGGATGATTGCCTTTTAGATTTTGTTGGTAAATCGGTCAAATCGTTCGAATCGTGTATTGCATTTGCAGATGCTGTCGTTCTCTGCGAGACAGGGCGTAGGTGTAAACAAAGGCGCTATCGTATGGAGGTCTATTTTTTCTGGGCGGGCAAAAAGCTAAAAGCTTCCCAAGCTCCACGCGCCGGGTCCAGCACCAAACGGCGACGCGCCCATCACGTGATCCGCTTTACTCAATATCAAGCTTTGTACTCAACCATCAACATATTCAATTATTAATCATTCACATTGCGCCATTTAAAATTGATAATTTTATTGTTTTTTTAAAGAAAATAATTAAGGTGTACATAGTACAGATATAGTATAGTTATGCTTTTCGTTAACCGCTAGCAAGATAGCAAGGACAGCGGCAGCATCTCGTCGTCGAGACGCCAGCCTGACTGTCAACGACAACAAGACAAAAAGACAACAAGAGCAGAAGTACAATTGGTGCTCGCTATCCCAAAACCAAGGTCTAGTATATACTAGTAGTTGTGGTATCAGAACAAAAAGAATGGCATCTAAACTTTTCCGTATCCGTCTTGGCCTCGTGGCCATGTTTCGTCGTGATCCTGCTCACGGATGAGTTCATGACATCCATAACATCCATGACATCCATAAAGTCCCCTTTTGATGGCTTGCTCGGGTATCTCTGTAAAACAACGATAACAAACATTGCTAGACGAAACAAATAAAACAGAATGATATGGCTGAAAGAACCAGCTCTGCAGATGTAGATGATCAGCTGCTGGTAAGGTTGCGTGGGAGTAGATTCCGTAGATGCAAAGTGTATATAACGAGATATGTGGTCATGAAGACGTGTTGATATGTCTATGGGTGTTGTCGGCCTAGACGCCGAGATGAATGATGCGTAGATGTTGATGTTGATTATCGAGCCGTCCAGCTCATTAGTTGATGCGCTGGTAGAACAAGAGGTAGGCGACCTTGTTGTCCTTGATGGTGTTGTCCTTGATGGTGTCCTGTGCAGGCTTAGCCTTGGGAGCCGGTGCCTTGGCATTGCCAGCGACTGTGCTCCACTTCTTGCTGTTGCCGTTCACCGGTGCACTCCAGCCCGCGCCGTTCTGACCAGCGTTGGCGTTTCCGTTCGTGGCAGTGCCGTTGGTCTTGTTGGGAGCCGGGTCCTTGGCACCTGCTTCGACAATATCGGCCTTGGTGATCCGCCGGATTGAAGTGTCGTCAAGGCGGATCCACTCGCTTTCGTCACTACGGAGGACGTCAACGGTGTAGTGGCCACCGTTGGCCTGCTTTCCGTGGTGGTAAACCACCGCGTTGAGGCGGTACTTGGGAGTGGGCTCCGACTTTCCATGGCTGAGAAGCTCACGGGGAATGTCCAGCTGCAGAGGGTAGCCAATCTTCTTTGATATCTTCTTCACACTGCCGCCACTTCCGTTGATGCCAGAATCGAACTGGAAGCGCTTGAGATGCAGGATGAGAACGGGAGGCAGGGTCTGGATGTGCAGCCGCTTGCTGCCTTCCACCTTATCGCCGTTGGGACCATTGGGTCCCTCGACACGCACCTTTTCGGGGACAGTCATGGCGCGAAGGGCATCAACGATATTGTGCACATCAGGGGAGTCAATGTGCAGCTGCAGGGTCTGGTAGGGCTCAACAGTGACAGATGCTTGCCGACCTGGGGCATTCAGCTCGGATCTCAGCTGGCTGACAAATATGCTATTCACGGGTGAGGCCGAGACATGGCCAGAGGACTGCATGACTGCCGTCTTCTGGCGATGGCCAACCTCGAGCCAGCCATCATCGCCTGTGTCGGCAGTGTTGTTGGGTGTCGCAGAGCCAGACGGCGTGCCCGAAGAGGAAGTGGGACGAGAAGAGTTGTTGCGCACAACCTTTGTGCACTCGTCGTTGAGCGACTCAAGCAGGAAGCCAAGGAATTCCTCGGCGTCTTGCTGGTGGCCATAAATCATGCTAGAGAAACGCGGGATTGCTTTGGTGGCATGGTGCACAAAATCAGGTGTGAAAGGCTTGCCGTGAGCGTCATAGTCAGATTTCTTCAGGTTCTGGCGAAGCTCTGTGGGCTCGGCACGGGCAATGACCCTGAACTCGCGAATGTACATGATCATGGCATCCAGCATCGGCGTCTCGCTCTTGAAACTGTGGGCGGCCTTTTGGCCAACCTCATCCAAGAAGTCGTAGAACGGCGTGCAGAAAGTCAGGCCCTGCAACACTGCGAGCATGTAGCACATGTTGCCAGAGTTGGTCAGGCCACGAGGCTCAATAAAGGCCACGGGTCCAGATTTCCGGACCTGGTATGTTGAAATTGCCTCAGCAAGCAAGTTGGTGTTTGTCTTGGGGGGAGGGGCCGCGCCATTTGTGCCGTTGGTAGCATCGCCGTTGACAGCAACACTACCGTTAGTCTCCGGACGTGCTGTCGGTGCAGCAGCCACATTCAAGGCAGCTCGCTTTGCCCATGACATGGGAGCAGCTGGTGCGGCAGGTGCAGCCGGTGTGGCCGTGCCGTTGGAGGAAGTGACATCAGTCTTATCGGTACTACTCTCCGCAGCAGGCTGGGTGTTTTCTTTTCCAGCCGCCGGAGACGTGCTGCTGGGTGCTGTGGCAGTAGCAGTCTTTGCTTCCGCCTTGGCCAGGACAGGTGCCGTTGCTGACGCATTGGTAGCCGGGGCTGCGCGAATAGGAAGGGTAGGAAGGGCAGGAACAACGGGCACTGCGGAAGGTGCAGTGCTGTTGGACGAAGTTGGGTGGCTAGAAGGGGCAGGAACAGGAGCAGGAGCAGGAGCAGGAGCAGGAGCAGGTGCAGGTGCAGGTGCAGGTGCAGAGAGTGATGATGTAGGTACGGATGCCTGTGCCTGTTTGGCTTTGGGGGTCTGGGGTACAGCGGTAGACTCGGTAGACTCAGTCGACTTGGTAGGCTCTACAGACTCGGCCGAGTCGGCAGGACCCTGAGGCATGTCAACATTGGTGACGCTGCCCAGATCACGCTTCTTGGTGCGGCGCGCCTTCCGCAATGACGGAAACTCCACGTCCGGGTGTGAGCTCCACTCTGGCTGGTTCTTTGGCATTATCTGAGGAGTCAGTCTGATTTCACCAATATATATAGCATCTGTGTCTTTGTCGCTACTCACTGCCGGCACAAACAGGCCTGATTCTTCCACCGCGATATCGCCAAAAGTAGGCACAACAGAGATATCAGATGCTGCAACCGATGGTGCCACGGATGGAACAACGGATGGAGTAACAGATGGCGCCTGCAAAGATTCCTTGGCGTCTGCTTTATCAACTGATTGAAAAGGTGTCTCTATTGGCTGGCTGGATACGCCCGATACAGGCGTAGTGATCGCATTTGCGGAAGCAGGCGAGTGTGGTAGTTGGCCGGGAATGAACTCGGGAGCAGCCACAATCTGGTGTGCGGTAGGGCGAGGAGCTTTCTTTACGTGCTCCGGATCGTAGTCGGTATGTGCTGGAGGCGGGATGTGAGGAGGAAGAGACATAGGAAGACCGTTGGCCCCCAAGGGAGCATGGGGGTATGGAGGAAAGCCGTTGGGTGGTGGACCGGGCGGATAGCGGCCTGCTGGTGGCATCGGCATCTGGTGGTGTTGTGCAGATGACACGATCATCGGTGCTTGTGGTGCGTTTCGTGGAAAGTTGTTGTTGGTGAGAGGCGGCATGTGTTGAGGTAGATGGGGTTGTGGGTGAGGAGGAACGTGAGGCTGGAATGGCTGTGGCGGTTGTTGCTGGAGCGGCACAAACGGCTGTGGTGGCATGGCGCCGTGCATACCCATAGGAGGGCCCATTGCCGCAAATTGGCCGTTGGTCGGAGCTCCGCGGCCGTAGCCTTGCTGGTATGGGACATAACCGTTAGCCATGCCGTTGCCCTGCATGTACGGCATTGATGCGTAGTTGTTAGCAGGCACCGGATAGCCATTAACGTAGCCCGGGTAGCCCTGATTTTGGTACTGGTTGTAGTGACCGTTGTGGCTGTTGTGACCATTGCTATGCTGGCCATTGTTGTGGCGGCCGTTGCCGTTGTAGTTGCCGTTGCCGTTGTTGTAGTGGTAGTTGCCTCCGTTGCCTCCATTGTTCCCGTTGTTGTAGTTGCGACCGCGACGGCTGCCACCTCCCCGGCCTGTGTTTCCACCACCGGGATGGCCGTTCATGCCACCCATGGGCGGCCCGCCGTGGGCGCCTCGCCCAGCCGGCAGATGATTGTTGTTCATCTTGCCGGCTTGGGAACGTGTCTTTGTGATGTAGAGAAGTGGGGAATAGGGGAGCTATGAGAGAAGTGAGCTGCGCAAAGCAGTTCAGGGGTTGGAGCAGGGTGTGTTCGTGGTGACGAGGTCGAGCGATGACTGTGATGGCGTGATGCGACGGGGATGGTGCGCTCGCGATGGTGAGCTCGTTATCTGAGATGCCGGATATATAAGTCCGCGGATGAGCGGGCTAGAAGCTGGTTTCGTAGGGAGCAGCTATTGTCGGAAGTGGGGAGGAGGAAGAGGTTCGCTTGCGGTCGTAACAAGTGAGCAACAATGTCGGGAGCGATGTCGGATAAGCCCGCAGTGTGGCCCGGACGATCTCCGGGTGAAGGTTTGATAGAAAAAGGAGATAGGGGAGGGATTTGTATATGTACGTAGAGGGTGATACACGCTGCGAGGAGCGGATTAAAAAATACAAAAGTAGAAAATATAGATGAAAGGACAGACAAGAATTGAATATGATTCAATACAACACCACGAGTGATGTGGTTGTTGTGATGTGGGTGATGTGGTGATGGACGACGTTTGGTTGAGGTTAGGAAGAAGTGCGACAGAGCGAGGTGGGAGAGGAAGGAAGAGATGGGGAAATCAACCAAGGGTGAAAAAATGAGAGCAGCAAGGTTAGCACACTCTCATGTAGTAAGAGTCGGAAAAGTGGGGTACAAAAGAAGCTTGTGTGGGTACACACGTGATCATTTTTATGTGTCGGGCCAATTAGAGTAGAATATAGTATTCTTTTTGATGACTAACAGCTGGCTTTGGGGGAACGCCTTGGGAGGAAAGGAAACGCAAGCTTTATGTGCATAGCGTGTAGGCATTACGGTCATAATGATATCACCGGCCAATTGGAAACCACCCTTAGAAGCACAGCTTTGTCATCAAGCACACAGAACCAATGCATGTGATGTTTTCATGCTTGATTTCTTGCGAGGTTGCGCTTTAATAATTAGTCTTACTGCAATATAATGCTATTGATGCTTCTCAGCATGAGGATAATATTTATAGGAAATAAAGGCGTATTGAGAAATATAAATTATCATTAAAAAATAACAATAAAAATTTAATCAATATTGTACTATTAAGGGTGATTTATATAACAAGTAATTTATTTTTATTTTTATTTTGGAAAAAAAGGAAAAACAATCTCGGGGTAACACAATATCAATATAGTAGGACTATCAAGCCGCGAACGTAAAAGAAAATAATCTTGAAAGTTAACACAAAACAGCTAAAAACGACATCATGCTGAAATAAAGAAACGTATAACAAATACACCCACTGCTGATATGCAAAGCAAAGAGAGATATTTGCACTGGAAATCTAAAATCTAAACCAAACTCCATGCAATGTTAAATAATATCAGGGTCTATACAACAAGGTAAAATACAGCAATTAAAAAGGCACAATGCCTACTCATCCCGGAATAGCCACCGGCCACCGGGCTTCATAGCTTCGCGGTACCGCTCCTGTACCGTCAGCCTCTCCACCTTTTCTGCCTCGGCCTGATTGTACTCTTCCTCTTGTGTCGTTGGGAAATCCGTGTCCCAGAATCCCGGCGGCGACGCCCGTCGATGGTACCGGTGACGGTGCTTGCCATATTTGTCTGCAAGCTCTCTTGTTCGGGCCTCAACCCAGAGCTCTCGTTTTTGCGCAAGAGTCATCTCTGAAAGTCGATATGCTTCATCGCCAAGGTGGCACTCCATGAGCGAGATGCCCTCGGGGCGATCAATGTGTGTTCGGCCTGCGGCGTCAAGCTCCGACGTCGCCATGCCGCGAAAGACTTTGCCGCAGCACTGGGGATCTGTGCAGCCGGCCAGGTTGGCACGGTCGGTCCGGCCGCGCACAACTTCATTGTAAGCAAATGTGTCGCCATTGTTCGCTGCCGGGTTGATTTTAAAGTCGTCCATCTTCAAGATCTCCATGGCCTTTGTTCGCAGGGCAGGTCCAGCTTTAGGTCCTGCTGCTGTTTTGGTGGCAGATGATTTGATGGCAGCAATTTCTGCTCTGGCCGCATTCAGGGCTGCCGTCAGAGGCGTAGCCTTTGGTGTCGCCAGCTCTCGCGGTCTTGAATTTGAAGCGACAGCGGCCCCTAGTGTCTTAGGCGAGTGAGTGCTGATGCTGCGCTGATGGGGCAGGAGCCGTGGCGGTGGGAGTTGAAAGGACTGCGCAAGAGGGCTGTCAAAGTGATGAGTATGGCGTTTCGATGAACTGTGCCGGCTAGATGCCGATGCCGATGCCGATATAGAAGCAGAAACGACCGGACTTGGCTCAGCTGGCCGCGAGTTAAGCAGCGAGTTGAGGCGCGACGGTCTCCCCGTGCTCAAAGGCGGTTCCATTGCTCCTCGTCGTGGTGTGCCACCGGGAGTGCTGTAGCCCTGATTGTCTTCAGCGACGGACTCTATCCCACGCTTGAGACTCTTCATTGCCTCATTTGGGTCTTTTAGGTCCCTTTGTCGGCGGATATTGACAGAAACAGATGCTAAAGGTGTCGATGGTGCCGGCGGTGCTGGAGCTGTTGGTAGGGGTGTTGTTGCCGATGCCATAGGCGGTATTAAGCTCATGCTGCCGCTGGACGAGCTGCTCTCAAATTCTCTTTCTCTTCCTCTTCCTCTTCCTCTTCCTTTTTCTCTCTCCGATGTAAGTTGCTCCAGATAGAGCTGCCGCTTCCTCGGGGTGGGCACTGTGAGCTGCCCTTCATCCAGATCAATACTCTCCTGCGACTCGCGATAGTGTGCAATACTTGCTAGCGGAGTGCTTTTGACGAGTGCATCTCGCTCTCTCTTAACAGCTGGCGGCACCATTGATCTCGAATTTGAAGGAGTGGAGCTCCGGTCGTCTGTTCGTGACCGCTTGACGGGCCGCTCCCACACGACCTCGGGCCCATCAGAGGAAGGCTCTTCTTTGATGTAAGTGTGGCGCCTAGCGTTGGAACTGTCGGTGCCTGCTCGTGGTGTGGGAAGTTCAGGCAGCTCTGGAGGGGATCCGTCAGAAGAAGGATCACCCTGTGTCGAGTCGAGGGTGGGTTCGTTTGATTGCCCTTCATTCCCGGCTGAAGAGGCCCGCTGCGGGAGTTCTGGCTGCTCGCTGTCGTTGGCCTCACTGACAGCAGCAGCCGCTGTGGCTGCAGTGGCCATGGTGGCATCTTTGTCTGTCCTGCCTGCTTCTGGGGCGGCATTGATGGCGTCATCAAAGGAAGCAACCATTCCCAGGAACGAAGAGGAGCTGGAGCTGAAACTGGCGCTCATGCTGGGCTTCTCGACCTCAATTTCGCCGTGCATGTCCATTGGACGCGGCTTCTCCACGGTGACTGGCGTGGGTGGCATATTGGGAGTGGTGCTGCGCGTACCGCCTGTGCCGCCTGCCGCAACCGGATTCGTATGAGATAGACCTGCAGATTGCCGGCCCCGTTTCTTTTCTAGCCTCTGGATCTTGGCCTCGAGGCTGTCGGCGTACTTGATCCAGCCGACTATCTGCTCCTTTCTGGTCTGCGCAATCTTGACAACATTGTTCAGCTGACCTCTGATGGTATCATAGCGCTCCCGGGCCTTTGCGAGGCTCTCATTAAGCCCATTGATAGTTTTTTGGTCCGTCTCTCTGGACATGCGGTTGCGCAGGTCGACAGATTCATTGTGCGCATCGATCTGAAGCTCACTGTTTTCTTGACGTAGAGCGTTGCACTCCTCTTCCGTCCTTTTGAGTTTGGCTTCCAACCTTGATATGTCGGAGGTGAGATCCTTTTGCATTCGCTGGTACTTCTCTCCCCAAACTTGATCGACTTTGGCAATTTCTGTAATCTTCGATTAGCTCTCTTATTTTACTTCCTGTATGAACTAGGTAGTTTATCATTCTTACCTTTTGCCACATATTCATCAAACCCGGTCAAAGCCTGTTGGATTGTCTGGACGAACTCTGCCCGCCTTTGACGGATAGTGTCGTCTGGGGGGCCCATGATGGTGCCTACTAGTATTTTCAAATACAGAGAAAAATAGCAAGTATGAGCTTGTTGGGGAGTGCGACTTTGACGGCACTATAGCCGCATCTTGCATATCAATCCTCGAATGTCGTGAAAGTCGTGAGGGTTATCCGAGGTTGAATGATAGGTATGACGCAGCCGGACCGGTGCTCCCCGTTCTACTTAGACGCGTACTGGCACGACGCGTTTACAGGCGTAGCTTACATGCAATTAACCAGACGCGCCGAGTCACGTGACAACACACGCGTACCTATACTTTGCCTACAATATGTAAGGTCTCATTTAGCGCCTGGCAGCTATTTATGCGCTATAATTATCGCTTTTAAGGCGTGGCTGCCGCACTCTTTGTGTTTTGGTTGATGCTGCTCAATAGAACGACGAGGCCATGCTCAGAACACCTTACGAACGCTTCCGAGGCTGATTGCCAGTTCAAACGTAGACCAGATTCGAAAATATTTGTAACTCATCTTTCAAATTAGCCTCTTTGGTTTACCTGCAATCTTGTTCCTGTATCGGACTCACTCGCTCGCTTCAACGGAGTGATCAAATGTTGGAAAATAAGAGAAAATGAATAAAAGAAGCGAGAAATCGAGATTGACAAGGATCAATATACAGAGCACGAAAACCTCTGGTAGCAGCAAAGTACAAGGTAAAGAGGGAAAAAGTAACAGAGGAGCAGACAATGAGACTTGGCTAGGCACAATGCCGAGAAGAGAAAGCTTCTAGAAGCAAGCCTTGCAAGCATGACCATGCAATACGAGAGACCGGGTGTTTGGGTCGTACAGTTCCAATATTATTAGACATGTTTGAGATATAATTTTGAAAATAATTGTGATACAGTAGTGTGTGCAATGTCTGCCAGATGGAGCGTTCGATGGCTGTTTGGTGGATGAACGAGCATCTCCGGTGCTGAGACAGAGCAGTTGAGAAAAGCTAGATGGAAGCCGAAATGGAAGAGTATGGGACATTTGCAGATCGAATCACATTTCCAATGCCTGTGATTAAGTGTGAAATAGTCTTTTGAATGGTCAGTAAGTGATACAGTGAGTCGACGGTCAACTGCCGGCTCGTTTATGCAATCGCTGCATAGTCATGTACTTTTATATTTTACATCTTGCTGTATGCTATTGTTTGATAGAAGCCCGACCTTGCATGGTCACCGCCACTTGGTACGGAGTAGTAGTTGTGGTAGAACCTCTGACCGCTTGTGCCTGTGCTGCTGAGGCTGTCTCTCGCCCGCATGGTTGAAATGAACGGACTTGACACGTCGTATACAGGCGTGTGCTGACGCTGTGTACTTGTGCTGTACAGCGAGCACAGCTCCGAGTTGTGCAACTACACACGGCACTAAGAAGCGTCTGTACAGCGCCGCACCTCTTTTGTCCATGTGTCGTTGTTGACAACTGCTGGTTCGCGAGGACTTGAGAGAAAACCAGGCAAGCAGAACAACGGAGTCGCTCGACAAGCAGTGATGCAATGCTCGAAAACAGTTTCAGTCTCAGAATGGCGTCCTATTCAGAGCTCTAATGAATACAATAGTCAGACAGCAGTCAGACACTGACAATAACAGAGACATCCAATATTGGCGCACTCTCCGACGATGGATTTTGCTGCATGGCCGCAGTATCGCCAGCGTGCACCACGGTACACAGCAGCCTTCGCGTGGACGCATCATATCTTTTATCTTGGAGCACAAATAAACTAAAAAAAAACTGAAAAGCGAAAACACTGGATAGAATCACCCCAACACTGGTCAAGAAGTAATACAATGCCGAACTTGGGAGACATGAGACGGAAATCATCTCGTCGACATGGATCAGGAAGTTTTGGCATTCATCTTCCTAATTACGTCTGTACGAACTGCTTCACTGCTGTTATTTTATGTCATTTTATGCTCTTCTATCCTTGTGGGATATTGATAGACTTGTCTTATGATTCCCTCACTTTTCCTTTTTGATTTTGCCTCGTCTTTGATCGTAGTCGTCAACTCATAGATCTGCCCTCCACAAAACCTCAGCTCATCGCCTGCACCTCGCCTGGCTGAGCACCCTTGTCATGCCGCCTCCACTGGACACTTACATGTCTGTATTTTATATCCCCTACAGACCCCCGTAGTGATCACATCTGTGGCTCCAAGATCCCCTGTGCCAATGTATCCCACACCCACCGTCATATCCCATGTCATTGGCCGTAGAGTGCTGCTCGAAACAATCCTTTGCAATCTGCGCTGCATTGTAATCAATTGTGCTGTGTATATTAAATTTTTGTCTTCTATATATCTGAGAAAAAAGAACAAGGGAAAAAACTCTTCTATCGTGCATATCGCTGACCGCATTGGCTGACTCCTTGCTCCTATATCCCTTCGCCTGCTGCTGTGTGTGCTTCTATATTCCCTATCACGTCTGCTCCTTCCTTTTTTTGAATACTGCTTCACCTTTTTGTGGATCCTCGTCACCTCAATCGATACCAGCTCACTTATCTTACCATGTGAACCCATCACCAGCTGCTCAGCTTGTACTTATATCTGCTGTAGTCCTTCCTATTTTTGCCATAATTTTGATGCTGGCCATTGTGCCTTCCCATTTTTCATTTCCTCCTTCTACGTCTTAGTCCTTATCTACGCGTGCCTTCCATTTTTGCTGTCCTTCTTCCATACGCGCTACAGTCGCTACTTCCATATCCATACGTTTGCTGGAGCCCTAGCTTTGAGCTTATTTTCCCTATTTTTTCTTCCTTTTTCTTTTATTTTTTTCGTCCCCAAACAACAAAACGCCACTAGAGGCACAAAAAATAAATACCAGAATTAAACAAACAATTCACCCTCGCACCCTTCCACCGTTCGTACCTTCCTATTAAAATCGCTAAAATATCAACTGTTGCCCCTCCTTCCAACAAATCCACTTCCCACTTTCAGACGCCCTTTGTCGGTTTTATTTTTTCCTTCTGCCTCGTTTGAACTCACCATCTACATCTCCAAACCACACGCAAATCACCAACATCACCGTGAGTACCTCCCTTTTGCTTCGCATCCGCCCCCTCGTCCCTTTTTCGAACCGATTCTCGTTGCACCGGTCTGTCCTGGCATTATTCTTTCTTTTCTGCCTATTTCTATCATCCCCCCCCAAGTCGATTGGACGTTTCTGCGCGCACTCGTTAGGTTGCTTCTGGCCTTGTTTGCATCTTTGGGGCTCCCCAGATTGCAGCGCAGAAGCTTGGGGAGATCGAGATCACCTTGGCCTCAACTCGCCAGCATTCGCTACCCTCCACTCACCTGTCGCTACTTTGTCGCCTTCTACACTTTGCTTTTCTTATACATATTTTTCTACAAATACCATCTTGAGCTTTGCTAACAACATACTCTCTTCGACCAGATTCAATCACCCAAACACAACCTTTAGATCTTTCTATCCCTCCCTCAAAACAACTACAATGGATTTCCAGGGTCAGCAGCAGAGCACCGGTGGCGGCAGAGCTTGCTTCAGCTGTAAGTAATTCTCCATGCGCAGCAACGACTGTATTTGATATTTTGTCTTCTTTGTTTTCTATACCGCCGGCTTTCTCTGCTTCACTATGTTGCCTTGCGATGCAACTGCTGCATGCTCCTGTGTTTTGCATTTTCTGCAGTCTGATTCTGCGCTCCCTTATCTTCGCCTCCCTCCCCCCAAACAATCGTTATCGCTATCAAAGGGTAAAAAATCTCAACTACACTAAAAGCGGGCTTATCCATCCTAAGCGGGGCTACTGCATCTGGCATATGCACTTGACATCGCGTCTTCCCCGTCACATCTCATCTTGCTTCTGCTTTTCAAGATCGGGGTTGGCAAGGCTGGTTCTTTATTGTCCTACCCCGGATTTCTATAAACAACACAATAACATGCCTGAACATCATATCGTGCTAGTCTCGGGTCCTCCCGTTTAAGACGAACTCCCTGTGCAGCCAGTCCAATCCAAAAAGGCGCAATGGTCTGGTTTCAACAACCTTGATGGCCTCTTGTCGCCCGATGCATCTCTTTCATTGGTGGCCTCCACCCTTTAGTCCATTTCATGACCGTTTACACACACCCCCTCACTTTGATTTTAAGAACATGTATGTCCTTTTTCTGGGGAAGTTCCTGAAAATCGGTACCTTGCTGTTTTGATCATTGCCTCTTTTGTCAAGTTTGCTCTGAATCTGTTGCTTGTTACCGTTAAAGTTCATACCTTTGTGGAGAGAACCCGATCTAACCATGCATCTATAGGCGGCGCTACCACTCACCAGGTACGACGGAACGAACATCCGGGACATCCCACGCAGCGAGTCTAGTCGTCTGAACCCTGTACTAGTTCTTCCAGCCTTCTAGAAGCCCAGTCTGGTTCAGATCCTCCCGATCTATAGGACCCTAGACTCGTTTGCCTCGTGGCATCCTGTCATATTGCATCTTCTAACATTTCTCCATAGGCCCGTGACTGCCCCAACCGCGGCGCTGCAAAGTGGTAAGTCCCCGGATCGACAAATATGACGTGATTTGTTAGGTTATGTGCTAAGACATCTTTTTCTCTAGCTACAACTGCGGCAACGAGGGTCACATGAGTAAGTCGCACATCTTTCTATAAAGCTACATCAAGCTGTAATTGCAACAACTCTTCATTAGAACGCAAGCTAACCATCACAGGCCGTGACTGCCCCGAAGGTCCTAAGGATACCAAGACTTGCTACCGCTGTGGCCAGTCCGGTCACATCTCGCGTGATTGCCCCAGCTCTACCGGTGGCGATAGCCGCGGTCAGGGCCAGTCTGGCGCTGAGTGCTACAAGTGCGGTGAGGTCGGCCACATTGCCCGCAACTGCCCCAAGAGCGGCGGTGGCTACAACAACTCGTACGGCGGCAACCAGGGCGGCTACAACTCGTACGGTGGCGGTGCTGCCAAGACCTGCTACTCTTGCGGTGGCATTGGCCACATGTCGCGCGACTGCGTCAACGGCTCCAAGTGCTACAACTGCGGCGAGACTGGTCACTTCTCCCGTGACTGCCCCAAGGCTTCCACCTCGGGCGAGAAGATCTGCTACAAGTGCCAGCAGCCCGGCCACATCCAGGCCGACTGCCCCAACAACTAAAGGAGATGCACCACGGCTATGCCTAGCGGCAGCAGGCTAATTGTCAACATGCTTGCCTGAGCCACGAGGAAATTAACACGGCCCGCCAACCTCGCTGTCTTTAACGTTGTTTACACTGCAAAGAGTTGCGATATCAATGGCAACATGTTTGGCGTTGGCATGAAACACTTCTTTTACACGCGGAAAACTCTCAGCTGCTCACGCGGCGAATGCACGAGTGCACGAGAGTCCCGCATTCGGATCGGGCACGGTATTGACAACAGGCATCTGGATACACAAAAGCGGACATGATCTCTTGATATGTTTTTATATTTCGAGAGGTTATTTATGATTTTCTACTTTTTCACACTCAGTTTCTGCTGTTCATCGGGGATTTTCTTTTTCATCTTTTCTTTGTTCATTTGCATTTCTTTCTTCATTTTCTCTCGGTTCTGTCTATTTTCACCCGGTCACCTCACGTTGTTTTTTCTCATGTCTCATGTTTTACACAGCAAAAATTGAACTGAACGAAATTGTGCTGTCTGTTTTTTACGTTGCTTTCATTACACGACGTTTTACCACCGCCGGATTATGGAAAAGTTACAAGGATCTATCACGGAGTCTATGGTCGGACCACACTATTTCTGCGGTCGTTCCTGTTTGGAGGCCTGCCTAAAATATAACAGTTCTTACATGATACAAACTATGTATTAATAATGAAATCAGTGACGATGGTATTGGTTTATAGTGACACAGGCTATTTGTGGTAATGCATGACTTGGTATAACATTATCATACCCGTGATTACGTATTGCTTATATAATTAACAACAATTGGTCCTATATTAACTCATATCAAAACACATCTGGTAGTTCATCTGTAGATATGTGAAGCACTTCCGCTATCTAGATGGGCTGCCATATATATATATATAATTCTAAAGACTGTTATGCCCTGGGGTAATCACATCTATAACATGGACTTGGGCATGAACTTCATGGCTTGCCTCACACCAAGATCTCCCAGAACCTCTTCAGCGCCACCCTGCGTCTGTTAGTAGCTGCTCATCTCAAGCGAGTCCCAAACAGAAACTCTATGATAACTCAAAAATCCAGAAACAAAGACTTACCAAAATTGCATCAAACTTGTATGTGCGGTTAAAGTTCTCAATGACACGGCCCATGCCGGTTTGGGTCAGGCCACGGCCACCCCAAATCTGCACGGCCTCGTCGGCAACCTCGTGGGCCATGCGCGTGGCGCTCATCTTGAGCAGACCGATGGGGCCGCCCAGGTACTTGGCCTGCTCGCTGTAAGGCATCTGGCACATTTGGTAGGTAATGGTCTCCAGCCACGACTGGTGGCTCTCGACGAGCGCAATCATCTTGGCCAGCTTGAGACGGATCACCGGCTGGTCAATCAGGCGCTTGCCAAAGACGAGACGCTGGTGCGCCCACTTCAGGCACTCCTCAGTCACAAGGCGGCTGTACCGCGTGACGGCGCACACCATGGTCCAGCGCTCGTGGTTGAAGTTGGACAGCACGACGTAGATGCCCTTGTTCTCCTGGCCCATCAGGTTTGTCGCGGGCACCTTGACATTGTCAAAGGTAATGTAGGTGGTGCCGGCCGCGGGCGAGTAGCTCGTCTTGATGGCCTTGGTCTCGACGCCCTCGCCGCGCTCAATCAGCAGCACGCTCAGGCCCTTGTCCGTCTGGCATGCCACGACAAAGTAGTCGCAGAACACGCCGTTGGTGATCCACTTCTTGGTGCCGTTGACAATGTAGTGCTTGCCGTCGGGCGTCTTGACGGCCGTCGTGCGCAGATTGGCAACGTCGGAGCCGGCAAACGCCTCGGTGACGCCAAGGCAAATCTTCTTGCGGCCCGACAGGCACTCCTCCATGATGCGCTTCTGCAGCACCTTGTCGTTGGCATAGTTGAGCACGACGGTCAGGCCGATGACGAGACCGGCCATGTTGCCGTCCTGGAAACCACGGGCGGCCGGCCGCACCAGCTCCTGGGCGACAATCATGTCGTGAAAGTAGTCGTACTTTGTGCCGTCGACGACACCGTCCGGGTTCTTGTCGCTCTTAACCAGGGGCACGCCGTGCAGGTGCTTGCCCGGGCCGAGACGCATGTGCAGAATGCCTGCCGCGGCCATTTTGTCGATCAGCTCCTGGCTAATGTGCTCGCCTGTGCGCTCCTTCTCGAGGGCCTCGGCCGTGACGTGCAGGTCGACAAACTCGCGCAAGGCGCGCTGCAGGCGGTGGTGCGACTCGTTGTAGTAGGGGTTCTTGAAGACGGGCGACAGCCACAGCGGCTCGGCGTAGGGCACGATGGACAGGGCACCCGGCTTTGGCCGCACGACGCTTGGCTTCTCGCCCTGGATGGTGCCGACGGCGAGGTCGTCAATGTACTTTTCGAGGACCTCCTGGCGATGCAGGTTGTAAAAGTCGGTAGTGGCATCCTTGCCGGCGACCTGGCGCAGCACGGCCTCGCCGCCGGGGTGGGCATCAAGAAAGTCGGCGACATCGTAGACAATGGTGTCGATGATGAAGAGCACGGGCGTCTCGTCGTCGCTGTCGGCCGTCAGCTTCTTGGCCGAGTCGGCGACCTCTTTGCGAGTAAAGGTCTTTTCGGGGACGGGCATGTTGTGGTCTTTGATGGGTATATGGTACAAAGTTGGTGAACGAGAAGAGTAAGGAGAGACCAAGGAGGTGTCAAAAGACCGGGAGATCAGCCAACAAGTAGTCTCTGATTAGCAAAGCGTCTGCAATGAGGAGTAGTGAGGAGCCGTGAGGAGCCGTGAGGAGCCGTGAGGAGCCGTGAGGAGAAATGAGGAGATGGCGAGTCAGTTAATAATAGGAGATAGGAACCGGCATTCGATACGCAAACATGGAGGGCGAAGCAAGGCAGGTGCGACACAAGTACAAGACTGGCGCTGTTTCCCCGTCTGCTTGGCTACCAATTATCTCCTCATAATACTAGCAATACTAGCAATACACAAACCGATAACGACCGCATGCCAAAGGCGAGCAGCTATCTCTAGCTACAAAACCGCCAAAACTTGACCGAAAACGACTCTAGAAACCTGGGGTGATGAACGTCAGTGGCCCAGTGGGTGCTGACCACTGCAAGTGCGGCATGGCTATTGGAGGAGCGCCAGGTGAAGCCTCGGCTCGTGGGCTGGTGTGCCATTGAGGTGGAGCAGTCCCCAGAATCGAGTGCTCAAAGCGTCTAGGGCCAGATCTGCTGACAGGAATATATACATATATGAGGACTGTGATTGGTTGTATGTGAAAGTGGATCACATGCGCTCACATGTAAGCTAAGCATACTCGTACACGGAGCTCCTTCCCCAAAACAGTAGTTTCAAGGCATTCCTTACTAACACACGCGCATGCCACCAAGCAGAGCTGCAGGAGGACTTTGGACGCACCAGTTTCTCAATGGTCGAGACTTATCCCAATAGAAATAGTATTGAGCCTCGGACAGTCCATTTTATCTTTTTTATTATTATTATTATTATTATCTTACTTCGTATTACCATTTTGATCATTGCAGTCACACTACCGGCCCTGCTTCTCCGCACATCACAGAGAGTCTCTTTACAAGAAAAGGAAAAGCCGGGGATAAATAGTTTAATGATGCACTTTCAGTTAGTATACTCGGTGTCGGTGAATCGGTCGTGTTATGCGAAATATTTAAAATGTGTAAAATAGTTGATTATAAACTTGTGCAATATATATAGAATATACAACAAATAAGAACATATGCAAAGTGTATTCATACAGAGATCGTGAGCAATCAACGCTAGAAACTGCAGTGATATAGACTAAACGGAGGAAGAAAAAAACCATAGCGCAGACGAGCCCGACCGCAACCGCTTGAAAATGGCCTGCTTCTTGAACGCGCTCGACTTGATGTGTGCCGGCAGATCCGGAGTGCCGCCGTGCTCGGAACACGACGCCGGCAGCAGCTGGCCCTGCGACTCAAAGAAGAACTTGCTCACTTCAAACTCGTGGTAGTGGCCGCCCGTGGCGGTAGCACCGTCGCACACGCGCTTCACCGTCGACGACTTGAGCTGCGGCCAGCACCGGCTGCACCAGTAGAAATTGGGCGGCGTCACCTTGGCCGTGGACATGCTCACAATCTTGCCGCACAGCTTGTTGGCGCAGCACACAGACATCTTGTCGGCCTCATTGCTGAGGATGGTGTCGTCCATGTGGCTCAAGGGCGTCGGCACCGGCCATTCTGGGCGGAACTCGAATTCGTTGTCGGTAAACATACGGGCCTGGGAAAGCAGATCCATCTTGGCGCACAGCTCATTGCAGCGGTGCGACGAGAAGAACAGCTTGAAGCCGTCCTCGCCGAGATTGGTGTCCGACAGCACAAACCGCGCCGGGTCGCGCGTGTGGATGGCCGGGTCTGTCAAAATATTGTCGACGCCCTGCAGGTCGCACACCATGAGCTCGCCGCGCGACCGCTCAAAGGTAAAGTGCGAAAAGGCCTGCGCAGACATGTTGTACTTGCTGTCGGTGGAGCAGACACCGCCGCAGTTGTTGTTGTACTTGATGTAGTTCTCGCGTGTCAGCATGGGCTCGAGCGACATGCAGCCAAACTGGTCTTCGCCGCCGGTGCTGCTATCCGAAGCCTTGCCGTTGCCGTTGTCGGCAGCTTCCAGAGGCTGCAGACAGGTCACGACGACAAAGTCGAGCGAGTGACTCTTGTCGCGGATGAGGTTGTTGAACTCCAGGGCAAAGGCCTTGCACAGCGCCTGGATGCGCATGTCCTCAACCAGGTCAGCCAGCCGCTTGGTCTTTTTCTTGAACGTCTTGATGACAAGCGGGTTGGTGGACTCTTGGGTGCGTGCATACGACGCGAGACGCAGTGCGCCCTGGTCAAACGGCTTGGTGCGCATGCAGATTGTCAGCTCGTTGGTGCTGATGCCAATGCTGTCGTCACTAGCAATCATGCGGTCGAGGATGGACCCCATGGGGTTGGCCGCACTAGCAGAACCGAGACTATCGCGATCAACAATGTCGGGGGAGAACGCCTTGAACCGCATCGTCTGATCCAGCCATCCCTTCTTGTTCCACTGCGGCGGACCATGCTCAAACTCAATCTTCTTGTCGGGCTCCGAGTCGCCTCTTTCAAGGAAGAGATCGAGTGCAGGCGAAGCGTCGTTGCCATGAACACTTTCGTCCAAGGCGGGATCCTGGCTTTCTTCAACGTCATCCCAGTCCTTGTCCTCACCCTCATCCTCTTCGACAATCGTATCAGCTGAGGTCGTGGCCGTGCCAAGTCCTTCACGGCTCTTATAGTCCAGCACCGACTGCCACTCTTTGGCCTCTTCAAAATCGTTGACTTCCTCGTCTTCCGTCAGATTGTTGAGCTTGCTCATCTGTGTCTTGCCCTTGGACTTGGTAAAGCTGGTCCGCTTTCCAGTTGACAGGGTGGTCGAGAGACGCACGGCCGTACGCGACGACGACGCCATGACACCATTGACAATCACCTCGCGCAGCACATCATAGCCGCTCGCCAGGCTCGCCTCTTCGAAATAGATGCCGCCTTCGGTCCGCATCTTTTCTGCAAGGTATTGCTTGTCCGACAGCGCCCGTCTGGCCTGCTGCTTCCTACGCGCGACGACATGGCCCGCTTGGAAATACTCATTGTCAGAGTGCAGCTTGCAGTTGGTCGTGTAATCCAAGTAGACCTCATAAAAGGCCTCGATCATCATGTCGCACGACTTGTTGATGCGGAAAAAGACATAGTTGATCTTGGCCTTTGCCATGTCGCCGAGCACATCCTTGTACATCAGTCCGTGAGGCTCACTGCCAGGACACCGGAAACGGTCAAATCTAGGCTTGAGCTTGTTGAGGTGACTGCCGTGGGCGGGCGCATCTGCAAAGTGCATAATGCAGCGAGTCTGGTGCTTCCACGACGCCTTGAGAGCAGTGTTCATTCCTCCCAAGACATCCTCGGCGGTGTCAAAGCCGCCCCCGGATTGTAGGTTGTCGAGGAATCGGAACACGTCGTCGACATTTGGGGTGAAATCGATGAATTCCATTGGCACATAGTCGCCGTGGTCACGGTAGCCAACAACGGCGACACGGATGTCGGCCTCCTGGAAGAACCGTGCATTGATCTCCTTGACAATTTCCTTGACTTGTAGCTTGACGGCTGAGATACAGTTGTACATCGAGCCGGTGGCGTCAATGAGGAACAACAGGTCGGTGGAGCAGGCTGCCTTGAAGATGCCGGTGTGGATACGCGGTCCTGCGGCAGCTGTGGCCAGCATGGACTCGTGCTTAAGCTTCATCACACGCTGCTGAGCTTCGGTTTCAGAGGGGGCCATGCGGCTCTGCATCTCCAGACGCTGGGCAAGTCTCTGCTGCTCGAGCTGGTGCTGGCTCAGCCCAAACTGGCCTGATTGAGGTCCTCGCAGCTGGCTCATTGAGTTGCGGAAACGGCCACCAAATCTAGGTGACGAGCTAGCTGTAGATGGCGAGGGAGGGAATGCAGAGTCGCTGTACCCTCTTGGTGGGGTTGGGTGAATTGGAAGGGTTTGGTGAAAGGCATTGTGATTCTGGTTTAGGTGAGGGTCAGTTGTAGTGGTACAATAGTGCGTGCCAAAATATTGCTTGCCCGTCGCGTCATTATTTTTTGACATGGCCGTTTCATCTGGGTAGCCATTGTCGGTGACGGGGATGCCATAGTCAAAGGCGCCCGGGTTGGTTGGCGCTGGTGCTGACTGGGAAGGCTGTCTTGGAACTACGAGGCTTGATTGGCGAGACTCAAAGGCTGGTGGTGGGATGTTGGGGTATGAAGGGTTGCTGTCGGGCCGGGTTTGAGATGAAGCAGTTGGCTCTGGAGCTGCAGACTCATATGGTGGTGGAGGCTGGCCATTGATCGACGCCCTTGACGAGAGTGATGGAGGAGACATGATGGTGGGGTAGTATTCGGAAATACGAGTAGTTTGAATAGTTCGAATGTGAATAATTAATGCGTATAAGTGGTGTGACAGAAAATAAAAGATGAAAATAAAGATGAAAATTAAGAGACAAAAGACGTGAGATAAATTGATGAGACAAGGATATTGTCGTCAAGGAGGATGTTGCGGTCGGGATGTAAGATAAGTTGGGCAAGATTAAAGATCAAATTAGACAGTGATACCTCCTCAGATCTGTCGTATTTGTATCCCCTCACATCGGTATGACATAGCCATCCTGTTGGCTCAAGGCTGTAGTGTCGTTGTCGATCAACTCGAACTTTTGTCTGCCTTGTCCAACACCACCAATCACTGTGAGTAATACGTGATGGAAGGATGAAAGACGCCTCGCTTGTAGGGGAGAAATGGAGAAAGAAGGTTAATATAGATGGGGGCCATTTGGTGGAGTAAGTGCGCTGTTAGTGTCTCTGACCGAGAGGAAACGGGCTTAAAGCATGGCACCAGGGCACCCAAGGCAAGTCTCGTGCGCTCTTTCAGCGTCCGATACAAGAGCTTGTGCCGGTTATAAGCCGCGAGTGCCGGCAAATCCAGCTAATCCGCCCTTTGATCATCTGCGACACAGAAAAGCCCAAAGCCAAGCAGCTGCCAGCTAGCACGTTTAAAACGCCCGACATTGGCAGTGACAACTCACCAGCGTGCACAATGGGCAGCCCTGTCTTCCCATAGGTGCAAACCTGTCCATTATAAGCATCGGTCAACAATGATTATATGCCATTGAAAAAGCCTCCATCAGCAGTACTTCTTAGTATTGATAAGGCTGTGAATTCTGCTCAAGGCCATGTCACGTCTGGCCGGCCACCTGGCAGCATCATCCGGAAGGACCAGCCCTGCTTCTCGTGCATGTCGATTACAATCTGCCGCAGCCAGATTGTCGGTACAATCGGAATCCAGAACTCGCACTTTTCGCGGCGCAGAATGTCTACACCCGCAGCCCACGACTGGCTGCAAGAAGTGACATCACCGGCAAGCAGCTCTGCATGGGCAATGGAAAGGTAAATGGCCGCGTGCGTGAAACTGCCTTCTGTTCGCAGTGCATGGAGATGGCGGGTTTCCTCGAGTGTGTACTTCCACCGCCGCAGTGCCTCGGTTGCACCGCCACCATCGGAATCACTAGCGCGCTGGCGGTCGATGCGGAGATGGGCCACGCGCGCCCAGGCAAGGAGTCGACGCATGTGCAACTGCTCATCGTTTAGATCGTTTAGCTGGGCCGGCACTGCATACGGCAACTGTCGTTCCAGCAGGTGCTCGGCGTCGTCAAGACGATTCTGGCCGATCATGGCCTCGATCTGCGCGAGCAAGAGTCGGCGATGCGGCCGGCGGTTTTGGTCGGCATTGTCGACAATACCATCGAGGGCAGGTCTTAGAAACTCGGCTGCACGCACATACTCGCCCATTTCGCAGTAGATGTCTGCCAACCGACTGACGATGAGACGGTGTGTGTTGACGCGCATTGCTGGCCGTGCGGCATTGAGAACCAGAAACTGCTCGAGTGATGCACGTGCAGCCGGAAAGTCGCCTATGGATTGAAAGAACCGGCCTGCAGCACTCTGGAGCCGGCACGTCACCTCGGTGTCGAAGCTCGACATTGGCTGTGCTGCCTCCCACCGATAGATGAACGACGGCACGTCATTGTCGTAGCACTTGATCTTGTTGTCAATCTGTGAAATATGCAACCGTCCGCGAATGGCATTGTCGCGCCGTGTTGCTGGCTGCGGTGTCGAGCCTCGCCGTCCCGTCTCGCTACCTCCCTTTGCTTCATTTTCGTGTTGAAAGAAGTCGTCAATCAACGCCTTTGACCTGAGAATATCGCCGTCTAAACGCTGCAAAACACTCTCAAACAAAACGACAGACGCGTGCAGATAGTATTGCATCGATCGCCGCAGCAGTGCCTTTGCCCTTTGCAGGGCGAGTTTTCGCAATGGCACCGAGTCTCGCTCGCAGAAATATAGCACTGTCTCAAGCACTTGTGTCCGTAGTGGTTCTTGTATCGCAGTTGGCCGTGCCAATTTCTCAAGCAGAGGCCAGATCACCTTCTTGACAGGGTCCGTCCTACCTCATTAGTATGTGCAAATGGGTGTGTTTTGTCTTGGGAAGTAAAAACTAACCAAAATGTGTTCCCCTCGTAGCATGGTGGGCAGGCAAAGCATATTACCCTCAATGCTGTCGTCTCCAGCTCGCTGATGGTCTGTGGGAGGAGAGCACTGGCGAAGAATGTCGACAGCTCTGATGATAGCGACCACGTAACTGTACCGCCGTCACTAATGTCAACAAATCTTGTTGCATAAGGCAGTGCCAAAACAGTACTGAGAGCGTTGTCATCTGACGCAAGCTCGATCAGTGCTGCTGGCAACCCAAACTCGGTGGCACTGTGATTCTCCATCTCACCGTCGGGGCTCCACCGCCGCTGTGGTGATCGAACGCTTTTAAGAAGCATGTCAGGGATACCCGATCCACCTAGAGCGTGCATCAGCAATAGCAGCTGATCCGATGCAGGCAATATATCGCTGTACTCGACAAAGAGATTATAGTAGGAGCTGGATGGTGGTAGGTCTATTTTATAAATCAGTCAATGTCACTACTACGATGTAACCATTTCGGCATACCTTGTAGTTGGCTGAGAATGAGACGCTGGACAATATCCCCGTAGCGTTGCGCCTGTGGATTGAGAGACTGCAAATGGCTAAAGACATCCTCATCGTCCATATTGAGATATCTCTCGTATCTAAATCTGTTAGTTACCTTACAACAAGTCATCCAAAGTGAAATTTAAATTTTTAAAAAAGGGGGTGTAAAAAAAGACATACGTCGAGTGTGGAATGTCCAGAGGTAGCCAGAATAGAGCCCCAAGACCGCCAAGTTTACGAGCAATCTTGATGTACTTTCGGCCCGAGTTCCGCAGCTCTGTGATGTTCTGGTTGCGCTGGAGAAGACGGGCAATAGACGGCGGCACAGGCGCAGAGCTGTCTAACTTTGATCGCAGAAATAGTGCTACACAAAACATTCGTCGGCACAGGCCGGCCTGTACTGCATCGTCCGTGGCCGCCCAGAAGCTGTCGAGGCCGACATCGCGGCACCGGTTGGCTACCTCATCCAGCGGCGCCGGGTCGACCGAGCCAACAAACATGGCCTTGGTGGTGCGCTGGTTGTATAGTGTGATGCGATAGGACACACTACGGGCAAGCGACTTTGACTGTGAGAGTAGAACACGGAGGTGACGCAGATGGTCGTTCAGTGCCGATGCCAGGGCCGACTCTTGGGCCTCATCTAGCTGCAGCTGCTGCTGTGGTGGTGACTGCTGCTGCTGTTTTCCTCCTTCCAGTCCACCCCCGCCCTCGGCAAGGTCGCGTACGGTGCGGCAAAGACAGGCGTCCATGCCTATTGCTGCCGCCATTTTATGGTGTAGCTTTGGGGGTATGCTTGCCGATCCGTGCCGGATTAGCCGATTTATCTTCTACGCCGTCGTTGCTGCTGCTGTCCGGGGAAAGAACGGCCGGGCCCCTCTTGCCGATCTCGAAAATGCAATCACATGATCTGATTGATAAAAATCGATAAAATTTGGGATTGATAAAGTGGATAGATGCGAGCGATAAGATTGATAATAGCGCATGGCCCCACTTTTTGATCCGCCAGAACCTGATTGTCTGATTGCCTGGTTGCCTCCTGAGTACGAAAAGCGTGTTAGTGAATTCCCAAAGTGGGTCCAATATTAACACGCATGCGAATCCTCACCCAGGGCTCTGGGACTGTTGCAGAATATGCCATTTTTCGTTTTGTTTTCGGCAACTCTAATAGCCCATGAGTTTATTCCGTCTATTCGTCTATTCGTTTATTTCGTTTATTTTTTCTTTTGACATTGTCGCATTTTCAGTTAAATTCTTCGCAGTAAAGGTTCACTACCCTTTGTCGGTGTTGTTCCTGGTATGCTTCCACAGAGTCCCGCACTGCCCCCATCAACGACTCTGGTCCGCACGTTACCACGAGGCTCCTCTCAAGACTGGCAACGGTCTGCATGGCGTCCCACAAGACCACATCGGTGCTCATTGCCCCATGTTTGACGGTCAACGAGTAGAGTCCAGATGTGCGCTCAGCCGCCGAGTGCTGGCAGTCGCCGCTGGACCTAGACAGCAGTCCGCTCAGCTCGTCGACTGGGTCGCAGACGGCGCCGGCAAACGCGTTGGTAAAATCGACATTATTGTAGTCTACGTCAGACACATTGCCACTCGCGTCTCGAGCGGAGTCCTCGCTCGTAATAAAGATGGAGACATTGACCGTCATGCCTTCAGGGACTCGTTGGAGCAGGGCCAAGTGTTTGCCGAACCAGCTCAACTGCGCTGTGGAGAGTTAGCTGTACGAAAAACTGCAAGATTGAAAAAAATTCAATTCCCAATGTTTCCATGCACAAAATTAGCGAAACTTGTCAAAATTGACAAAACTTACCGGCATGCTTGACAGCCCACACAAAGTCGACGGACTGTGGCTTCGTTTTGGCACGGCTCGCACTCTTCGCCAAGAGGTGATTCATCAGTCCAAACGTATATGCTGCGCCACTACCGCCGGCGACGAGGACCAATTTTTCGTGTGATTTGAGATCTGGCAGCGACCCGTAGGGCCCGTCAATGGACGCCCAGCTCACAGAGCCTGGCTTCTCGGTAGCCAGCTCCGATAGCTGGTGCGTAAAGCCGTCGCGAGCTTTGATGACCAGCTCCATACCCCAGGATCCACTACTTACGACGGTAAATGGGTGGCTCTGAGCAAGCCCAACGCAGGGAATCCAGAGGAAGCAGTGCGACCCCGCAGGCACGGCGTGAGCACGCCGACTCCTAAGTACAAGTCTCGTGCCGCCCTCTGTGAGCGGGTACAGCGCAACGGCTTCTTGGCACATGCCGGTGCCGACAAGGTGGTATGCCATCTTGGCAGCACGGAAGAGACGCTCGACGGCCCACATGCAGGCGACAATGACCATGACAATGGGCAGCTTCTTGGCCCAGTCGGGTCTGTGAATGCCAGTGAAAAAGACAGTGGCCAAAAAACCGAGGATATGGCTTGAATAAAAGAACTCATAGTTCTTGTGCCGAAAATAGCCAATCAGCAAGGTGAGCATGCCCAAACCGGCTGGGAAGCCCTGGACATTGCCGTGCTCAAACAGACGCTCCCAAGTGCCTTGACGGATAAAGTAGATGGTGTACAACAGACCGTGGATGGCCACCAAAGCCACTGTCGAATAGCCAATGATGCGGTGCACTGTGTTGATAGTGGCATGCGAGACGAGGGTCATTGACGACAGTGGCGTATTTCTCAGACCAAAGAGGACGCACAAGACCATATTGGCCACTGCTAGCCTGAAGAAAAAGAAAGAAAGAAGAAAAATAATGTTAGATCTGGTAAGAGTTTAAGGCTTAGTGGAATACGGCATGGCCGACAATTACAGCAAAGCAGAGTCAAAAACAAAGATAAAACAAAGCAAGGGAGAGGGAGAGGGCGAGGGAGCAAAAGTCACTCACCATCCAAACCTCGATGCGAACCAGTTAATACGTAGACCAGCTATGACTGTGACGCAAAGAGTAGCATTGACCACGAGGAGAATACCCATGAGAACGAGCATGCCCACGGGCAGGTCGCGGAACCATTTCCATCGCGGCCGCTTTTCAAGAGTTTTGAATCCGCGAAGCACGGCTCGGCAGATAGCGCCGCCCCGGGTAGGCCATGGCTGCGAACAACGGATGCAGATGACGCGGAGCCAGCGGGCGGCGGTTACCAGGATGATGAGGCCGCAGAGGATAGCGGCATAGAGCTTGAGTGCCTGCTCGTTTTGGATCTGCTTGAGGCCGGGGGGCTTGACTGTGACCGTGACCATCCTGTACTTTTGGAGATCGTTTGAGTTGATCTGGAACTGGCCAGTCCAAAGGAGACGGAGTAGGTGGATAAGATAATCATAACTATACATGATGAGAAAAGGACAGCGGCAAAAATATTTCAAGGCTCACAGGGATATTGGCAATAGGACAAGGCCACGCAATGACATTCACCCAATACAAGACAGTAATGCTTAAACTACAGCTACGAACACGCAGGGGGGGGGGGGGGGGGGGTGACCACCCACTTGGATCCCCACAGTAGGTGCTCGACATTCCAAGTAGTTTGATCAGATAATGATCAGATAATGATCAGATAACTTTGTTGTGCACCGACTAGCCGAAAGTAGGAGCACTGATAATCAGTGAAACGATCAGATAATACGGTGGTGGTGGTCCTTGGTAATGCGCGCATAGTGCATAGCGCGTCCAGGGTGATGATTAGTGTATGGTGAGGTAGGGGTCCCATATGCCTCGTAATACCACCATATCAGAGGCCAAAGAAGCCCGACAAGGAAGGAGGGTGCGCCTTAGTGCCGCGTTGATGCCCGGCATCGCCCGTGCCAGGAGCTGACTCACCGAGACCACACACCACTCTTCATGCCGATTCAAGGCCGATAGTAGGGAGTTTTGGGGATGTTAGCATACACTGTGATAAAACAATGCTCCGAAAACACAGACTAGTCACCGTGTGGCAGCCCTGACAAGACTGACAAGACAGCACAGTGACAGAAGTGACAGAAGTGACAGAAAGGACTTCTCCCGCCGATCACAGTGATAGATGAAAGATAAAAACAGCGGATCCGAGCCAGAAGCAGCTAGCCGGCCAATGTTCCAAGGGTCTTTCTCACCGTGAAAATAAAATCTTTTTTCCGGCCGCGTTGCAAGATCTCATTGACTTGGCGTAGACCCACATCAAAATTTCACAGTGAAGGAGAGCCACCAGAGACCAGGAAGGCGGCGGGAGCGAGCAGGACAGACTACTTTGAAAAGGAAAGCAAACCGGCGCGACAAGGAAGGCGGTAAAGGATGTAAAGGTTGCAAGGAGACGAGCCACCAGAACCGCCAAGGCTGTGAAAAGCACCACTAAACCGCGTGGCATAAGTGCAAGGCCTTGCAAGTGCGAAAAAAAAAAGCCTGCAAGTGCCGGTTGTTGCGACAATAGGGTCATGGGCCGAACAAGCTACTTGGACTGGGCAAGGTCTGGATTAATCTGATAGTTCTTTTTTTCGTAGATTTGATTGATTTGATTGATTAGGTTGATTAGGTTGGTTTGACGGCTCAGAGACCATCCATTTCTTCATAATCTCAAAAGCTTAAAAGGGTCGTGGCAGCCTCGCTTTCTTCGTCTCGATGATCATCTCCCAGATCGTCTTGTCACTCGTCTTCCACTCTTGAGTTTGCTATAGCTCTGCAGCTCTACAGCTTTACAGTCTTCAGTCTTCAGTCTTCAGTTTTGGTCTTCAGTCTTCAGTCTATCATCAGACTTGACATCTGCACAATGGCTTCCAAGACATCCTCCACCACCAACGCCGTCGACACCTCGACGCACGTCAGCCAGGACCTCGAGGTCGATGAGAAGGCTGCCGTCGGCGGTGTTGTCACCGACATGCAGTCGGACAACTCGTCTGATATCGTAAAGGATTTCCCCTGGCAATGGAAGGCCATTGCCCTGTGCAGTGGTATTGCTCTGTCGTGGGGCTCGTCGTTTTCCGAGAGTACACTGGGTCCGCTCAAGTCGACCCTCAAGAAGAAACTCGATATCGACAACGCCAAGTACGGTGCTCTGAACTCGGCCACGTCCCTCGTCAACACACTCCTGCCCATCATCGGTGGCTATGGTCTCGACTACTACGGCGTTGAGTGGTAAGCAACCTATTTCCGTACTCACAAAATATACCCAAAACAGATAACTAACTGCAAAGGGGCTCGCTCGTCTGCTCGGTTGCCATTTTTATCGGTGCCGTCATCTCGGCCGCCGGCACCAACCAGGAGACCTTTGGTCTTGTCCTGGGCGGCCGTATCGTGATGGGTTTTGGCAGCACGATCATTGAGACCTGCACATCCAAGATTCTCGCACATTGGTTCCAGCACCGCGGCCTGGGTCTCGTCTACGGTCTGGACTTGGCTATCGGCAAGCTGATTGTCCTGCTTGCCAGGGCCACAGCCGTCCCCATGAGAGACGCCTCGTCCTTCTGGGGCTGGGCTCTCTGGATCCCCGCCATTATCTGCTTTGCCAACCTGCTGCAGAATATCCACTACGTCTGGTGGGCTCGCAGCCGTCCCGAGTGGGCACAGATGATGACCACCAGCAAGCGCAGAGCCCTCGAGGCCAAGGAGGCCCAGGAGCTGCAGAACCCCGGCGCCGACCACCCCGCCATCAAGTCCCTTGGCTTTGGCGGTTTCCTCACTGCTCTGTGGAAGATCTGCTTCTTCATTCCCCGCATGTTCTGGCTCGTGCTCGTCACGCAGATCCTGCAGGCCGGTGTCGTCGGCGGCTTCAACGGCCTCAATGCCGACATCATCAAGACTACCCGCGGCTCGACCGACCAGATTGCCGGCTACACCTCTTCCGTCCAGCAGGTCATCCCGGTCATCTGCGCCCCCCTGCTCGGTACTTTCTTTGATTTCTTCGGCCGCCGCATGTTCTTTGTCAGCTTGACGTCTGCCATTTGGATCATTGTGTACTGCCTGATCGGCCTCACCAAGGTCCACCCCCTTGTTGGCATGATTATTGCCTCGTTTGGCTCAACCATGAACGCTCTGCCCTTCCTTGTCTCGATCCCTCTGCTGGTGCCCAACCAGGAGGAGCTTGGTCTCGTGTTTGGTTTCTGGAAGGCCTCCAACAACAGCGGCAGTGTCGTTGTCGACATGATTGCCGGTCGTCTGCAGGACATCACCCCCAACCAGACCTACGACCGCGTCATCATCTTCTTTGTCTGCATCAAGGGTCTCGAGTTCTGCTTGGGTCTGTTCTACGGCATCCTGGACCGCAAGTTCCTTGGCGGCATTCTGACCATGAGCGAGAAGAAGCGTCTTGTTCTGGAGAAGCAGGGCAAGTTGGAGGACCTGCCCGGCCGTCGCCCCTCGAAGAAGATGGCCTACACTGGTCTGTTTACTCTCTTTAGCCTGGTCGTTACCGCCTGGGTTCTCTTCATCAAGTACTCTCTGTAAGCGTGCAGTTGAAGAAATGTCTGGATATGACTTATAGAGCCACGAATATTAGCATGAGCGCATACGAATAATCATTAAGCAATCATTAATCAATAAACATCTAAATATTAATCATTATTATAAATTCAAAAGGTGATACTGCGGCAGTGATACGTAACAGCGCCTGAAACAGCAGCAGCTGTCCTGTAATACAGCGAATCACCACCAGCAGCGCTAGTATGACTCTCAGATAAGCTAGCTATGAATCTTATCTCAGGCTATTTTGCGTTATCAAGCTTATCCAAAATAGAGTGTTCTGGCCCGGTGGTCGAATAGCAAGTGAGAGAGCTTCCATCTGGAGATGAGAATGGAGATCTAATGCAGTGCTGCGGCCATTAGATTAGCGCTGCAAGCATAATAGTCTGTAACTAGTAGTTGCATTCAGGTGCCCGCTATTCGTCAATTATCAACTGACGCTACACGGTACCTGGATAGTGACCCCTGCCTGGTCGCACCTTCTCAATGATATCAAGGCAAGTGCAAAGCGAGCTGTTTCTGCCATCGGTATTTTTTAAATACCATTTTCGTATCATCCAAGTCAGTCACTCTTTCCTTCTTCAAGTCGTCTTGTCACGGCAGTCCTGTCGGCTTGTCCGCTCCTTTGACGTCCACACCGACTTTCCCCTCCTTCCTTATTATACTCCATACATTAACCTACCACACTACCCTGTCCAGATCGGCACTCTCACACTCCCGCTATCAACACCGACTGCAGTCAACCATCTTCAAGATACGTCTACGCAATTCAGTCTTGAGGATGGATGTCTACAGCGTCTTTAGTTCCAGCTCGGCCCGCCGAGACTCGAGTCGCCTTGACCTTGACCTCAAGTCCATCCGCCGGGAAAACTTGACCGCCGGCGACAAGGTGTCCATTGCAAGTGTGAGTCTAGTCTATCAGGCCAGCTCAAGTCTGACAAGTCTGATACTGACATGATAGACCCCTGGCCGTAAACTACCTCATGTCGGCATCATCGGTGGTGGCATTGCGGGTCTCCGATGTGCAGACATCTTGCTCCAACATGGCTTCCAGGTCACCGTCATCGAGGGTCGGTGTCGTCTAGGCGGTCGCCTTCACCAGGCACGCTTGTCTGCCATCTCCCATGGCTCCGAAAAAGAGCAAGAGCTCCCACTTGTGGATATGGGCCCCAATTGGATCCACGGCACCAAGGACAACCCGATCCTGGACCTCGTTCACGCAACAGATACTGTTACTAGCAGTCATGACGTCGATGAGCAGGGCAACCACCTCACCGGAGCTGTCTTTGACCAGGACGGCAAGATGCTGCCCCTTGCTGAGGGCGAGGCTTTGTCTACCATTATGTGGAAGATTGTTGAAGAGGCATTTGTGCACTCAAATTCCAACTGCAGCTCTATCGACGCTGGCGAGAGTCTGCACGATTTCTTTCTGCAGCGGCTTGAGGCTCATGTGCCTAGTCTGAGCACATCAAAATCCGACTCGGCCAAAGCAGATGCATCGGCTGTGAAACGACGAGAGATGGTGATGCAGATTGCCGAGTTCTGGGGTGCCTTTGTCGGAAGTCCGGTTTCACGACAGAGCCTCAAGTATTACTGGCTCGAAGAGTGTATCGAGGGAGGTAGGACAGCTTTATCTCGTGTCTCTTGTTATGAATCTTGAAGCTTGGCTGGCTACTGACACTATAGAAAACCTGTTCTGTGCCGGAACCTACAAAAAGGTTCTCGACAGACTCGCCGAGCCGGTGATCAAGGGTGCCACCATTCTCTACGGGCAAACGGCCACCCGCATCGAAACCGGCAATGTTGAGGCAAGCAAGCAGTCCATTCCATCAAGCCCCGGTGTCCGTGTAGTTACATCTACCGGAGACAGCTACTCTTTTGACGAGGTTGTCTGTACAACGCCTCTGGGTTGGCTTAAGAAAAACGCCGCCACAACGTTCGACCCACCATTACCGGCAAGACTGCTCCAGGCCGTCGACAGCATCGGCTACGGGTGTCTCGAAAAGGTCTACATCTCCTTCACAGAAGCGTTTTGGCACCGCCCTAATCCAGAGACTGGCCGTGTAGTCCGGGGCTTTTATCAGTGGCTGGCCCCGGGTGTTTATGCGCAGCCGTCAAATCCAGAGCATCTGTCCCAGGAAGCAGTCGACCTGGCATCGCTCCCTGCCTCCGCAGCCCATCCGACACTTCTTTTCTACGTCTTTGGCAGACAGTCACAGATCATCACAGACACCCTGGTGTCGCTGAGGGATAGTGATAAGAAAGAGGGCGAGCTCAGAGAGACGAGTACGCCCAACAGCAAGCAGTCCGCCTTCCTTGTCGACTACTTTAAGCCATACATTGCAAGTCTGCCCAACTACGACGCCTCCTCGCCCGCTTGTAAACCTACAGCCTGTCTCGCCACAAACTGGCTGCACGACGACCTCGCTGGCAATGGAAGCTACAGCAACTTCCAGGTCGGCCTCCAGGATGGTGATGAGGATATCCGCATCATGCGCGAGGGTCTCCCAGAACGCAGACTATGGCTAGCAGGTGAGCATACGGCACCATTTGTCGCTCTAGGCACGGCAACAGGTGCATACTGGAGTGGCGAGTCGGTTGGACGGCGCATCCTCGAGACGTACGGGCAGCAGCGCGGGTCGATAAGCAAGCAGGCCACGGAGACAGCCGAGTGCATGCCAGAGTCGTCCATAAGAGATGCTACGCTCGTGAGCTCGTAGATGGGTAGAGTGTGGATATGGGCGATGCTTTTTGTGATTTAAGATTTTAGACGTAATAATTGAAATTAAAAAAACGATTAATGAATTAGCGTCCATGTGAGATGGTTAGTCATATGTGAGGTTGTCTTTCCCTTCTCGGAACTGAGACTCGATTTAGAGCTGCAAGCAAATCACGTGCTGCGGGTTTCTTGATTATTTTTCTTGATTTATGATTCTCGTCTTCGTCTTCGAGTTGATTACGCATCTGCCATTTCGTCCCATCGTTTTTGTAGTAAAGAATAGATGCAAATGTTGCGTGGTATAACGACTCCAACGATCAGCATATCCCGTGACAACGTCGTGTACCAGTCATTTGATGGCTGGCATCAATCGGCCGAGTGTGCCTCAGATCCTTTAGCGGTTGCCCACTGTAATTACAGGTGCTTATCGGATTGCATTAGTGGATACATGGTCTGTAGGATAGATAGTTTGAGTGTCTCCAAGTTTTATCTTATCGCTACGGCTACGAGCTACCTAATGTGGGGGTCTGTTACGTCAGGCCAGGTAGTTGCCTCGTGCACTGTAAAGGCGGTATCCACTTTTGATTACTACTCTCTGAGATTGAGACTCCCCGCTATTCCATATCTGCTTGCTGCCTGTTTCCCGTTTGCAGGCGATAAAGGCACTAGAGGACTTACAGCGAGACCAACACTGTAAGTCCTCCGTAGACGCTTGGATCCCGCTCAGGTGCTCATATGACAGCACCTCACCATATACCACATGCACACAAGGGAAAGGAGCACACCATCCTCCGGCTAGATACCATCAACCTCTTAGCTTGCGCTCGCTACTTGCTACACTCTCTGTACTACTTTCTCTCTTACACACATAATCTGATCGGGCGTCAACGTCAACCCAACGACATTGAATAAAAGTGCATCTCTCTCCTACACTCTCACAGTCTCTCTCTAGTCCTTTAGCTCCCGTGCCCCCCCCCCCCCCCCCAACTAGCATCGGCATGTTGATAACTAGTTGCTAATCGACTGTCGTCGTCGTTTCGTCTTCATCTTCATCTTCCTCCTCGACGACTACTATCAACTCTTAGACTGCTTCATCTTCAATCTTCATCGACAGCCTCGGTTATAAGCATCACCAAGTCCCGCCTCATTTGGCTCACGCGTTTTAGCGACATCCACCTCTAGACCATGATCTTCGTTACTGCCCGCGTGCAGCCCTCCACTTCAACATCGGCGGCATACTCCCCGTGTGCTTGCTCCCGGTGAGCGGCCATCCCGCCCTATCCGTCATCGACAAACGCCATCCGTCTGTGATAGTTCTGATACATCTCCCTCTACCGCCATGGCGTCCCTTCTCGACTCTTTCCGAAGCTCGAGCATGCCCAAGCGGCTGCTACGATACGCCCTCTCTCGATTCGATGTCCTCGATGCAGACGCCCTCAACCTCGATAATCTCGACTTGGCTTGGGGCCGCAACACCGTCCTGGAATTCCGAGATGTCGGCTTGAAGCTCAAGGTGCGTAGGCGTCGGACGTCTGACATCTAATTTATTTATTTTTTATTTATTTATTTTATTTTATTTGTTCTGTGTACCATGTACTGATATCATTAGATCCTCCAGCAGCTTCTCCAGCTCCCGCCAACCTTTTACATCCGCAAAGCAAAAGTCGCACTGCTCCGCGTCACTCTCCCTGTCGACATCTACTCGAGTCCCATCCAGATTCAAGTCACTGGTGTCGACGTCCGCCTTCGCATATCCAAAGAAGACAACAGCAGCAGCAAGAACAAGAAAAAGGGCAACAAATCGCCCGCCGACGACAAAGATGCCGTGCCCACGGCCGTCGATCTCGCCCAGTCCTTCCTGGAGCACCAGCCATCCGATGAGAAAAGAGCTCTCGAGGAGGCTCTTGCCGCTGCCGAAGACGATGACGACTATTACGAAGACGACGACTCTACGGCCTCCTCGTCGCAGACCCTCGGCACCGGCCAGGCTTTAACCCTGCCGGCGTTCCTTGCCGGCTTTCTTCAGGGCATCATCGACCGCATCCAGGTAAACATTGAAGGCGTCACCTTCCAGCTCGAGGTGGACGTCCCTGTCGATTCAGTCTTGTCGCCAGCATCGCCAACATCACCAACATCACCAACAGCTGCCACATCAAGTGCAGCTGCGTCCACCAATGGAGGAGTCGAACCCGTCACCTTCCAGCTGGTGCTCTCTCGCATCAACGTTGAAGGCGTCACGGCCACAAGCCCGGCACCTCCACAGACAGACGACAAAGACAAGCCCTCTGAAACAAAAGAAGGCGAGGCTGGCCGTCCTCCGATCGTTCCCAAGGAGGGCAAACGACACATATCACTCGAGAACGTCCGCGCCTTCTTGATCTCTGAGGCCAATGTCTTCTCGACTCTTGCACGCTCGCCATCGATGCCGTCTTCGCTTACATCGCCATCCCAGTCTCCGAGCATCGCATCACAAGCTCCTTCGTCGCGCGCATCGACTGCTTCCCCACAGCAAACACAGCAAACACAGCAGTCACCGCAGCCACCGCAGCCACCGCAGCCACCGCATGACTATCCCTACCGCAATCTCTCTCGGGGCAACCCGTTTAGCGACTCGCACGAGATGGATGAGATGGATGATATGGACTCGGAAGGTGGCGCGTCGATTGCCGCTTCCTCTGTTGCTTCAGCTTCCATGATGCAGAGCCACTACGGCCGCCTTCAGGACAGCGAGGAAGCATTTAATATTCCCTACGAGATGGGTAGTTCTAGCGAGGAGAATGACTCTGTCAAAAATGATGAGCAAATGTCCTGCAGAGAAGACGCCGGTGACCAATTACCTCCAACAACAGCGCTTGCCTCATCCTCGTCTACGCCTAGAGCGTCTGTCTATGGTGATGCGGGTGGACTGGCGACATCATTATCTGCAATGCTGCCTGACGAGGCCGCCTTTGCTCCCAGCCATGCGGGTGCCCAGTCTGCTTTTGTTGGTGGAAGCAATCCTGGAGAAAGCCAGCGATGGAATTCGTGGGAGCAGGAGGCCCAGTCGGAGCCGTCTCTGCCACACGCAGATCTCTCTACCTCGCGGGATACTCTACGGGAAACGACTGAAGATGTTGGTTTGGGTCTCGGCCTCGGCCTCGGCCTGTCTGCCTCCAATGCGCCCCTGAGCAGCTCAACCCACTCCGAATCTGTCGAATCCGTTGCCAGCTCGGGCAGTCGATCCGACGACCTTGCCGAGTCACACATCTACAGCCACGAAGAGGCCGAGAGTATGTACATGAGTGCATTTTCGCAAGCCCAGTCTGTGTGCATGCGTAGCTCCAATGCCATGCCTGGTGCTTGGGGCGATGACGATGAAGACGACAACTACGATGAGGCTTCCCCGTCACATCACGATCGCGAAGAGTCACCCTCGGACATGGCCGTCTTTGGACGCGCAAGAAGCAGTACATACCCAGGCATGTCCACACGGCTGCCCATCCGGTCAGCTGCAACTGTCGACACATCTACTGCAATTGACGAACCGGAAAATGACGATGACAATCTCGAATCCAGCAGCTACACCGCCGGATCTGCCTCGCCCCAGCTTCGCGGTGGTGGTCTTTCTGATTCGGAGATTCTAGAAGACAACAAGTCCCAGCCAGATGAGACTGCAACACCCCGTGGCCCAGCCCGCCTCGTCAAGGAAATTCTTGCGCTCGACTACATATCCATCTACGTGCCTTCCAACCACAAGCAGATTGACATTGCACAGCAGTCCATTCCCAGCCAGCACCGCCAATTTCGCCATAATGAAAACCTAGGCCGGTCTGTCATGCCACACTTTCCTGGTGCCTTCTCGGTCTACTCGTCTGCCGGTGCAGCTTCCACCATTGGTGATGCCTCGTTCCATACCAGCATTGGTGACAGCCAATTCCTCCAGCCTTCTGTCCACACCCAGACTGGTACCGACGACTCGTCCATTGAGATTACCCTTGCGCCCCTGGAGGTTCGCTTTGATACATCCATCGGCTTCCTCCTAGCAATGGTCGTTTCGGAACTTGTGCAGTCGCTCAAGGTTGGCCTTGAGCAGAAGAAACAGGAAGAGCTACAGAAGCAGCAGCGCCGCCGTGGCCCGGCCGCTTCCCAGACACCCCAAACTGCGGCCACTTCTGCAATGCCCAACATCAAGTTCCGCGCAGAAAAGATATCGCTACTCTTTTTGGATAAGCTGGCCGGTGTGGCCGACACAGCCGAGCGCTTCTTTGGCTCGCCCCGAGCAACTACTTTCAATCAGCAGGGCGATGTTTTGCTTCAGGCAATTTTTGAGGATCTCGTCGTCGCCATCACGCCACCATCTGACCTGTCTCCTATCATAGCTCTTGCAGCGTCAACTGCATCGTCTCGGAGACCTGTTGCATCTCCCGTCACCAAAACCAAGATCGACCTGCGCCGCTTTCGCTTCGGCTACTCGGATGCCGACATTATTTCTTTTGACCGCCGCATCCAGATGCGCGCATCTGTCCGGGATGTGTTCCCCCCTGCCGGTGACGATGTATCGATCAAGATTGCCCAGTCGTCCGACGCACTCCGGTGTGAGATCAACACCCTGCCGCTTCTAATTTCTATTGATCTGCAGAGACTTGATGAGACCTTTAGCTGGTTCGGTGGTCTGAGCAGTTTCTTGAGTATGGGATCGTCGATAACATCGGCGGCATCCCAAGGTATGAGCAGCCCGACCAAGGCAGAGGCACCCAAGGCCCAAAAACCGCGCGGTGTGCGCTTTGAGGCACCCATCAACCCCGACGACAAGTCGGTTGCCTCCGAGAACAAGGTCGACATGCGTATCGGTGGTGTCCATCTCGACCTCGTAGGTAGAGACTGCAGTGTTAGCCTGGACACGAGCGCGGTCAAATTGGTTCACCGCGAAGAGGGCATCGGCATCGGTGTCAGCCGCGTACGTCTTGCCGGTCCAGTCTTGTGCAACTCTAGAGGGGATCCGCCTGTCGCTGTCGATATATCCAACACCCGGCTCGAGTTCCTCAACGTTCCAAAGGACAAGGACCTCGAACGTCTTCTTGAGCTCATCACGCCGTCGCGTGTCAAGTTTGACGACCGCGATGACGTCATCATGGTCGATACACTGTTGAGACAACGCCGCAGTGGCTCTTTACTCCGTCTCAATGTCGAGGATCTGAACGTCAATGCCCAGAATTTAGGCCAGCTTGCCTGCCTGCCGTCCTTTGGAGAGGAAATCGCCCGACTAGCCACTGTTGCCAAGTATCTCCCTGAGGACGACCGGCCGGGTCTACTCACACTGGGCCTGATTCGTCGGATCGAGGTCACGGTGGACATTAATGGCCGTCTAGGACAGGTCCAGGCTAGTCTTGGTGACCTCGAAGTGGCTCACATCACCATGCCGTCTCTCGTCTCGGTAGCTCTTGGCTCTATTGCTGTGCACCGCAACCATAATGAGGAGCTTATTGGGTCTTCGTTTGTGCCCACAGGCTCTGTCAATACGCCGTCTGGTACGACACCTCCATCAGCGTCTTCGGGCACAGCTCCGACTTCGACTTCAGGAGGCTCGTCGCAGTCTAGTGGACAGTCCCCGGCTCTCATGCTGCGCATCATCGGCAACGACATGGAACCCATGATCAAGATCAAGATGTGGGGTCTTAACTTCGAGTACCGCGTGCCCATGATTATGGACGTGCTGGGGCTCGCAGAAGACACGACACCGCAGGATTTTGAGGCCAGTCTCGCGGCCTCTGTAGCGAACCTGGGCGAGCAAGCACACTCTGCCATTGCGTCGTCCAACACAGCCATCAAAAACAAGAAAAGAGCACAGGAAGATGGCGCCAAGCCCATGGTCGTCGACCTGTCGTTCCGCGACTGTGTTATCGGACTAAACCCGCTGGGCCTTACGTCGAAGCTGAACATTGTTCTTGTCGACACCCACCTCGAGATGGCCGTCCCGCAGGTGGATGAGCGTGTTTTTACGGTCGTGGAGCTCAATAAGCTCGCTCTCCTTCTTGTCGATGACGTTACCAATCTCGCATCGGCCAAGGAAGTCACATTTGCAGCCGGCCAAACTCCTCGCCGCTCGTCTGGTGGCACTAGCTACCTCTCGCCGCCACAGTCCCTATCCAAGGATATGGTATCCCGGCTCGCTGCACGCGGGTATGTAGAGATTTGCCAGATCTCAGCTGCCAAGGTGATTGTGGACGTGTCTGCTCCCGGTGATGATGGCCAAAAGACCATCGATATCGAGGTTCGCGACGATTTGCTTGTCTTGGAAACGTGCGCGGATTCGACACAGACGCTCATCACACTGGCCAATGCCTTGAAGCCGCCGACGCCCCCCAGCAAGGAGGTCAAGTTCAAGACCGAGGTAATGCCCGTCAAGGATCTGCTTGCGTCTATTTCCATTGACGCCTTTGGTCGTGCCGAAGGCAACTACAACTTTGACGAGGATTTCATTCTCGAAGAAGAAGACGACTATGCCGCGGGCGATGTGGGCGGCTACAGCGAAGGTGATCTCTACGGGGCCAGCCCTGAACAGAGCCAGCTGCTCTATGCAGGTCACCAAAGCCGAGCAATGGACCATAGCATTGCTTCCCTGCCCTCGGCCTTGGCGGACGATGACGGCATTCTGTTTGATGGTGATCTTGACGATCTTGATGTTGGTCCTGGCGGGCACGGATATGGACATGGTGGGCACAGCCTTCATGGCGAACAGGGTGAGCCTGGTACTGTTGCCGAACAGCTGTTTAATGCATCTTCGGTGTTCTCTGAGCGCTCCGATCTCACCGAGCGCACTGAGCGCACAGAGAGACCACCCAGCCTGTCGCAGAGCTACGCAGACCTGGCGAGCGAGCCCCTGGACGCATTGTCAGGCTACGTGCACAACGATCCGGTCATCTCTGCTGTTGATGAGATTCACATTATTGAGGACTTTTGGGGTAACGCGGAAGACTCGGTGTCGGACGAATCGGCGCATGCCAACCGCTGGAGCTCAACAAAGAACAACTACGACAACAAGAGGCTGGGTGGCGGCGTTGTTGATTTTGCCTCCAAGAACAAGAAGCGGCCCCCTCTGCGAGTTCGTGTCCGTGATGTGCACGTCATCTGGAACCTGTTTGACGGCTATGACTGGCAGCACACACGCGATGTGATCACCAAGACGGTGGAGGAGGTCGAGGCCAAGGCGTTTGAGCACCGCCAGCGTCACCGGCGGTCGGGCAACGACCAGTACAACCCGTACTCGGACGAGGAGGAGGAGGAGGCGGTGATTGGCGACTTCTTGTTCAACTCCATATACATTGGCATCCCAGCCAACCACGACCCGCGCGAACTTTCTCAGGCTATCAACCAGAACATATATGGCGATGCCGGCGGCGATACCGAGTCCATAGCGGCGACAACCGTGACGGCAACATCGAGTCGGTTTGGCGGTCCCGGCGGCCGTCGCGGCCATGCCAAGAAGCTCAAGCTCAACCGCAGCCGCCGGCACAAGATCACCTTTGAGCTTGGCGGTGTAGCTGCCGATCTGGTGGTCTACCCGCCCGGGTCTGGCGAGACGCAGACGTCCATTGACGTGCGCATCCGGGACCTGGACGTCTTCGACCACGTGCCGACGTCGACGTGGAAAAAGTTTGCGACATACGACCGCGATGCAGGAGAGCGGCCGATCGACGGCGACATGGTGCACCTCGAGGTGCTGATTGTGAAGCCGGTGCCCGAGCTTGCAGCAACCGAGTTTGTGATCAAGGTCAGCCTGCTGCCTCTGCGGCTGCATGTTGACCAGGACGCGCTCGACTTCATTACGCGGTTCTTTGAGTTCAAGGACGAGACGGCACCGCCGACGCACGCGTCTGAGAGCGATATCCCGTTCATCCAGCGCGCCGAGATCCGGGATATCCCTGTGCAGCTCGACTTTAAGCCCAAGCGCGTCGACTATGCCGGTCTGCGGTCGGGCCACACGACCGAGTTTATGAACTTTTTGATCCTCGACGGGTCGCGGATGACGATGCGCCATACCATTATCTATGGCGTGTCCGGATTTGACCGGCTCGGCAAGACACTCAACGATATCTGGATGCCCGACATCCAGCGGTACCAGCTGCCGGGCGTGCTGGCGGGTATTGCGCCTGTGCGATCGCTCGTCAATGTCAGCAGCGGTTTCCGCGATCTTATTGAGATCCCGATCCAAGAATACCGGCACAACGGACGCATTGTGCGGTCCATTTCCAAAGGCGCTATGGCGTTTGCCAAGTCAACGGGCACAGAGCTAGTCAAACTGGGAGCCAAGGTGGCGACGGGTACGCAGTATGTCCTGCAGGGCGCTGAGGATATCCTGAACAAGAACCCGGATGCATATGCACATGCATATGCGCAGACGGGCGGGTTCGGCAGTGGTGCCGGAGGCCCGGGCGGTGCGGGTGCGGGTGCTGGCGGCGATATGACGAGCGACGACTCGGACGACGAGCGCAAGCAGATCAGCCTGTACGCCGACCAGCCGACGGGAGTGGTGCAGGGCCTGCGGCATGCATACACGAGTCTCGCGCGCGATCTGCACGTCACGCGGGACGCGATTATTGCGGTGCCGGCCGAGGTACGCGAGAGCACGAGCGCAACCGGCGCGGCCAAGGTGCTTGTCAAGCACGCGCCGACGATTATCTTCCGGCCGGCGATCGGAGCGTCCAAGGCAATTGGGCAGACGCTGATGGGAGCCACCAACAGTCTCGACCCGCAGAACCTGCGGCGCATTGAAGATGTAAGTGGTGTAACCTTGTTTTGGTGTAGGTTCGGAGATATTTAATGATAAGATGCTAACAAATGACAGAAATACAAGTCTGGCCCTGGCCGCCGTGGATAAGCCGGGTGAAGCACGATGATGTACAGATGTGCAGCATTGTCGTTGCGATTGCCACCCTACGACGTAACGATCCTGAATTGATTTGCTCTGCAGCATCATTGATCAATTGCGGAGCTTCTTTCTTTCTTTGATTTCATTTCTTTCTTTTTTCCCCTTTTCTCTCTTTCTTTTTTACTATTCTTCCTCGTTATCACGACATTTGATCTTTCTCATCTCCCAGAAATTGCACAGTTTGCTAGAGTTCATACCATTTGCTTTGGAGTTACGGATACCACTAGGCCTTTATTTTTTTATTTGCTTTATTTTGTTTATGCTGATTTTCATGTTTTCTCTCTACTTATATGCCCGCATGTCTTTTGTCGTTCGTTATAATAGCTCATTATACTCAATTATTATTTCCATTTATCCTGTATTCTACCGATTGCTCTTCTATATTCAACCAATGTTCAATGACCTTCTAGAATCGATTTATAGCTCAGATCTCAAACTATCGGATCTTACCGGTGGGCTCCATCGCAGAGTAGCTTGCAGCAAATGCGCAATTTGCAGATATCAGTTTGAGTGATAGAAATCGCTGGCTTATTAATAGATATAAGTCGCACTTTTGGAGCTGCCAATACTAACAAGGAACGGCCGAATCGCCGATAGTAAGCAGCATCGCTCCTTCCCTAGCGAGCAACACGATAGCGACAAGTGAGACATGTTGCGCCCCATGTAATATTAGTTCCTCTTCCAAAGGAAAGAGCAGATAGCTGCCCCACCGCAGCGGATCCCCCTGTCGTCTAAGCGCTAGTATGGCGTCATTCGGTAGTAACCCCGAGCTCGCACAGGGCCTTCTTCTTCCACTGTATCTGAGCTCTAACCTAGCTGTAATGAGATCGCTTAAAAATTAGTGATTATGTCCTTTTTGCGACTCTACCCGCATCCTGGCTGCGCAAGACGGCTGATGTCTGACTCGACGCTCGATCGCATAACTATCCGTCTTTTTTTTTGTTGTTGTTGCAGTATATTGTAGGAGTCTGCCATCTTCAACTCGTTCACAGACGCTCTGTTTGACCTGCGCAGCTTCTTTTCTTTTCTTCTTTTCTTTTCTTATTTCTCTCTTCTTACATCCCCTCCTCAACCACAACCACGTCACATTGTCATCATGTCAGACGGAAAGAGGGCAGTCGACTCGGACAAGGGTAAGCAGCTACTTTGAATGGGAGCGGTCTGAGATGCTGCAAAAAAAACAGCACTGTGAACAGCACGACTAACCCCACAGTCTGGACGACCTTGATCACTAACCTGGACTACCTCCCCGGCCTCCTCACACTCGATGCCTCGCTCAAGACGGAAAAGTCCGCCTATCCCCTGGTAGCACTCTACACGGACTCGTTCCCCGAAGAGGGCAAGAAGATCCTAGCTGCTCGCGGTGTGCCGCACCAGCGCGTCGCCTATCTGCTGCCCACCAAGTCCACCCGCGACTACAGCGCTGACCCGCGCTTTTACGACTGCTGGAGCAAGCTCACGCCCTTTGGTCTCACCCAGTACAAGCGCGTCGTGCAGCTCGACAGTGACATGCTCGTGCGCCGCAATATGGACGAGCTGATGGACCTCGAGCTCGACGATCCCGTGGTTGCCGCCCAGGACCCCGCACCGGCCACGAGCCGCCGCGTCTTCGCCGCCGGCCACGCCTGCGTCTGCAACCCCCTCGGCAAGAAGCATTACCCCAGCGACTGGGTGCCGGCCAACTGTGCCTTCACCGCACAGCATAACGACCCCGTCAAGGCGCAAAGGGAGGGCGCCAACCCGGACCCGGCGATCCCCAACCAGCCCATGGGCGTCGAGCTTATCAACGGCGGCCTGCAGGTCGTCGTGCCCAGCAAGCCTCTGTTTGACCGCATTGTCACATACATGGATGAGAACGCCGCCGACCTGGACTTTGCCGATCAGAGTCTGCTGTCGAACCTGTTCCGCGGCCGCTGGGTGGCGCTGCCGTACACATACAATGCGCTCAAGACGATGCGGTGGCCCGGTGTGCACGATGCCATTTGGCGCGACGATGAGGTCAAAAACGTGCACTACATCCTGACACCAAACCCGTGGGACGAGCTGGACCGCACAAAGCCGGGCCAGCCATTGAAGGAGGGCTTTGCACAAGACGAGCGGAACGTGACCTCACACGGATGGTGGGCGGATGTGCACAGAGCGCGCAAGGCTGCGGAGCTGGCAGCAGGACTCAATGACGAGTGGTAGAAGAAGCGGCTGTTAGCTATGGCAGATATCTCGATCAAACCAAGGTACTATCTATTCAACGGTTGAACGGGAAACCCAGAGCTTTCAAGTGTCAAGTCAGAAGAGTCAAGTGGGCACGGCGGCAGCTTTTCTTTTATCATTATTTGTATATAATTCCAGCGCGATCAAGCTGTATATTTGCATTTCACAACTTATCATAAAACAGGTTGTTAAAATTGAACTTAATTTATAAAGACTTCTTCTTCTTGACCTATGAGGGACATCGTCCAGCCTTTCATCTAATGTAGGTGGCAGACGGGATGGCCCGACACAGTTGTAAATACGGAGATATGTTATTAGAGAGTAAGGTAGAGACATGTTAGTTATTCTGTCTCCTATATCAGAGAACTCCGGATCTGGGAGATCCCAGAGATAATAAGCTAATATCATGATGACACTGCAAGTCTGATGAACTTTTTGTTGATAGAGGTTGTGATTATGTAATCCACGCCACCAATAGACGGTCGGCTTTTCAAACCGGGGACTCTAGTCGAACCCCGGCTGATAGCGCAGGGTTCCCTATTATTTGATCCTCCGAAACCGCCGTGGGGTAAGCGTAAATTTAGTATGTTACATTGATATTTTATTTTTTTTGGTAATATTTATGTTGTATTTTGTTAATTACTCTAATTCTATTATTTTCCAAAAGGTTTCGGGGAACGAACATCATAACAGCAGCAGCTGATATCCGGGGAATCCATCTTACTCGATCACAGCTCAGGAAGGTGCTTCTTGTTTCAGTCACAATCTGCTTACCTTGTACTTCCTTCCCCGTGCTGGTCGTGCCTTCTATCTGGGGCAATTCTCCATTGATCTCTACAAATCTCTCGCTCTTTCCCTCTTTTCTTTTCTCTCTGGTTGCTCCTTCTCTCTTTTCTTCTTGTCATCCAGTCGCTCATTCCTTGTCGACATATACCCTTCGAGTCTGCTCCTTCCATATTTGCACCGTTCCGGCCTATTTCCTCCACATCGCCGACCGCAGCACATGGCCTAATAACGACCAACCTCGGCAATAAATATCACGACTCTCCTAATCCTCGACTCTCAACTCTCGACCACCCACTTCTCTCCAACTATCATGACTATACAAAAACCAGTAGGCGACTCACTCGCCGCTGCCCCATCAGTACCCAAGTTGCCACCCGTTGAGGCTTCGTCCGCACACTACAAGGGCTTTGTTGCAGGCGTCTTCTCGGGTGTCGCAAAGTTGTCCGTCGGCCACCCGTTTGACACAATCAAGGTCCGCATGCAGACAACATCGGCCGACCGCTTTTCTGGCCCGCTGTCATGTCTGATGCAGACAGTACGCAATGAGGGTGTGCGCGCGCTTTACAAGGGTGCCACACCGCCGCTCGTGGGCTGGATGTTTATGGACAGTGTCATGCTCGGCAGTCTGACAGTCTACAAGAAGCTGCTGGGCAAGCATGTGTTTGGCCTCGACCCGGCAGCGACAGGGGCCGGCGGCAATGTGTCGGCGGCCGGCGGTCCTGCGCTTCCCTCGTACGGCCACGGCATTGCGGGTATCTTTTCGGGCATGACCGTCAGTTTTGTGGCGGCGCCGTTTGAGCACCTAAAGGCGCGCTTACAAGTACAGTATGCGGCGAACAAGGCCGACCGGCTGTACCACGGCCCCATTGACTGCGCGTCCAAGATCTACAAGGCGCACGGCATCCGGGGCATCTACAAGGGCCTATGTGCGACGATGCTGTTCCGGTCCTATTTCTTCTTCTGGTGGGGCAGCTATGACGTGTTCACCAAGCTGCTGAACAAGCACACGAACTTGCCTGGTCCGTTGGTAAACTTTTGGGCGGGCGGTCTGTCGGCGCAAGTATTCTGGATTGTGGCTTACCCGTGCGATGTGATAAAGCAGCGCATCATGACAGACCCGCTGGGCGGCAAGCTAAACGATGGCACACCCAAATTTCCCCGGTGGATCGATGCGGCACGGGCAGTTCACCGCGAGGGTGGCTACAAGGGCTACTTCCGGGGCTTCATGCCGAGCTTCCTGCGTGCATTCCCGGCGAATGCCATGGCACTAGTAGCCTTTGAAGCAGTGATGCGGACGTTGCCTTGAGCATGAGTGAGAGTGCGGTGAAAAAGAGAGTACGGAAAGTACATAGAAATGATATCAAGCCCGAGGGCGTATCATACATGGACGGAGTCACATCAACTGAATGCAACTATTAATGAATATAAAAAGAATGATAATGTAGCATATGTACAGAAATGCAAACCCAAACGCCTCACGACCATGGTATATCCAGTGTAATATGATGAGAAACAAAACAATAGAAGAAGCAGCAAAACAAAAGATGACAAACAAGTTACATCTACTTTGCCGGCGTGCTGCCACTTCCAAATGCTTGGGTGAGGGCATCCGCAGAAAATCCTCCAAGTGTACCGAGACCAGATGCATCAGAGACTGCTTCTCCTCCTGCTCCTGCTCCTTCTCCAGCTGACTCTGGTAATGCCGCAGCCATCTCGCTCAGCTGGAACGTGGACTGCCTGTCGACACTAGCCGACGCATCGGGTGTGCTTGTTGTAGCACTGCTGCCGCCAGGCGTGTCCTTGCGCTCAGGAATCAGCAGGCGGGCCTCCGAGTCGAGCCAGCCGGGAGCCACACGGCGTTTCTCGGCCAGTTCGCGTTCCTTTATCCGCTCAGTCAGAGCCTCCAGCTCGGCCGTAGCATCGGCCTGCATACGGTCGAGGTGAGCCAGGAGGGCGTGGCAGCTGGCAAGAATATCATCGGGGTGAGCAGCCAGCGAGTTTGCCGGCGACACGACAAAGGGTATTTTAGAGCTGGCTGAGGCAGATCCCGGTGTGGAAGAAGAAGGGTCCTGGTGCTGGGGACTGCCCTCGATGACAGACGGCGGCAGAGTAGACGGCATGGTCTTGTAGCGATACGGCAGGGTGGTAGCACGGGGCAGCTGAACAAACGGTGAGACTGTGAGGGGCACCTGCTCCAGCAGTGGATGAGAGCCTGGCAAGGTCAGTACAGGGCTATTATCAAGCTGGTATGAGGCGGCTGTCATCAGGGATGATCAAGATGATCAAGATGATCGGGTGAGAGATGGTGCCGAGCTTCCACTTGATGTAGACTTACGATGATCATGCATGATGGCGAGATGGTTTTGTGTCAGCGAGTTTAGTAAATAAAAGCAAAGTCAGACGAGTGTAGCTTGGTGGTGGTGACAACTGAGGCCCATCCGATAAACCCGCCGTCGCTCTCCTCACGTGGCGATAAGATGCGGTGCAATCGAAGAGCTCCCCGCAGCAGCATGGCAGAATTACATAATAAGCACTTACCACTTGACAAAATGAAAGCGGTCAAGAGTGCAAACACTCTCGCACGGACCAAGTATCCATATTTTTTATGCTCCACTCCATCCTGCTTGCAAACTATAAATACACCGATGCCTCCTTTCTCGTTCTTAGAATTTTCTTTCTTCTTTTTCTCCTTAGCTCTCTTTGCCTTTTGGCTTAGATCAAGTGTAGTATCTGTTCTTTTCAGTTTAATCTCTGAAATTACTCTACGGAGTAAAATCTAGATTAATCTAATTTTTGATCGCCGGCGGTCAATCCTCTGGGCTTGCCCATGATCGACTGCCATTGTGTCCTTGGTATTACACTGTCTCCAAGCGACGCGAAACTGTCATCTTTTTTTTATTCTTTTTTCATTGCAATCTGAGGCTTGCCTGGGATGTAAGGAAGAGCTTATTTTGACTGATGTTGCGCAATATGTGATGTGATGCTGTATATATACATAACGACTAAATGCTCTCGCCGTCATGTAAAGCTTATGTCATCTCACAGCACATTGAAATTATCTAGGCAAGAATGTCCAACTAATAGAAGCTGAAGGTATCACTAAGTTGACTTGAACTTAACATCAACACCCAACACCCAACATCATGATCAACCCCCGTGTGTTTGAGTCGCTCAAGGTCAAAGCCGAGCAGGACCTGGCTGCCCGTGCCCAGCTTGACGGCATCATCGAGAGCCTCGAGCGCAACGTCGCCTACGCACAGGGCGTGCTGTCGCGCGTCCACTCCACGCCCCGCGCCCAGTACCCGTCGCTGCTGCTGCCGGTCGCCGAGGCCGCTGTCGCTGACGAGGTCGCCACTGTGCGCACACTGAGCGTGGCTGCCTCCGCCCACCCGTACTACAAGTTCAACCAGCGCTGGACGCGCCACCTGCAGGACGCCATCTACACGGTACTGCTGGCCGCATGGCTCGGCGGCAATGTCGGTGTCCAGAGCGGCACTAATAAGCTGGGCCGGCTGCTGACGCTCGAGGAGGTCGGCGAGGCCTTTGGCGTCCCTGTCGAGATCAACCACGATGCGTTTCACATTGCCCTCGAGGAGTACCTGTCGGCACTGACGGCAGTAACGGACGAGCTGAGCCGGCTGGCCATGAACGCGGTGACGCTGGGCGACGGCGAGCTGGCTGTGCGGATCAGCAAGTTCATCAAAGACCTGCACGCGGGCTTTCAGCTGCTGAACCTCAAGAACGACTTTTTGCGCAAGAAGGTGGACGGTGTCAAGTACGCGGTCAAGAAGGTGGAGGGTGTGATTTACGACCTGGCTCTGCGGAATCTGCTGCCGGTCGAGGTCGAGGTTGAGGAGACTGCGGCAGAGGCACCGGCACCGGCAGATGGCAAGGAGGCTGCTGCCACACCGACAGACAGCAAGATGACCGAGGCATAGACGTCTACGGTCAGCATGGAGAGAGCATTCACGGTATACGGGTCATGGCACAGGATATATCAAAATAAGGCATGAATTTCACTACAGGCAAATAAACCCTTTAAGAATACGATGCCCTGAAATAAAACTTTGATACTAGCATATTGATACAATATTGTTTTAGAAATTAATAAAAAGATAATGGCTTTTTGATAATTTGGGTATAAATATCAATAAAACATTGATGCCTCCTAAGTGATCACAAAATCATGTAAAAATACAGAAAACAGTGTTGAATATGCTAAAGACAGTTCTCTCAAGTATTCATATGGGTTTCTACACATACAAGTATTAGACTTGATGCATCTTTGGCTTTACTCTCCAACCTAAAGCTTGAGGCTCAGAAATTTCAAAAAAAGCCAATTGGGTGGGTCGGCGAGGTCGCTGTAAAAACCAAAGCTTAATGGCCGCTTCTCTGCATACAGACACAGGAATAACGCGCTAGTCCCCTAAGAATCGCCAAAACGCGGGTAACTAGCAACTGCCAGAGCTTCTTTCCCCTTTCAACATTGTTCATTCTTGGATTCGACCACATCACCAATGCAGCTTTGACTCGACAACTACTCGCATCTTGTAAATTAATCAACACCAATACGTTTATAAATTTTAGAATAAAATGACATCGACTGCAACTGCCCGCCGGCGACGCGGCGCTGCCGACCCTTCCTCCTCGATAGCACACGCCGATGCTTCCGACAACAATGCCGTCATCCCTAACGCCTTTGTCCCAACCGCCATCACCTCTTCACAAACACCACTGGCCGTGGCCGCGCGCAACGGCAGCCCAGCCGTCCTGCTGGGCGCCCTCGCGCTGGCCTTCAAGGGCCTCGTCGGTGTGACGAAAAAGACGGACACGGGCGTCGTTGTCGAAGAGAGTGCCGATAATGACCGGACTGCGTTGATTACGCTGGCTGGTCTGCTGGTCGTCGCCATTACTGTGCAGGCTGTATCGTCTGTTTTCGGTCTGCCGCCGGCCGGTTCGCAGGCACCCCTTGCGCCCGGCGAGAAGAAGCGGAAGCGCCGTAAGCCAAACTACATTGTGGTGCGTCTCTTGTTATCCTCATTCCCTGTCTGTGTTGTAATGGCTAAATACTAACAAGCTACCTAGACCACTGTCATGTCACTCATCCTGACAACCTTGGCGACCCCCGTCCTCCACCTCGTGCTCGTCCTGTTTGGCGCCCCCTTTTTGGCCCAGACATTCCGCACGCTCCTGTGCGCCGCCCACTTTGCCGTCCTGGGCCTGTACCCCGTCATCTACACACGCGGCACCGACGGCACCGGTGCATGGCGCGCCCTGATATCGGGCTCGTCCATGGTGCAGCAGCTCGATGCGGCTGTTGGCGGCCTGTACGGCGCGTGTATAGGTGCGTGGCTGGGCGCTGTGCCCATCCCTCTGGACTGGGACCGTGCCTGGCAGCGCTGGCCGCTGACTGTCCTCACGGGCATCTACCTGGGTCATGCTGTAGGCCGTCTCCTCGGCGGTGCTCTGCAGCGGCGGCAGTAGATTGTGGAGATGCATGGGGGGAGATGGAGGGGTTTGGATAGAGCTACGAAAGAGCATTTTCTTTGGAATATTAGACGCTGTAAACGGATTGCATAAGCCTGGGATATAGCATTATAGCACAAATTTGATTGATTTACTGGCACCGCTAGATACGAAAAATGGTAGTGACATATGCCCTGTCAAAAATAATCTACTTTGCGCCCAATGCATCTTGGATTCGCTTGGACTCGTGGCCTCTCTTGGCCCACCGGATGCAGACAAACACCTGCTCTAGAGTCTGCAGCAGCCCGACGATTGTGTAGAGTCTTGCCCAGCGACGGAGGTAGAGGCCCGATACCGATTTTGACGTCGGAGGATGGACGGCTGGTGGTGGTGCCAACGCTCTTGTGGCAGCAGAAGACTTGAGGGGTGTGATTTCAGATGCCGCCTTGCCATTGCCTTCATCGGTATCATCGTCACTATCTTCCCACCGTTTCCTGATTTCCGCAAACCGCGCCGGATCATCGGTAATCACGCCGTCCACACGGTTGAATATGCTCCAGTCCATCCACTCTTCTGCATTGACCGTCCATACAAGCACATACCGGCCCTTGGCCTGTGCCTGCTGGATGAACCGCTTGCCGCGCGGCCCGACCAGGATGTTCTGCAGCAGGTTAAAGTACGTGACGCAGTCGTACTTGAGCAGCTCGTAGCTGTACGCCAGCGAGAAGCCAATATAGGAAATCGGGAAGCCTGGGAGCTTGTCCTGGCAGTGGCGCATGTAGACGGCCTCCCAGCACCCAAGCACGATGCGCTTGGTCCAGTCGCCGGGAGCTGCCAAAATGGTCTCGGCCAGCCGCGTCACCAGCTCTTCTGGGTCGTCGTCTCTCTTGATATCCAACAGAACCCATACGTTTTCGCGACCCGGCTCCGACAGAAAGTGCAGCAGGCCATCCAGCCGAGCCAGCGGCACTTCTGGATCCTTGGTCGTCCGCAGTGTTTCGAGCAGAGACCAGTCGCAATCGGCAATCTTTTCCGACCGGCCAAAGCAGCGCTTGAGCGTGGCGTCGTGAGACAAAACAACGACTTTGTCTTTGGACAGGTGAACATCAGTCTCGAGAGCGACCGCACCGGCTTCCAGCGCCCCGGCAAAAGCCTTCATGCTGTTCTCGGGAAATTCAGCACGGTACCCTCGATGCGCAATATTCTGGGGCAGCACCTTGGAGGGAGCAGTGCCCAGATGAGGCAGTAGCTGTTTTGACTTGGGAGCCATGGCGGTATACTTGAAGTGGTATGGCGATATTCTCGTCAAAGGTTAAAAGAGACGAGGAGCCGACTTATATGCAGTAGCTTGCCGATCACCACGTGTCGCTGGCGTCGGACGGTGTAAGCGTGAGTGAGAGAAGAGAGAAGAGAGAAGAGAGAAGAGAGAAAAGAGAAAAGAGAAAAGAGAAAAGAGAAAAGAGAAAAGAGAAAAGAGAAAAGAGAAAAGAGAAAAGAGAAAAGAGAAAAGAGAAAAGAGAAAAGAGAAAAGAGAAAAGAGAAAAGAGAAAAGAGAAAAGAGAGAGAGAGAGGAGAGTAAGACGGAATACTGTCTGCTGAATGAGGTCTGATGTATAAGACAATAGAGTGAGATGGGATGAGGTATAGTTTGAGAGGTCTGAATTGGAGTCAATGTTCTACAAATGAGGCGCTTGCTTTTACAGTACCCTACTTTTTAGGGCACCTAGTGTCTTTAGCGCTTTCCATTTTCTATAGACAAATATACATGAGATGACGCCAGCAATTGCAAAATTACAAATACACAAGTATCTTACAAACGCGGGACGGTCCGGCCTGGACACACCCTTCCCTCTTATACCCGAAGTTTGCGGACTTGGCATTCCGTTCCGGCAGCAGCTAGACTGCGTCTTGACGAACAGAAAGGACTTGTATTGTGAGAGGGGCAAGTTCTGTTTTGCCCCGTACTGCCAGTTGGCAAACTATTTAGTGCTATTTAGGACCCATAGGATTAGTCATGTGTGGCTATATCCGACACGTCTCTCCTCCTAGAAATAAGTAAAGAATAGCTGGAAACTGGCCTCGGACTATGGTGTTTCTCCGATCTCCGATCTATTGATGTCAAGACGGAGTCTGATGACTCATCTTATGGGTTTAAATTAGCACTAGATACACACCAATTAGCATCAGGGGCGGATACCAATCTTGCCCCTCTAATAATACAACCAACTTTAACACACCCAATTGATCATTAACAGACATAAGGGTCTTCCGCTTACACACGCCTTAATAAGAGACTACATGTCAACGGAGGGTAGCAGAGGCACCTTACCTATGGGTGGATTTTGAAGGAAACTCACTATTGAGTGGAGTACAAAAATACACTTAAGGTTTGACACTGAAAGCACACTAAAAGTTGAGTCGTATCAATACATCCCGGCGAGGTTTTTTTTTCATGTTTAATATTTCGATTCGAATTATTACTATTCGTCCTGTTGTGATTTTTTTTGTCGAAGAAAAAGAAAAAGATTTCAATTCTTTCATTTCGAGTCGACTTTCTATAGAGCAAGCGCTAAGATGTATTTGTACAAAAAGTTATGAAAATATTGGATTAGTCAACCTTATCTAACTATCAACTAAGGTCGAAGTTAGTCTGATTTGTAAGCGTATTTACTGACAGTCGAGAGTAGGCAGAGAAAGGTCGAGGGCGGGCAGGGGTTGAAGTCGAGGGTAGGCAGACTGCACGAACTACTACGAAATAGTAATAGTAGCCGCTATAAGATATCTGCTATAGGGCGCATAGTCACTAAACGTTAGGGGGCATAATCACCTGAAAGAGAAAAAGATGCCCTGTAATGCCCTGAGGCGCGCGCGAGCGTGGGGCTGGGGGGGCGCCGTCCCGCCGCGGTGAGTCGTCCTCGCGCCCGGGCCCGCAAATAACAATGCGGAACCTGGGGCGCCGCCGCAGCCTTGCCGGTCTGAGCACCGGTCGTCGTGCGGCGACTGCGTGGATGTCCAGAACCGCGTCGAGGGTAAGCAAATTTTCCCCGCCCGCGGCGCGCGGGAGGTGAGGTCTGGGAGGGCCCCAATGCGGCAGCGGGATGGGCAGGCAGCCCCGGCCACGAGATGCAGCCGACGGTGTACAAAAGAAGCCAGATGGCAAGCGTCGGCGCAGGCGCCGGATCAGAGCTCCCTGCGCTGGTCGTATGTCCTCCTCTTGACTCTCCCGGGGTCCTGATCCCAACTCCCTATTCTAAGGCGGGTGGCTGCTTATGTCAGCGGTCGAGGGTAGGCAGAGGTCGAGGGTAGGCAGGCGGGTGGCTGCTTATGTCAGCCGCCGTCGAGGGCAGCCAGGGCGCCGGCCAGCCGCCGGAGGGCAGGCCGAGGGCAGGCGGGGCCTGGAGGCCCGGTGGCATTTTTGCTGGATTTTATTGTTGGGTTTGTTGTTTTATTTCATTTCTTTCGTTTATATTTTATTTTATATTTCATTTTATGGTGGGATTTGCGTGTATTTGCTTTGCTCCTTCTGGTCTTCGGGCCTCTCAGCGGTTGGCGGCGCGCCTCGCAGGCGTCTTCCAGCGCACACCCCCTGTAGTTATAGGGGGTGAGGCGCTGGAGGCTAGCGGGAAGAGGTGCCTGGAGGAGAAAAAAGTGCCCTGTAATGCCCTGAGGCGCGCGCCAGCGTGGGGCTGGGGGGGGGGCCGTCCCGCCGCGGTGAGTCGTCCTCGCGCCCAAGCCCGCAAATAACAATGCGGAACCTGGGGAGCCGCCGCAGGGCTGCGGCGCCAGACACAGGTCGTCGTGCGGCAGGTGTGCAGGTACTGCAAGAAGAAAGAAAAAAGAAACGAAAAAAGAAAAGAAAAAAGAAAAGAAAAAAGAGAGGGCGAGGCCGGCGGCCGGGGCGCGGCGGCCCACAGCGGTTGGCGGCGCGCCTCGCAGGCGTCTTCCAGCGCACACCCCCTGTATTTATAGTGGGTTAGGCGCTGGAGGCTAGCGCGCTGACCGCTGGAGGCTAGCGGGCGGAGGTGCCTGGAGGAGAAAAAAGTGCCCTGTAATGCCCTGAGGCGCGCGCGAGCGTGGGGCTGGGGGGGCACCGTCCCACCGCGGTGAGTCGTCCTCGCGCCCGGGCCCGCAAATAACAATGCGGAACCTGGGGAGCCGCCGCAGGGCTGCGGCGCCAGACACAGGTCGTCGTGCGGCAGGTGTGCAGGTACTGCAAGAAGAGAAAAAAAAAACACAATCTGGACTCGAGAGAGCCCGGGTGCTCAGGAGGGGCTGCGCGGCTTGCCGCGCACCCTCCCTGGGCGGCGTCCTCCTTTGGGGGCGCTGGCCAGCTGCTATTACGAAGCACACCGTTCCATACTATGGCTGCGTCGTCCACCTGACCTGATGCCTCTCCCGGCCCTGAGCCGGACAAAATTGAGAGCATTTCTCTCGGTTCAGGATGGGTGGATGTTCTGCAGCCAGTCCCTCTATCATTCCCGCCAGCGGAGACCCTCTTTAGGGAAACTTACAGCGGACGCCACGCATGGCTGCGGGGGGCTCGGGCCCCCGTATGCCCGCGTGCTGGGCTGTTTCTGGATGCCTGGCGGTTCTTTTACCAGCCTAGCGTACGTACAGCAACAGGAGATCCCGCCCCCAGAGAGGACGCTGCAAAGCTGATCCTCTGGGACGCGGCCT